>JAUESF010000074.1:2064206-2074766 GCA_032274765.1 Malacoctenus tetranemus | reverse complement strand
CGCGCGCACACACACACACACACACACACACACACACACACACACACACACACACACACACGCACACACACGCACACAGTGTGAGTCAGCCACATGACGGGGAGGGAGGGGGAGAATCACTCAGAGTTGACAGCAGAGAGGCAGTTTGAGGCTAACAGCAGGTGTTCTTCCTTTACCTGAGGCATGCCCGAGGCAGGAGGGTGTCAGGTCGTGGTCACAACGTCAGGTTCACCGAGTTCTGCTGTGGATTGAAAAAACAAAAACACAAAAACCCACCACCGTGATTAAACACTAGCTTTGGAGAGAGAGGCGGGCGAGAGGGGGCGGGGAGGAAGAGCGGATGCTGCTCACCGAAGGTAGAGTGCTGACTGGGTCGAGGGGTCGAGCTCCGATCACATGTCGCAGTCCTGCAGGTCTCGCGCTCTCTCAGCCTGAAGCAGAACAGAAACCAGGAAGAGGACGCGGAGAGAGAAGGTAAACAAAGCTGCAGAAACGCAGAGATGAAGATGTGATGATGAAGAGTCCTGTGTATAAACATGATGTGTCAGTTTGACTGTTATGTAACATTCCTATTGTTTTCTCTGCGGCACGAGTTGTTGGATTTGCTTGATGGGAACAATAAGTGGAGACGGCAGCAGCCAGGATGGAAGATATACAGGTCATAAACGTGGTATTTCAACAACAAAGCTGGGAGCCTCTTTACTGGGAAACATTCTCCACGAGCCAACTGTGAAATTCAGCTTTCTTGTGCCATGTTTCCTCTCACACTCTTCAGTTTGGAGAAGAGAAACGTTAAGGAACTTCTTTATTGTCGGTTAGTTCACGGGGGCTATTGTTGCTTACGTTAGCCAGCCGGTTATTCTATTAATACATCCATTTATTTGACATGAAAAAAAGAAACATGCTGCTGCTGCCAAAAATGTAGGACACATCACATCCTGAGAAAAGTCCTGCCAACGGCGAGCATTTAAAATAGATAACGCGAAAAGCTTTCATCCTCCAGATGAAGGTGCAACTCGATTGTGTAGCGGAGTATTCAGGTGTCATTTGGAGACTCAAAGGTAGATAATTGCTCGGCTGAGGTTGTATTTCAGGATGCTGTGTTGTTATGATCACAACGCGCGCTGAAGGATGAGTCTTGATGTTCATTTGTCACTAAGTGACACGAGCGGAACAGGATGAAATGAAAGAAAGGACGAGACGAGCAGCTCAACAAGGATGTGGTGAAACAGATGAATGTAAATGATTGTCAGGGCTGAGGAGCAACTACAAACATGTGGGCAACGCTCGGAGCATATGTGGCCCAGGAGGGGACGCACATGGTCAGAGGGTCTCAAAGTCACACGAAACAACTAAACAGTGACACAAAACAACCACAAACAGATGTAGGATGACTAGAATAAACCAATGCAGATTAATCTCACAAAAGACGAATGTAAATTGTGCAAAGTTAGACGTGATACAATAATTCATTATATAGATGAAACAGCTGAATTTAAAAATACCACAAAGCAGCACAACACAACCACAAATACTTAATAACCACAGAGGAGAAACAAATGGCCTGAATCACAATCATGTCCTGTTTGATGTCCACATTCAAATGGGTACATGGCACAGGAACTCAGGATGGTATGGTGGTCTGCACTCTGCCCTCACAGTGAGAAGACCCCCCTTGGTTGAACGCCTTGATGTGTGGAGTCTATGTCTCTCCTGAGTGTGCAAAGGGGTCACATGCATGTGCTCCTTTTTTTTCCCTGAATCTGCAGTTGTGCATCAGCTCATTTAAATTGCAGAGCGCTGCGAATCTCTGATGGTGATCCTCTCCGTCTGACCCATGACGGGTTGGCAATCTGCATCGCTGCCTTCACCCAGTGCACACTGGGATCAGCTCCAGCAGCCAGCGGCCCACAGTTGAGACAGTGGAGAAGATGAATGTTTGAGCGCAGTACTTCGTCCTCCACTCGTTTTAAAAAGGCAGAAACACGTTTCTCAAACTCTTCAAAAGTCAGATTCATAGAAACAAACCTTAGAAGAGGGTCAGAGTTTCTGTGCAACTCTGACGCAAGTACTCGAAGGCAAATGAAACTGATGTGTACAATGAGGTGGTGGATGTGCCACTCAGCCAGGAACAATAAAGACCTTCAGTTGCAAAACAATGAATTTCGAATTCCACTCGGTTTTCGTTCAGCACTGTCTGATCATCACGTCCTGCTCAGGAGACGACTGGACCGCTGCTGACGGCTGATTGGCTGAGCTGCTGGAGCTGTTCGAATGTCAGAATGCAGATTTAAAGCCAGCATGCCGGGTTTTTGCTGATGTCAGACGTAAATACAAACACATAGTAATTTTCTCATTATCTCTGTTAACTACGCAAAGTGGCATGTGATGGCTGCACTGCGTGCGCTGGACGGAGTGCACAGAGGCCGTGCTGCTGATGTGAGTCGCTAATGTGACACTCGACAATAAATTCCTTTTGGTCTCCGTCACGACTCCCTCACAAATATCAACGCACACACTCACAGCATCGTCATTCATCAGCCGCTTTGCATTGACCATCTGTGGTTCAATGTGGTGCATGAAACACGCTCCCTTCTCGGTGGGCTGTGATTCATGACGCTTTTCCATTAGTACCTTCTCAGGTTGGCCAGCGTTGTGACTCATGTGCCGCCCTGCGTAACACACACGACTGCAACAACGGAGGACACTGTGGCAACGTCCAACTCGCTTCTCGGTCTAAAACCATGTTGGGGACATGCAAACCAATCGTTTAGCATGCCTGGCTGTTCGTTGTTCGTGTTGACCACCGCTTTGCTTCGATACAGGAAATCATCAAGTCACATGCTCGCTCATTGTGATTTGCCTTTGTGAAATAAACCGAGTAGAATCGGGTCGAGTAAAGCTGAGGTGAACAATGGAAAAAGGGCCACTCCAGAGCCTCAAAAAGCACCTTTTTTCATGAATCTGACTTTAGTTTGGAGCCCAGCATTTTCAAGTTTTGTGCACACGCAAACATTTACTCCAGGCAGATTAATCACAAGAATCCAGGACTGAAAAATGTAACAACTACACTGTCCCTGAATGACCACTTGTGTGTCTCATTTATTGTCAGATCCTCTTTGACTGCATTTTATGTCCTCGTTGGCTAAATGTGTTATCCAGACACTTCGTCGCTTGGGAGGTGGGGGACTTTCACGGACTGGTTCCTGGAGCCTCCCATGTTTTCTGTTGTAGCCCTGCTGAGAAGACCAAACTCGTCTTCCTGACCGAGTAAAAAAAACAAAAAAAATTGCGGATGATCTCGTTTTCCTGCTCGGCAGTTCTGCTCGATCAAACTGCAGCGCAGCAGAACGAGAGGGAGCAAACTGTCAAGGCTAAACATTAGCTCCCGTCAGGCTAAGTGGAAAATACGTGACGTGCGATGGACTCGCTGAGTCATGAGTGAGCATGAAAACAGGGATGTCATGCTTCTCAAAATGTAGCAATTGTTGCTTATTACAACAGCAGGCCTCAAAAAAAGAGCCGGTTGTTTCTTATTCCGTCCATTAAACAGCAGCCGGTGTGTTATTAGTGTGGAGGTCAGACGGAGTGGTGGTTTTTGTTGCGACGATAATGCTCCTGTACTTTGGGAGTCAAATGCTCGGTAATGTTTGCATTTGTTGGAGATCTGCACGACAAAATTAACCACAGAGTGCGTTTACGATAATGAAGAAAAAATGTCATCGAGTGCAGCCGCGTGAGTCGCTGATGTGTTTTTAATTATGTTTGAGCAACAATGGAGCACGACGGCACTCGGAGATAAAAAAAAAAAAACGTACCCACGAGAACGCGCTCGTATGATCTTTTCATTGCCGTTTGATCTCCTGGTGTGCAGAGTGCAGCTGGCCGCGCCACTCACACCTGGCTACACCGTCAAAGAACCGCCACGTTAACCTCCACCGACGGTGGGGTGTTTTTTTCCTCCGCTCGCCGGGCCGCGCTGCCTCGTTCGAGCCAGAACTCCGACCTCTCTCCTCTGCCTTCGAGGAGAGGAGGGGAGGCCAGACGGAGCTCCTTTCAGATGGTAACATGATGAAACAACGCGCAACGATAACACGTACACACACAGACGCGCACACACACACACTGCGGTAACAATGCAGATCTACTGTTCAATACCTGTGGAAAAGCCAAAGCGAGCGGCTCACGCGGACCCCCTCGGCTCAGCCACTCGAGAACAATGCCATGATATGTTCTCTGCGGATTGACCTCAGGCGCACAAGAATGAGGAAATGAGGATCGGCTGGGCGGTTATGACACTGCCTTGGCACACCGCGCGGAAAACTGGTATTTGGCACACGGAGCCAGCCAACTACCAACATGGTGTGTACACAAACACTTGTCAGACACACACCGAGTTTTCAAGTGGATGAACCAACCGGTGGGACGAAAGCGATAATCCCCCCGCGAACGACGCGCACGTTTATTGTAAAGTTGAAGGGTTTGACACACACGTCTCCGAGGGTTCACAGAAGGGTTAAAGCGGTGTACGTTTCCGGGTCAGTCGTTTGCTCGTGGCAACATTCGGTTGCCCGCTCAGGCTGCAGCTTCCCCGACTCTGGATTTATTCGTCAAAAAAAAAGAGTGCTTGCAAATATGACCAATCTGTCCTACGGCAGCAGTTTTCCATTAGGAGCTACATTCATGCTAATAATATCATGCAAACCAGAGCGGCGCACACATTTGTTCACCTCAGAGACGCACTATTTACCATTTCCTTTAATCTGCTTTGTGCGAGCCCAGCGCCCTTCCAGGTATTTCGCTGCATTTACTTGGTAAATTTGCACAGTGACACCATGAACCAAACAGATCCCTGCTTGTATTGGTTCACACTCCAATACGGGACTCAGGCGTGCCCTCCTGTGCAACAACAACACGGCAATCGCTTTGTGCAGCTCAGCCCAGGACTCGGTCCAAAGGTCTGAGCTGCTTGTAAATATACCCTGCGAGGCAGGGTTCACCGTGAGGCGACAGGAAGGCGAAATAGTAAGGAGGAGAGAAAAAAAAGAGAGAGAGAGAAAAGATTATGACAAACCACCGAGGGTCAACAACCGGCAGCTTCCCGTTCAGCCGTCGATCCATTTAGGCCTCTGTAAACAAGCGGGGAGGATACCGGCCCCGGCGTGGCTTATGTAACAGCAGCAAACACACAGCGACAAGGCAGACGTATGTATTCGCTGGCATCTGCAGGGTGGGGAGGTTACGGTTCATGTGGCAGCAGCTCGTGCGTGACAGTAGTTACTTTCCCTTGTTGACCACAGAGGACCTTTTGACGTCTCTGCGGCCGCGCCGTAGCTATATGCGTCCACTTGCAACAGACTCCTCTCTCAGTGTATTATTAATGCACCGGAGCAATTATCCTGCTCACTGTGTGGGCATGAAAAATGCAAAATAAAAATGAGCCCATACCCCTGCAACAGCTTGTTACGCAACCGAGGGAAGAGTTTCCATAACGATCCGCGTCATACTCCACCAAAATCTGGCCTGCACCCTGGAGGAAGCTGTTCTGTCTCTGGACCATGAGTTTGCATGTTTACCCTCCTCTGCTGTATTTTTGAATGGGCTGCGCAGTAGCTGGTAAAACAGGTTCCTTCAGAGCTTTCACACCGAGTTCATAGTGTTTTGGAGATCAAGCGAAGAGGATCATTCACAGTGAAGTCAGGAAGTTAGAGACCATCTACACCATCCACACAAAACAACGCAGTAACTCTCGCACTGAGACAGGACGTACAACAAAGATGAGAATATCCTACAGCAACAATGTGACACACGTTTTAATTTTTCAAGTAAATATTTGAAGCTCCAGGTTTAAAGAATAAATACAACTATATCAATCTGTTATGTATTTTACTGCTATCCAACAGAGGTCTGCCTTTTGACCATTTCCTTCAGACAGTCAATGACTGACTCTCCATTTCCACAGCTGAAAACAAACCCTGCCTTGAGCAAAATGAAGAAAAAAGGAGGCGTTTCCACTTCTGGCCTCTTGGAGGCAGTGGTGTAACTTATATTTACATTTCTAACCAGAGAAGAAGTCAGTGACCCCAAAACGCCAAACCAAACCATGGTCCAGGTCGGGGACCACCTGGCGAACACGTACCTGGTGGCTCAACTGGAAAACAGTCCAAGGCAAAGAGAAACCTCTTTAACACTTAGGTGGCAAACTGACAGTGCTTTAAGGTCACAACTGAAAAAACAAGGCGCGTGAAGTTTCCTCAAAATGAGCCGCACTGTAAATGTCCAGCGAGCATTTTGATTATCGGCTGTCCAACATGTGCTGAACTGAGCTTCGTTCTTAAAAGGGACACGTCACATTTGTTGCTCTAATGTCTGTTTTCTATCAGTTTTTATCTATCAGCCAAACAAAACTCCTTGAATTTCCTGTGATCAAAGGCTAATCTGAATGAATGTATGAAAGGGTTAACTGTAACCTCTCAGTGTAAGTCATAAAACACTGCAGAGCAAAGTAAAGAAAATACATGAATGACGAGTAGCTGCAAAATGCTTTCTGTAGTAATCAGGTAACAAAGCAGTCACAATACAGCCTTAATGTCATTATCCTGCAGTGGTCATCTGACAGTGGAGCCTGTTAAAACAACAACATCATCTTGATCCATCAACCGCGTTTGCTCTTCGATTGTCACAATATCTGGTCAGATTCTGCTGCAGAGCAGCCTAAATGTTCGTTACTCAGGGCTTACCACTGATTTCTAGTGATCATTTTCCCCCAGTTGTTCAGAAACTCCCATTGTGAGTTACTGAACAACCTGTCTAAATGAGTCTGCTTGTTCCTTTCCCTACATTTGGACGTGTGCTCTACTTGTTGAGCTGCTGTGATGAACACGGTTAAAACTGATTTTTATAGGAGCACAAAAATGGATCGCAAGTGTCTGACATTAAACTGACTAATTCTACTCAAAAAACATCTCTTCAAAAGAAAGTCAAGACAAGGACATTTTTTACAATTCTTATTCTGAAATAACAAAACAAAAATACAATAAAGTGATTTGCTGAGCCAGTAATTGTACAAATATTTTAGCAACACTGCATGTTGGTCATTAAAATGATAGGAAATTATTTATCTCTTACATTTTTTCACATGAGGTAAAATTAGAACTCAAGTTGGAGAATGAGTTTTATTGTCTAATCTATTTCAACTTAATAAAAAAAAGTTTTGAATGCATTTTTGGTGAAGAAATTACAGTTTCCTTTTAATTTAAAAGTTGTTCAGAGTTTCTTTCAAAAATGAAAAAAAGGTACTAAAACTGTTAAATTCCCCTCATCAATGAACGTGCAAAACACATCAAAGAGCAAAGACGAGTCGATGTGACACCAGGCAAAATTCAGAGCATGAACAGTCTGACCAGACAATGAACCTTCAGCAGCTGCAGGCCTGTTCAGAACAAGAGGCGCAAACTCCCGCAAGAAACGCGGACCGCGCTGTTCCGGATGGATGGATGGATGGATGGAGGTTACGCACGGAGAGGAGAGAACGGGACGGAGGGAGAGAGAAAAAGTGAACCGCGCCGGAGCCCGGGCGCACAGAGGCCGAGGTGGCAGGCAGTGTGGCCGGAAAACTGGAGGAGGAGGCGGGGGAGTGGGAAGGAGAGACGGTCTGGCTGTCAGTCTGTCTGGGAAGCCAATTTGCCAAATTAAAGCTCCCCAAAATTTGGGCGGAGGACAAAGCTGCTCCCCGCCTGGGGAAATCTCCCCCGTCCAATCCACACAATAAAGAGTGGATTTAATAAAAACAAGGCGAATCTTTTCTTCTTTTTTTAACAAACACCCTTAACGACCTGGATGCGCCCCCCCGCCTCCCCGTGTCCTTGGAGCTCCGCTTCCCGGAACGATGGAGAGCCAGAGTGGCCCCGTTTTGCCGCCCCTTCGCCCCGCTCCCCTGCTCTCCCCGTGCGCATCCACCACATCCAGCCCTCCTGGCTCTTGCAAGGGGGAAAAAACCCCAGCTCTCGATCAACCGAGAGAAGTAACGGAGGGGAGGACGCGCCGGTGGTGTCCGCACAGCTGGATACAGCGGCGGCGGCGGCAGCAGAGCCGGAGCACGAAGGGGAAGGTGCCATGGTGGCAGCCAGCAGCGTGTCCCGCATGGCACGGCGAGCCGAGGAGCCGCGCTTCCCCATCCAAAGCCTCTCTCTTCTCCCCCTCACCTCGTTTTCTCTCCGATCTCACGCATCCGCGGTCCGTGCACGCTTCATTCCCTGCACTTTCTGAAAAAACACACAATTAAAGAAAAAGAAGCAGCGATTCCTACCCCCCAAAACAGAGAAAGCAGCCACCGCCACGCTTCGCCGGAGTATCCAGCCGAGACAACAGGGATCCTTCCTGCGCACAGACAACAATAAAAATGGGGCGCAGCTGGCACTGCCACCGGATGTCCAACATTAATTGTTAATACGGCCGATTCTCCGAGCATGTGGATCCCAGGCTCCGGCTCTCTCTCTCTGTCTCTCTCTCTCCCCTGTTTTTTGGCTTTATTGTTGCGCCTCCAGCTGCATTCAGGTAGAAATAATACAGGTCTGCTTTCTCCTCCGCGCCGCCGTGGACTTTGCTGCTCTTCTTGTTGTTGTTTGTTGAACATTAAAGTTGAAATGACACCACAACTTTGGCTGCTCGCGCTTCCACCTGCAGGTGCTGCTGCTGCGGATGGACGGCGGTGGACGCAGTGACACCAAAATGTAGTTTTAACGTGTTTAAAAACTACAAAGTTTGTAGCTAGTAGACCGGCCTGTGCACGCGCTATCTGAGGAAAATGTGTAAATGTTTAATGGAGCCTCAGCCGAGAGAAACAGAGACAAAAGTCTTATTGGGGACTAATAATAACAGCGAAATATTACAAATACTATTCCGCTGCTTTAAAAACAATAATATTGCAATAAAACTCTGAATGTTGTGTATTTTAAATACCCTCAAATTGTTTAGTAGTCGTGCGCTCTGCCTGCCGCTGTATGCAAATCCAAGTAAAAGTAGCCATTTTTTTTTATTAATTACAAAAGTCCGTTAAAAGCCCTCAAATGTCTCTTTTCCGCGGCCCATTATTTTCAGTAATGACTTCTCGGCCGCGGCTCAGCGGAGCAACAGCAGCCAGATCTGTCCCCCGGAGGCTCCGAGCAGCGGCGCGGGCTCCTACCTCAAAACGCGTGTCCTCGGATGTCCCCTCCGAGCCGAGGCTCCTCCGGACCGGGGTAAAATGTCGGCCTCGGCCTCTCCAGATGATATTATTCCGCACCATCCACGGAGGGGGCGACGCGGAGGAGAGCGCGCAGGACGGCGGGCGGCGGCGAGCGGCGGCTTTCAGCCCATAAAAAAGCTCCGCTCAGCCCGGCGGCCGCATGCAGGAAGTTACTTTGCAGTGTTTTTTAGCAGCAAGCGGGCCTATGTGGCGGATAAACGGGACAGAAAAAGATGGTTGTAGGACTACCAAACACCCCTTCTCCTCCTCCTCCTCCTCCTCCTCCTCGTGCCTCTCCCTCCCCTCCATTGGTGCACGAGCCTACCGTTTTGGAGAAGGTGATGGTGGTGGTGGGGGGGAATGATAGCACCCCCCCTCCCCTCCTAGCTGTGGCTAATTCCCTTATTGATAAAGTTTTTTTTGGCGGGGCTGGTGCGGCGGAGACCCTCGATGTGAGACGCGGTGTCGCCCGCCGGGCACACCATAACAAAACAAGCCGGGCGGACACTTCGGGTAAAGCCGCCTCTCTCCGGGCAGAGAGGGGGGTATAAACACCGAGAGAGAGGGAGAGAGAGAGAGAGAGAGAGAGGGTGGAGGGCGTGGATGTGTTTGCGGTGTGAGTTCCTCGTTGCCGCCGTCCCCGCTCACCACCCGTGTTGTTATTGTTGTTATTGTTTATGTTGTTTGGTTGTGGCTCCGACTCGCTGCGTGTTTTGGTTTTTTTCGCTTCTTTCAAAGCCCAGCGGCGCGTGAAGGTGCGAGAGAGGAAGGAGGTTGCGAGTGACTGACCTGCTCGAAATAGGAAGTGTGTCAAACTACGAAAAACACTGACGGCTCTGAGCGGAGGATTGGGGGGCATTTGAGTTTACGAATAATCCCGTCGTGTGTAGTCATGCTGCGAGATTATGATGTCACGCTTCTGGACCGGGCTTTCAAAGTAAAAGCCGGCGTGTTTCACCACATTACCGCTACAGATGTGGCAACTTTTTTTTTTTTGCCAGCGCAACTCATCCACTCCTTTCAACAAGCTGCAACGAGTAGCTTTCTCCATTAAAGTGCGTCTATAAAAGCATTTTTAAAAAAAAAAAAAAAAAAGCTAGAATATGAGTCACTCCACTGGACAAAGAGCCTCTGAAATCAAGAGCTGATCACACTGAGCACCACACCAGTTCACCAGCAGCCCGTGTCGTTAAAAAGACAGATTATATAACCAATGGTTTCATGCTTGAAAGGAGAGTTACAGGTGGAATTGGATTATTGTTTGTTTGCTGTTGGAGTAATTAAAGCTATGAGGGAAGCGGTGGGTGTGTTATAGTCTCATAACAGCGCTACAG
>JAUESF010000074.1:2053737-2064106 GCA_032274765.1 Malacoctenus tetranemus | reverse complement strand
GGTGCAAAAAACTTTTGTATCCAGCAGAAAAAAACACACATCTGCTGTTTCTTTTAGCTCCTGTTTACCGAGTGACCACATGCCTTGTTTGTATCATCACCACCACTTATTGCCTCAAATAAATGTTTCAGACTTCAGTGTGTCTTCAAGTTTAATGGATGATGGTTTAATTGCACTCAACAGCTAAACCTGGTTTATGGGCTCCAAAAGAGGTAATTAAATAAATAAATAAATAAATAAATAAATAACCTACGTTATCTTTTACAGTCGCGCTAAAGTGCCTCTTATTTTGAAAAGCCCGCTGACGTTGTTTTCGCGCGGCGCTCATTCACCGGCCCCAACTTGACGGCAGCTGTAAACGGACTCCGTTTGCATGTACGCCACGGCGTCGTCAGAGGGGCGGGGTCACACGACCCTGTCTTTAAGGACACCGGGAGGAGCGGGGCTACGAACCCGTTGACCCGAGCGAGCCCCCGGGCCGCCGAGGGGCCGTGCCCCGCTGGAACCACTTTTACCTCCGTCCCGGCACGAGAGGCGGAGGAGCGGAGCTCCGCAGACGGCCCTCCACGGCGGGCTTCACGGCGGCGACGCAACAGACATTATACAATGAGTGTGTGACCTCACCGCCTGGAGCCGCCGCAGCGTGTTTACGGTGCCGACGAGCGCCGAATGGAGGCCGCGCTGATACAAACAAGATTGGCTGCATTTTAGAAACCACCGTGAAGTGTCAGGAGAGTGTAACAGGAAGTTACTACGAGTCAACAACGCTGGAAAGAAAAACGATGTTTTTTTCCCCAACTCATTAAAAAACGAATTTTAAAAAGTTGTTACAGAATATAAGAAATAAAAAAGTCAGACTTGTATAAATATTGTTCTATGATTTTAGCCCTAAATCTGCCACAAGTGTTCAAAGCAATGAACAACATCAACAAAGAGAACATCTATAGGCATTCCCTTTTAAATATTTACATGAACCCTGAGCTGTAAAGTTAGAGTGAGCTTGTAGTTAAACTTCATGTTGAAGTGACTGCGTTTGGGAACATTTCACTGAGTTTGACTGTGTCAGCTCATGTGAGCGATGTGGACCATAAACCTTTTCTTTTCAACCTGTAGAGGGACGTGTTCACACAGAGGAGGAGCTGACTTTGCTTTCTATGTTGCTATTTTTTTGCCACAGCGTTTCATTTGCACCCTAGATCACAACAACACGGCTCTGAAGCCCACAGAACAAACTGATGCAAGCCGCAATGTTTACTTATCATATGATTGATTATTTAGGACAAAAGATCAGTGATGTTCACTCAGATCTTCTTCATCACGCTACATAAAGCTGATGGAAGGAAGCTGTTGGAAAGGGGGGAAAAGTGACAGGATTGCTAATAAACTGATGATATTCAGATTTAACCTTCATTGAAAGATCAAGTTTGCAACATTTTCTCCATTTTATATCAAACTTTCAAAGGAAACTTCCATAAAGAAACAAATTGTCTGCATTTTATGTCAATTTTGTGCAAATTATTTGAAACAATGATAGTTTAAAATGCAAATGTTGCAGTTTAAGGCTAAACAGGCTTTTATCCTAGCATGTTTGTCTGTTTTGTGGAGCTCTGTCGATGGCGTATTTCGTATTTCCTCCTTCTCAAAGGGTTCAAGCTCCCGTGCGGCTCTTTTTTCCCCCGTCCGTGCGTCTGTCTGGGGTTATATTTAACCTCCGAATTTCATGTTGGATCTCCTTAAAAACCAGCATCTAATTGCTTTGGCGGCGCGGCGCCGCTGGAAGACGCAGAGGTCCCTGCTGCTGCTGCTGCTGCCGCCGTGTGACGGGAGGAGGGGGGCGGGGAAGGGCGGGGAGGGGGGGGCACGTGTATAGAACATCCTGTGTTATATAGGTCAGCTGCTATAGCTGCTTGTATAAAGATTGTTAAATCTTAATGTACTCTCAGAGGAAAGTAGGTTGTCATGGTGCGTGAGCACATTAAGGCACATTTTATGAATATTACAGAGGATAAGCTGCGGGGTGTTTATCTGTGTCTGACAGTTAAAGCCCATATGCGCAGGCCTGTAGGCTGTTGGTGAGCCTGCGTATGTGGGCCCTTAAATAATGTCTATTAATTTGGCATTAATCTGCTTTTTTTTTGGTTTTTTCCAGAGCAATGTAGGCCGAGGCGCTGCGGGTATAATGCACTTGAATGACAAGACTTTGGGGCGGCGGTTCAGAGCAGCTCACTGGCGTGTGTTTGTGTCCCTCTCCTTTATAGCATGAACATATGAGTGGATGTATTCAAAGAAACGCTCTGTTGGGCGATCATTCACAAAAAAAAAAAGAAAAAAAAACACACTGCGGCTTTATTCGCAGTGCCTCGTAGATTTCACACACTGTTTACTCATCAATCAGTTTCCATGGTGAGATCACAGAGCTGCGCCGCTAATAATGTCTCTGCTGCTGAGACGCATAAATGGCTATTTGTTCTTTTGGATGATAGAAAAATAAGAGTATTAATTATAAGCCAGCACCACAGCGCGTGTCCCTCCCCGCTCTGGCTGCCGTGTTGTGATTTTTGGGTAAAAAAAAATAAAGAAACGAGTGTTTATTCATCCTTTAATTCTCTGTTCTGCTGTTATGTTTTTACATATTTGGGTGTACAGATAAAACAAAGGTATTAACTACTGAACTCATGTGCTTTAGTTTTAATTGAGTTTCTTTATGGAAAAAAATGGCACACATTGCTTGTTTTTTTCCAAATATTTAGCTTTGAATTCATTTCTTCACCTTCATCATCGTCACTCAATCTACTTCACTTGTCCCGTTGTTTCTCTAGAAGCATCCAGCTCGCCTGAGAGGGAAGCTGTGAACCACCTGTCTGATCCAATTGGCTAAAACATCACAAGGGAGCCAATCGCTGACCAACACGCCGCGCTTTTCACCAAAGTTTACAAGCAGGAACCTTCACAATAAAAGGACGGGTCAGTTTTTCAGGGTTCACCCGAGACAGTGTCCTCTCAGTCTGCTGATCTGAGTTCTGAGGTCAGAGCAGGCAACGATCAGGCCCCGCCCCGTGATCAGAGCCGGGGTTCCGCGCCCTGGGAGCCATCAATCTGGTTTACTCTCTGTTTTTGTCCGGACCAATCCGACCAATGAGAAGAGCTCCACGTGTGTTCTGCGTGGGCTTTATCGATGGATCGACTGGCCCTGATGGCGCCCACGGCCCGGTCACGTTGAGGAGTCAGCTGGCGACGACTCTGGACGACAGGCCGACGTCCAGCGAACCGGCTTCCTGGATTAACTCCAGAGGAGGGATTTGGCACATCGCTCCCCGTGGCGCTTTTTTATTTTTTTTATGTTGGTTTAATCTCTCATTGCGTTCGTTCTGACCTCTACTTTGCTTTGCACCAGAAAGGGTGGGAAAAATATAAAAGCCTTTGTGTGAAATACTTCTATTTAACATGAAGGCCTAAAGGCTCTGCTTAATGTATATTATGTAATATAAGTTCCAGAACTTCAGCAACGGAGCTGCGAATAAACGCGTGAACGCCACGCCAGAGGGATTAGAGTGGTGGCTTTGCTCCCAGTGGAGGACTCATTAACAGCTCCTATAATGTACAAAGGGAACCCAGACAGAGGGAGAACTTTCTCTGTTGCACACATCAGACCTGCTCTACAAAGTGGGATTAATGTACACGGGGTATTTCCCTGCTCGTTCCCTGCTCGTTCCCTGCTCGTTCCCTGCTCGCAGTCTCCGTGGTTATAGCGTCACGGAGCTGCTTTTTCTGACGTGGCTTCACCGCGAGGAGGGTGCTGGCAGACAAGGAGGCAGCAGGCACACCTACAGGACCGGTGACGACATCGGCAACGTGGAGACCGTCGCAAGTGTCTCATCCAGAAAAGGGGGGGAGGGGAGGGGCTGGAAGTGAATCAGATAAAGAACTTCCCACGTGTTAATGTGTAAACGAGGAGGACCACTGGAAGGATCCCCCACCGTGTGGGCACCAGTGAATCTCACTCTGATAGCAGCCATTAACGCGTCCACAGACAAACACAAGGGTTGGATGGGACGCGTTTTCAGAACGCAGTGCTTTCACTGTCTGGACACAGCAACTCAGCATTGGATAAAACTCAATCGGTCCAGGTTTGGACGAGGCCCTTGAACCCCAATTTAACCTCCTCACTTGGGCTTGGATATTGAAAGGAGCCGGAGTACCCAGAAACAGCAAACTCTGTGACCCCGGCCCTCCTCCTCCTCCTCCTCCTCCTCCTCTCCAAGCACACAGACAAATTATGTCCATCGCCTCGTTGGTCGGCCAAAAATGTGCCAGAAGGCGTCTCAGGCACTGAGTCTGGAGTGCTGCTATACCAGCTGGTGCCTATAGGTGGCACTGGCTGGAATTGCACTTGTTCACAATGGCAAGTGACATTGTGTGCCCTTGTTAAATAAGAATCAAGTAGGTCACAGTTATTTGTGTGTGTGTGTGTGTGTGTGTGTGTGTGTGTGTGTGAAGGCTTTACAGGCTCTGAAATTCAATTTATTTTCAGATGTGTGCTAATCAGTTCTCTTTGTGATCCCAGGTTTATGAATGTGAACCTATTGTGATGGAAATGATGTGTGTGAGCCTTATCTGCCTTTCAACCTTGATGAAATGCCATCTGCTAAACTGGCAGCTTCAGTCCAAATATCAGTTTCAACCTCCGAGTGCAAATCAGCTTAGTGAAGAGCATGCAAATGAGCCTTACCTTTCAGCCTGCACACCCCCACCCCCCTGCCCCCCCTCCAGTTCCTGTAGCTTTCCTTCACAGGGGGACGCAGGCGTCTCTGACTCTGGCTACACTCTTGGTGTGACACGGGAGCGAGCGCGGCACGCTTGGTCTTTTTCGCGAGTCTTCCCGGTGAAGCTCTGCACCTGATAAATCACACATGCCTCCTTGTGCCATTGTGCGACTCTCACGTGGAGGGGGGTGGGGTGGGGTGGGGAGTCAACCTCGTCCTTGATCGCCAAGGTAACTTGACGAGGCTGCCTCAGCCCCACAGCGGCGGCCCCTCCCTCTCATGAGCATGTAGCAAAAACAACGATGGCAACGCAACAGGAAGGTCAATGACTTCACTTTCCCCCCCATTTTTGCATGCGCACACAGAGACGAGTGTTTGTAACCAAATTTATGGGTGTGTGATCATATTTGTGTGTGAGACATGATTGTTGAATGCTCCCAATGCTCCAAAGGACCTGTGAATGTTCACCTTCACCTCAGATTTGGATCCTTTTCTGTCATTAATCCATGAAATTATTACATGAATTTAATTATTTCCTGTCCTGCACTCAAGTGATGATTGTGTTTTGGGGGTGAAAACACAGATAATTGCTGGAAAGTCAGAGGACAGTGATTGTTTTTCAAAATAAAATATAATGTGGTGACGAATTTAAGTTAAAAAAAACAGTGTTTCAAATGTATTTGTTTTTGTATCCAGTGATTGTCCAAGGCACAGTCCAAGCAAAACGGTATGCGGCCTGACAGGGTGAACCTGTCAGACGGACCGCAGGGCAAACAAAAGTTGGTTTTGGACCAATCTCAGAGGAGCAGCAAACAAAACTTATAAAGTCCAGCTTGGAGGGTTAGTCTGAGGTGCTGGTGAAGACAAACTGATGAACTGGGATGAACTGGCAGAACTTTTAACCAGAGGTGGCAAAAGTTCACACAGTTGATACTTAAGTGAAAGTACTCTGGTAGAAGTAGAAGTACTGTATCAACTTCGTAATCCAGTTCAAGTCAGAAAAAACTTATCAGAAATAAAAAGGCCATGGACGGGAAACGTCCTGCGTCTCCGTGGTAACACGGTGTGTTTGGCCTCCTCTCGTCCAACCCGCTGCCCCAGCGTTCACCCCTCGCTGACCGTGCCCTCAGGCTCCGCCTCCACCTCCAGGGTGACCTCCCGCTCTGTGACATCACAGGTTTTACACGCGTCTCCTCTGGAGAGGCTGGAAAATGGAGCAAGTCAGTGTGAAGTTCAAGACATTAGAGTTCAACAGTAAGAACAAGTGCGAATGAAACTCATAAGGTACCATAAAAATCTACTGAAGCGCACTGTACTTAAACACACCTATGTAATTTACACATGCGCAAATCGATTAGACACACAAACACACCTTTCTGCTGTAGCCTATTATGTGTTTAATGAGTCATCGTGTGTTTGTGTACTGTATGTGTTCGTGGTTAACTGTGAGAGTAAAAAAAACTAAATCTGTTGCGTTCAGGCACGGGTCTCGCCGCCGGCCTCCATCTTCCCGTCAAATGGCTTTGCGCTCCTTTGTTGGCAGTGAAATCAGAGCGCACAGGTGTGCTCTTTGTGCGGCTCAACGTGCTGCCGTCTCTGCCGAACAACCAACGCTTCAGCCCGCCCGGCGGGACCACCAATACAGTGAAAAAGCACAGTTGGGTGACGGTAGCCGTCCCTCTTTATTGGGTGTTTCCACATACAATGCCACTCACATGGAAGCATTTACTTCACTCTAACACAAGGTCACATATGCAGGATCTCATCTCCATCAACAATTACATTTTTGTGATTTATTCAATTTTTGTTACCATGGTGACACTTAACACACGCACAGAAAAAATCTCCATCTCCGTCTACGCTGCCAGGAACATTTAACAGATGAACAGTAGCCAGTTATCCAAACGACGGCGCAGATTCGGAAGAGAGAAAAAGAAAAAAACCCACGGATTTGACATTTTTTTTGGGGTGTGTTCACACTCGGCGTGTTAGGAAGGGGGTCCGCTCGAGTCTCGACTGTTCCCTCCACGAGTTTGGCTGGGTGAGAACGAAGCCATGTGGTGTCCGATGAGTCACTGACATGGAGAACGCAAATTGGAGCCGGGGAAAAAAAGAAAAACGGGAAGACTTCAGGATACGGCGAGCGAGAGAGCGCCAAACTTTCTCCGAAGTTGATGTGCGAACGGAGAGGCGAGGCTGCGGAGCGAGCGCCCACACCCACGTTGGTCCCCGCGCAGGATCACGAGCGAGCACGACGCCGGCCAATAAAGCGAGCTGCCTGATCCGTTCACTCACAACGAAGGAGAATCAAGACGACGACGCCGCAGCTTTGACGCTATTCTCGATCGCGCCGCGTTCGAAAAAGGCCTGAGACACTTTGAGATGCATGGCGATGCCGCCGCCGCCGCCGCCGCCACGTCCACAGAAAAGGGCTGGGGGGAAAAGATACAACGCAATTTGGTCTTTCTAAAAAGTAGCTGTATTTTGATTTTGATTCTTTTTGGCTGAAGCAAAGTGGTTTTGGAGAAGAGGGCAAACGAGGGTGAGTGGTGGGAAGAAAGGGGACGGTGTGGGTGGAAGGAGTGGAAGGGGGGGAGGAGTGGGAGGGGGGAGGGCGAGGTGTTCGAGGTAGGAGGTAGGAGATAAAGGGGGGAGGTAGAATTGAGGCGGCGGCTGGCGGCTGAGGCTCAAAGCGTCGGCAGGAGGCCGGTGTGCGACGACTCCGGCAGCGTTTCAGGGCGGATTTAGAACGAGGGCGAAATGAAGAAGAGTTGCAGGTCTGGAGGGTGGAGAAAAAAGCTACAACCTGAATGAAACATCAATGAAAAATCAATGAAACATCAAAAATAGACTAAATTTGACCAGTAAAAATGTTGCAAAAATGCAAACAAGAGCAGAATAAAGTTGGAGAGAAAAAAAAGAAACTTTGCTGAATCGTTGACAAAAAAATCCCAAAACATATCCGACATTTGTCAAACTCGTTGAAATTAAGTCAACAAGTTACTTGCTAGTGACACAGTTGGAGAGAAACGCAGACTGGAAATAAAAAAAAAGAAAAAAAGAAAAGGAACCACGAACGGGATGCTTCCAAGACTGGCTCGACATGATTTGAAGGAACGTCACTTCGGAGCTGATGCATGCTGGGATTGCTGTGGAGCGCATCACTGGGCCACTGCTGGGTGTGAGGCAGCTGCTGTCAAGCTCACGTTTGAGGAGCGACTGGTCGTCACAGAAGGAGGAACGACGAGCCGGCGACACGAGGAATCACTGCCGACGGACGCAAACTGCATCCTGGAGCTATTCTCAGTGCTGCCAGACTGCAGCCTGTGGCTCATGTCAGTCCCGACAGTCGATGCTGGACAGCGTTGGCTCACGAAGCCTTTGTCCCCTGAAACATCCATTACAGTGAAGCCAAACCTTTGCAGTAAATGTCCAAGTCAGCCTGGTGTTGGACCCCTGCTTGGGTCACACGACTCTAAAGAAGCCCCTCTGTTCACGCTGCAGGCGGAGGTTTGTCACGTGCACACACGCTGGCCTCCAACTCAGTGTTAAACTGATCCAGGTTCAGTCGTTCATGTGTGAAAAGTTTCTTCTCGAGCTCCAGAAAAAGAAAAAAAAAAAAACACCCAAAGAACCTGAATCTCTTCCTGCAGTCGAAGTGCTTTTTCACGGCTTTGTTCTCGGCTAAATGAGCGCATTCAAAGGCAGCCATGCCCCCCTGCTACTCTACGGTTTCAGGCAGGCGGGCCGGGGGGGCCGGGGGGGCGCGACACATCCTTAAAGGGCTCCTGGTTTAACGGGGGAACAAACAATCGCGTTGTGAATGGAGCCGCCGCCGGCAGGCCCGGCTGGGCTCCCGACTGTACAACCTGCGGCGCATCTGTACGGCGAGCGGGCGAGATCGGGCAGGGCTTCATCTAAAGGGGTCGAGTGGAGAGGGACTGGATTGGGTGATGAGATCGCCATGGCAACGAGGACCTCCGCGGTGCAGAGCATGAGGGGAATGTGGGAGGGAGTCTCATGCCGAAGTGGTTGAAAGTGGAGGGAATCGCTCTTCACGTCCCCCCCACCCCACCCCCCTCCCCTTCTACTTCTTCTGGGTTTTTTTCCCCTTTTTTTCGGAGATTCTCATGGCCGCCGTCCAAACGCTCGCAACTAATGAACCCTTCACATGCTCGCGCGCACGCATCGCGCACCGTGGCGGTTATATAACGAGGCTGCACCAACAACCGAGGTGATTACGACGCGGCGCCGTGGCAAAAATAAATACAAATGATTCAAACATTCAATGTTCCCTGATGGCAGTTAAATGAAAAATGCACCAAAATAAAGTGTAAACAAACACATAAACGCAACGTAAACTACAGGATTGCACAGCTTGAGAGACGGGAGATTCAACATCGAACTCTGTACAATGAACCACTGACAGACACATTTCCAAACGGCGCCTGTTGCATGATGCTCGTTTTCACATATCCAAACACGTTTTCATCGACGTAGAAACGGTTGAAGAGGACCCATTGTGTCTGTTCTCTGAACTTTTCCATGCACACAAATCAAATCACGAGGTTTGCTTCTGTCTCTGTTTTCAGGCTTCAGGATGCTCTGATCACTTGTTGCACCAGCTGCTGACAGCTCATCACAGCCTCCCCCCTTTGAGCCCGTCGCCCTGCTGAGAGCCAGCAGCAGGCGGCCTGATGACGAGGCTGGAGTCAAACGACGGCACAACACTGACTCCCGACCGGCTAAACGACTGAATGAGAAGCATTGCGGAAACCAGCCAATCAGAAGAAAGGGAGAAAGGGGGGGGGACAAAAGCAGCAGATGGCAACACAACGAGGCTGAAGTCACATTACAAAACACTCCGTTTCGACTCTGCTGGCTCCGCCTCCTGGAAGCGGGCCAAGCTGAAGAGAAAAAAAAAAGGGGGGGGGGGCACTGAGCAACATCTGGGAGGACGGGGAGGCTGGTGTCAAATTACAAAGCAGCTAACACTGACTCAGCACCACTGAATGAGCAGGTGAGAAACCTCTGGATGAATTTAGACATAAAAGTATTATTCTGAGAATAGCGTTTCAACATGTGGAATTAACTCAACACAATAGGTCCTCTGCGAACTCTCCATACTGTACATTATTTTAGCTCCTCGTGGTCATCGGGGAAACTGGACGACTGCGGGGTTGTGGAGTTATGACATCATCCGGTGATTGTGCAGATCGGAGGTGTTTCATGATGGGGGGGGGGGGTGGGGGTGGGTTGAATCAATTCCAGCTAACCAGAGGAGAGGAATGACGGGAGGCGAAGCATCTTATGGTCCTGCGAGAAAAAGAGGGGGAAAAAAAAACAACAGTGCATTTGATTTTCAGAGCGTTTCTGACGATCTTGTACAATAAAGACGATTAACAGCGACGGCCGAGCTTCAGGTCCTCGCGTGAAATGGCGAGAAATAACAAACGGTTCCTCGGTATCCGGCGACGGGAGACGAATTCACATGGAAATGTTCCTTTTGCATTTTTAGCAGCTTCACGTTTTCGCGCGGCTGATAAATATTCGTGCCTGAATGCCACTTCTGTCTCCGCAGGCAGTTTGGCGGCAGGTTATTATTC
>JAUESF010000074.1:2024858-2037451 GCA_032274765.1 Malacoctenus tetranemus | reverse complement strand
CACACACACACACACACACACACACACACACACACACACACACACACACACACACACACACACACACACAGACGCGATGCTGCCCACTGGTGCACGGAGAAGTGATTGCCAAGGGGGCTGACAAGTAGAGGAGATGCAGCCCGGGAATAATGTCTGTGGAACAGAGCGAACGGCGGAGCAGACAAAAGACTTGCCGACTGCTGAAATAAATCCAATGTGGCTTAACTTTATTCACTGTTTAAAATCAATATGAATGTTCCCAATTTCAGAAAGTTGAACATTTCAGGAATCAAACATGAAGAGGTTTGTCCCAGGCTTAATGATTTGGACAACTTTTCTGTCTTGAACATAAAAATCTTACATTTCAGGAAGTCAAACGTCGACCAGAGAATATCCAAAGAAATGTTTGTCGATAGTGATACAAAAGATACAGTAACTCAAGAATTCAGGTGCTCTCGACCTTTGTAGGTTGCTGGTTATAATCAGTTCAAATCTTCTGCCATCAACTCATAAAATACAGTTCGTCAAACCTGACCGGCTTGTCCCGACTACACGTTTAAAGTGACTATTGGGGCAAAGCTCAGGTGTCAGACTGCCCTCAATCGTTAGCTCATATTGTTGTTGTCACTTTGTTTATTTTGCTCCATGAAGAGCAGCGAGACCACGAGGACAGTATCAAATCATCCCTGCTTGATGCAGTGTATTTCCGTAGAACATGATAGAGGCTGAAGGTAAATGAGCTTGTTTGAGGCAGAAAATGAACATCGGGGGTTTTTCAACAAACACGCTTTTTTGGCTCGACTCCTCCAGTACATGATACACCGGCTCTCAGGTACTTTGTCAGTTCCAGGTGATTTGAGTCCCACTTAAAATGTGGAAACTAAACCACCCTAACATGTTGCCCACTGGCTGGCAACAGATTTGTTGTGATATCAAATAACTCGGAAGAATCAGACCCAACTTCTTTCTGCTCTGTTCCACAGACAACATGGTTTGCCTCCTGATTGCTCGCTGTTGCAAAGCAGGACCCCACAGCTGAGGGGCGCCCTCACAATTGCATCGCAGAAGCTCATAGCATTAGCTAGTAGCGTTAGCTCGAGCTGTTGCAGTACATTACTTATTTGTGGCGCGGCGAAGGATTGCAGTCTAACAAGTGTCCTTTTGTTAAGTTTGTTTCACGTCCTGCTGCAACCGCGGTGAACTACAGCCGAGTAGAGTTGTAATAGCAGTGAGAGGTGAGATGGAGAAAGGGGCTTCAGAAGCTGCAGGAACAGTCTGTAACATAACATGAGCTCGTCGACTGGAGTTCTGGATTATGTCGAATCTTGAAAATGGACCCGACTGGTCCGACTGAGCACGTCATGATATCAGTTGCACTTGTGATCAACACTGTATGTCTGTGTGTGTGTGTTTAATGTTTGTGGAGGGTCTCAGCATGGAGTGAAGTGCTATTCCAGGTCTATGGCTGACCCAGGCTTAATGGTGTTTGTCATGGAGTGTTTGTTCTCCCCCTCCTTCCATCATATCTATATTTAGACTTCTGTCTCCCTCATTTATGGAGGCCGTGCTCCTCACACACACACACATCGCCGCAACAAGCCGAGCGAGCACCGCCTCAACCCCCAAAATGCTCAGAGACGTTTGGCTCTCTGGAACCAGACTGGGGGGGGCAAAGAGGCCGGTGAAGAATGTAGCAGCAGCGGAGGGCGTCTTGTTTCCTCGCAGGTTTCAAAGCGAGGGGAAACAAAACAGCCACGATAGGGTTACAAAATCACCGCTTTGGCATTTGGTTTTAATTTCCACTTTGATATTTAAGCACAAGTTTAAAAGCCCATTTGAGCAGCTCAGTCGGCACCTGAGCCGGAGCTTCACATTTCCCCCGTGATGGATCCGAGCGCCGTTTCATATTTTCAGAGGTAGTTAACAATTATCGACCCTGAGAGCTAAATGAAATTATAAAGAGATGAGTTGGCCCAATGTGTGTGATTCTGAGTGATGAGAGACTGTTTGAATAGGAATCAGTGGATTCAGGCGTAAAGTGTAGATGTATAATATGGCAAATGTTACAGCATTGCATGTTTGCAGTAAATCCGATGGGAAAAACTATCCTCAAGCTGAGAATGGGTCTTTTCATCTCGTGCTGGTTCTTTTCTTTCACATGAATGCACGACGACGGCCTCCTCCAGCTGTGAAAACCTTCCTGTTGTCTGTCAGGCTGGCGAACGCAGCTTGTTGGACCTTTTTCCTTCCGACTCCTGCGTGCTGCTGAATGACGGGCAGCTGGTTCCCACTCCCAATGAATTATCTTTGTCCCTTCCATGAGATTCATCAAACTGATTCATAATGACCAAGATACAAATGCTCGTGACCTGCAGAGGATTTAAAAGTGACAAAAAGTGTTCCTTATCACAGGAAAAGTACTGAAGGGAAGATGAATGAAGCTGTAACACAAGAGTCTTCGAGGCATCGCCGGAAAAGGCGATATCTGACCCTCAATCATGGGAAGTGATTTTGATACAATGCTGTTGTTATTATCTTCATCGCTGAACTTGAAAGGACGGAGGTGATTTGTCCTTCCTCTTGCCTCCTTTGAACAACTTTCCCAGGCTAGGCAGTAATTGTGCCTGGAGACTGAATGGTAATCCAGCAGCAGCCTAGCTTTAATGTGTACGTCTCTTTTTCTATATGTGTGTGTGTGTGTGTGTGTGTGTGTGTGTGTGTGTGTGTGTGTGTGTGCGTGCGCGTGCATGCGTGCACGTACAGAGACTGTGTGAGAGCGGTGAGATGAAAAAAAGACTGTTACGCAAAAGTGATTAAAGGAAGAGGAAGGAGTCCGACGGTTTCGCTCCTCCGGCAATCACACACGTGCACGCAAAAAAAGAAAATTGACTAGTTGTCTCTGACCGGCACATTAATCAGCTGGACTGATTAAAACCTCTGCGTGCGCGCGAGCCTCCGGAGGATTTCTGCAGGCTAATTGATAGAAAACACCACAGCGGAGAGATTATGGGATAAATGAGACCATGGAGCGCTGTGTGTCTTAATAACGGCCATATTTCCTTATCTGAGCCCCCCCTCCGCCACGTCTTCATTCACTCTTTACATTCTACTATCGGCACTTTTGACAGTAAGCTGGCGAGTACTCGGATCACAGGCCCAGCGATCGATTTTTACTGGATTTTTAAAATTTATTCAATTCATTTTTTTGGTCCCTTCTACTGAATGCTGCTCTTGTGCAGAACAGGGGTGAAAACACATCTGTTCGATCCTCATTGGTATGCATGTAGGGGGGTGTTGGTGGCATATGTAAGGAATAAACCTGCGCGATACAAGACAGTGTACAGAGTGAGGTGCAAAACAACAAGATGTAATGATATAACAATCATGCAATTGGTGTAGGGTGACGGGTCCCTCGGTTGTTCCCGAACCATCACCGCCACCACCACCACCCCCAACCCTCCCCTGAGCATGACAGAAAAAAAATGAAATTAAAGGGCATTATTTTCTTCTCCTTTTAACTAGCTGAAAGTTAGAAAGAGACAGCAGCTCTGCAACTTTTCAGTTCAGATGTAAGAAACACATAATGAGCCGTGTCAAATTTATCTGTTAACTGGTGACAGTGGGCAGTGACTAAACTTTACAGCCAGTGTTAGCATGATTAGCGGTGACATGCTGCATGTAGCAACATTGTGTGTTAAACCTCCCAATTAAAAGCTGGATACAAATGTTCCAGGTGGACAAATCAGCGCGATAGAGCGACAGGATGTTTTTATCAAAGTGTGTGGAAACTGCTCAGCGGAGGGCACGCCGCCAACCCGGCACACCTCTATCGTGTTCCACCGAACGCAGCATGATGGGAACATCTGAGCGTCACAAAGTGCCAATCTCTTTACAATCTCCTGAATGAGTCATTATCCCAGCGGAGACTGGTGTGCACCTCGCCGTTCGTTATTTCAATGTGGCGCGTGGCCACAGATCATCTTTGTAGTTTGGCGTCCCGGCCTGATGCAACACAACGGGAGCACCATGCAACGCCGGCGAGGTGCAACACAAACGCAACCAAGAAACTCACAATGTGGAACGCAGAGACGAAACTGCAAACTTTACAAAACTACACTGATGACAGTGACACAATTGGCTGGAAATGAAGGTGGAGCAATGCACAGACTTGGACTTCTGTCTTCTACAGTGCAGCTGGATGAGGAGTCTAACTAGGAAACTACAATTTCTATAGATTTTATCCATTTTTGGAACCAATGAAAAAACTTCGAAACACCAATCTTGGGAGGAAAAAACCTGAAGTCGGCTCTTCTTTCCAGCCTCCTCAATCCCCCGCTCCGTCCCACAGCTCTATTTTTTCCACATCCACCTGCTCCTGTCCTCATATTTGCTCCCACCGCCCCCCCGCTCCCCCACATTCTATCCCCCCTTTCCTGCTCATCTCTCCGTTTCCTTTTCGCACCTGTAATTAATCCACGCTCGCCCCCGCTCTCAATTCCAAGCAGCCTGCAATATCGCCATCATTGTTTGCTGCTCCCACCGCTCCACTCGCAGAGACTTGCATATTGTGTTTGCGTGTGTGTGTGTGTGTGAAAGAGTGTGAGTGTGCACATGTGCTCCTCATATCTGCCAGTGTTTCCCATTGTTTATGTTTAAGGAGGCATGATTGTGCGCATCCCGCTGAAGTGCGAGTCCGCGTGTGCGCGTCTTGTCATCCGGCACCTGGCTGTCAGAAGCGGTTACTCGGTGTCGGTGGGAGCCGGCTGGTAATTAAAGCAGAGCCGAGCGAGGAAAGAGACAGACAGGAGACGAGCAGAGAGAGAGAGAGAGACAGAGAGGAAACAAGGGAGCCGTGAAGCAAAAAAGACGCGGGGCCTTCAGAGACGGCAGCGCTTTGCCGCCATCGAGTCTCACCGCTCCCTGGTTGTTTTTTTTCCCCCTCTCCGCCCCCAAATTTGAACCATAGGTGTTGCTCAAATACCTTTATTGTGTGTGTGTGTGTTTTTTTCACCCCCTCTATTTCGCTTCTGTTCAGAGAATCCACCCACCTCCTCTGGCAAACGTTTTCCTGTTATTTTTGCTTCTAATCATTCGTTGAAAGCTGTGTTTTGCACGCCGTTAACAGCTCTCTCGTCCTCTCACCGCATTGTGTTCTCGTGGAAGCCCTGGATATCCTCCCCCCCTCCCCCCCTGCTCGCTTCATAACAGCCTGGTACCCACAAAGCCAACTGATGAGGCCTGGTGTCACCAGCCAAAAGAGGTGAAGCATCAGGTTATTTGGAAGGGAAAACAAAAAGCACTTATTTCTGGTGTATTCACTCATAAAAAATAATAGCCCTAAAATAATAAAGCCTGATGCATTTTTTTTCCCCCTCTGGAATGCAAACGGATGACAAAACACATACACATAAGCAAGCACACACACACATGCACGCGTGCGCATTTGCAATGCATTTTTGATGTCCAATTTGATGACCTGCACGTACGTCTTCAAAGCTACTAGCAACACATATAGAAACAAATGTAATTGTATGAAATCATTAGTTTGCTGTTTGCGTGTGTGTGGATTTTTAGGGAAATGATGTAATTACTTTTTGGAGTCATTTTAGTCTTCAAACAGCAGTTTCTCATGCTTGGCCTGTAGGTGGCACATGCACACAAAACTCAGCAGACACAAAAGGAGGAGGAGTGTGGGAGTCCAAATGAAGTGAAATAATTGAGTAGATGTTAGCATGGAACTTGTGCTTAGGATCATTTTGTCTGTTAGGTCACAAAAGATGCAGAAAACATTGTATTTTTGAGGGTTTTGTGGCGTGTGCGTTAGCCGTGCGCGTTCTCACCACAGACTGCGGCCAAGCGGTGCCTGACTTCGAAGAGTTTATTCAAGAGCAGGAGCCAAAGATGTGACCATGATGTGAATATTGAGTGAAATCAGGAAAAAAAATCTGAATATAATTCCAGAACGAAACTGCCAGCTCGAGTGCAAACTAACGCCTGCTGAATCATGACGGTGAAGTCATCTGGCCTTGATTTCCTGCCCCCCCGCCTTTGATCACCTGCAGCACGGAACCCGTCAGCCCCGGATCCTCGCTCGTCCCGCGCGTTAACCCCGTGGCCTCGGCCTCTGCGCCGCCGCGATAACGCGTGTCAGTCAGCCATCGTAGATGTCTCCCTTATCGCTTCTTTGTGGTTAAATGGATCTGGCTCACAGGCGGTTGGGGTGGGGGGGTAGAGGGGGGTCGGGGTGGGGGCGGGGGTGATGCAGCTTCCTCGTGATTTACAGCCTAAAAGCAGCGTCTGGGCGACCTGAGGGAAGCTGCGCTTTCAAGCCTGGAAATGTGACATCTGCCGAGGAAAACTGTGTGCAGCTCTTATCAAACTCGTGTCACTGGGTGTTTTCCACTTGCCAAGTTATGACTTCATTTTCAAACATTGAACTTCTTTTTTTTTGTAGTTTACTTGTATAACCTTGAATTTGTGGCCTCCAGAAGTGCTTAAGGACTTGTAAATACTCACAGCGATTAGCTATTAGCTAATTTGACAGGTTTGATGGGGAAATAAATAATTATGGCCGAGTGCTTGATGCCATGTCAGTGATGGGGGGGAAGGGGGGGCAGTGCTTTCCACGTGCTACGTCATCCTTTTGCTTGTGCCATGTCTGCAGTGCTTCAGTGTTTCAGTGTCTGAGTAAACTCTCTGTTGTTTCACATCTTTCTGAAAAGACCCTGAAAATCAACTTTGATTTAAAGATTGCAAAACGTTGGATTCTGCAACAATAATGGAAAAAGACATTCTTCAGGGTCAAACATAACAAACTAAACTAAACAAAGGTGAAAGTAATGTCAAGCTTGCTACTTAATGCTTTGTTGAGAACTTGCTTCCCTCCTAAACAACATATGTGGTGTCCATGCCCCCTGTAGGCCCACTGTGTCATGACACGACATTAATATCAGCATTAAGAATGTGTTTGCAAAAGGTTGTTAAGGTGTTTCGGTTTGTAGTGTTGAAACGATTTTTAAATTGGAAATAAAAAACTTCCTTTCATGTCTTTCACTGGACTCCAACTGCTGCTGTGGATCCATCCATCCACCCCGTCCTCCTTCAACTCTTTCCAGCTCTTCCCTCTGTTTGCATTGGATGTTTTCCAGCATTATAAATTGATCTATATTCACGGCTGTTTCAACACATCAGACTTGAAGTAAAGAAATGAGAAACTTTGGACCAGTTTGTCACACTCGAGGCAAATGTGTCTGCTCGCCAAGAGCACATTGGGTTTAAAATTCGGGACTTTAGACTTTAATGACTTGAAAAACCCAGAATATTAAGTGTCACGTTGCCATCGCGTCTTCTTCCTCACTTGTTGGATTTCGTTTTAATAAACAACTGAAATTAGGCGGCAGGAAAAGCAGACCGTCGTGTGCATCAATTAGAGGTGTGAGAAATCGCTAATTAGTTTGTGTTGCTTTTGAAACCGAAACCGCAGCTGCTCTCGATTTGATCGGGCACCGTTTGTTTGGCAGAAAGGAGGAGATCACACAGAATACGTCCCCGTCTGTGGAAACATAAGAGCGGAACTTCTTTCATTTCTTCCCAGAAATGCTGTTTGAAGAACCCGGAGCCTTTGCGTTAATGATGCGGGATCACATCCCATTTGCGAGGGAGGTAATTTAATAATCGAGCGCGCTCCGACAAACTAAAGGTTTGGCCTTTGTGCCCGTTTCTGGCTGCGAGTTGAAATCCTGCGACGTCCCTGAGAAGTAAACAACTAGAACAAACTTCAGCGTACTGAATAAATAATGAGATGTGATTATTTTTTGTCTTTGTTTAACGGGCCGGAGCTCAAACCAACGTATCCCTCCAGTTCCCAGGACGATAGACGGGTCGAAGCGGGGAAAAGCACAACTGTGTTTACCGTATGTTTGTTGATTGTTATTCTCGGCACCTCTCTGCCTCCCCTGAACCTCTGGGGGACTAAAGGACGTTGAGCTTTGACTGATAATTGATGGTGTGAAGCGTTCTGCTCACGCCTGCGTGGAGGCGCCCCGCACCTGCTAAGTGCTGCGACGCTTTCTGGCTCCGCTGCCCCCCTCTCGCAAATGCAATTTTGAAAAGTGAGGCGCGGGCGGTGATTTGCTGCGCGGTCAATCATTCAATTGGCTACAAGTCAACTATTTGGATAATAAAGCAGCTGAGTCGTGAATCGAATGGAAGAAATATAATTTGCTGCTTTATTGCACAGGATGTTAATGCTTTATTTAAATTGGACTCGTCCAACTGAGATCAACGACTTAACACGTCAACACCTTGAGCCTGTCAAGTATAACTCAGGGTGATAACTTTTAGGATTCTCCTGCCACATTTACTGACGTTACATTAAAAAAATAAATCAGTCAACAGAAAACATGTTTAAGAGTGCAGGAATAAACTGAAGTATCTCTCAGCCAAGTCTGCATCTCTTCCTTGAGTGTGATTGGTTCCTGTGCAGCAAACCCCACCCCTTCTGCATGGACAGATGCAGATGTGTTAGTGTACCAGTTCCTGGTACAGGTCTGTGTCATCGTGTTTAGCACGTGTAACTCAACATCTCCCTGCTTTTATCGGACCACCAGAGCCAACAAGACAAACCTGGGATCATTTCAGCAGCGTCACTTTGCCTCCGGTTGCTTTTCCTTCAGTCTGAACTCAACTCTACTACATTTAAAAGCATTTATTAGAGAAATTAGTGTTTGTGTCCAGATACATTTTAGGACCTGCTCAGTCGAGGCTCCAAGAGGGCCGGCAATCCGCCCAATTTAAAGGGCCACACTCCCCTTTATGTTCTCACTGCTGACGAGACAAAACGGCAAGTAAACACTGCTGTTGAATGTGCAGCAAAGATACTTCCACGTCAGTTTTAAGATGCAAAATTGCCAAGTTTGGAGAAAGCACCACTGAGCTCGCGGTCGTCCTCGCAGATGCCAAGTCAGAATAAAGCGCTCGTATTGTGAAGCCAACATCAGACTTCACTGTGAGGAAAGTCTGTTTAAAAACTGCCAGCAGCCGGTGAGTGTCGTCCCAAGGTGCACCAGGCTGTCAGACGGCCGGAGAGCAAAGACTTAAAGAGAGAGTTGGCTCAGCATGGAGAGGGACTGAGATTAGGATGAATGGTAACACAGGGGGAGATGGAGGGGGGGAGGGGGGGAGCGAAGATGTCACACTCCAGATGGAGGAGGTTGACCCTCTTTACCTTCCTGATGACGATCCATCACGCTCGCGCTTGTGCATTCTGGGCCAGGAGGATATTTGGATTCAGCCGCCTGCGCGGCGACGTGGCGTCGACAGCCGGCGCGGCCTCGCGTGTGTTTCGTGTCTCCGCGCGGTTACAGCTTGAGCAAGGGCAGATTTGAATTCCACGGCGTGCTTCACGCCTCTGTTCTCCAGCGCGAGACTCGCCGGGGGACTGCAGACAATCAAATCAGAGCGCTGTCCTGGAACATTTCTATCGCTCGGCCGGATCCGCCCTAAACTTCGCCTCCTGTAGCGTTCCGACAGCTCGGGCCACTTTGTGAGCCAGTGTTCTCATCGCTCCTCCACCTCACCCCCCCCAGTTCATTTCTAATGGCTGGCTTCTGGCCTAATAAGCAGTGGTTGGAAGAGGGAAAATTACAAGGGAACAGGCTCTGGGGAGGCGGTCGGCCAGGCCCGGGGGCTGACCCGAGTCTTCTGTTCCTGTAAAGAGTTTGGCTCGCTGTCGTGATGGTTTTGGCCCCGCAGAAGGAGGAGAGGTGATTTTTCTCTCCCTCTCTCTCCCTCTTTTCTTTCTGACAGCCGGACGGCGTGGAGGATCGCAATTAGCGATGCTCACCCGCGGCTCTTTCCTGCCATAATTGCTGCTGTTTGTGACAAAAATGGGCGCCGAAAAAAAATATAACTGCACTCATTGTCGCCATCATCGCTGTGAATGTTATACTCATTCATTAAAACAATTTTCTCTTTATCTCTGGAGGAAGCCAATGGCGCTCTGGCTATCGGAGCGACCAATGGAACACTTTTGTACGGGGAGAAAGCCAAATTTTAAACTCCTTCAGACGGCGTGCCTCTGAACTTTTTGAACAGAATACAATGTTTACACGACCAAGAATGATGAAACTCGTTAACTTGTTCACAGAAACTCCTAATTGGGGTAAAACACTGGAGGCATGTACGTCAGAGCAGGATTTCACCTCAGTAAAGCAACTTCAGTAGTGCTTCATTTGTATACTACGAAAACAGTTACCTTTTTAATCGGGGTATGTTGTCGTGACAACTCGTATGGCAAGCTTAAATCATCAGTTTCTCTTTCTGTCATTGTTTCTTGGATTTTCCTCCAACTTGTCTTCAAAAACTACTGACATTGAGTAGTTTCTCTGGATGTTAACAAGTGTCTTACAAAGGTTTCATTTGACTTGTTTTAGTTCAGTTTTGTCAACCCCATAACAGACAACAACTCGGTCCCTCTAGGGACCTCTGGGAGACCCCCAGAATAAGTCAAGGACCCCACATTAGGAGCCGCTCGCTCTCTACCGTGCTGCTGTTCTGCTTCTGTAATCATTTAAAGATTGAATTTACATGGAAGGAACCAGGACATAACATTTTTAGTGTATGCATTAAGAAAGCTTAATTAGAGTTCAAATAGCATATTCGTCTCATATTTTTAGTTCATTTTGAGTCCAGAAAAATGCATAAAAATCACAGAGAAGTTAATTAAACTAACATTTTCCCAGCACGCCCACAGCTGCTCTTTCCATTATACCTGTGTGTGTCTGCTCGCTTGTTGTTGGCCTCCATCTGTTAATGGTTTTGGATTGTACTTTGCTTCATTTCTGATGAGATTCCAACAGAGCTGAGCCAGTTCAAAAAACCCATCAACCAACTGATTCGTCAGATAATCTCCACTTGAATCATCGCTGTGGGCACTAAAAAAAGGGGATTTCATCGCATCTGCCAAGCAATTTTTGGAGACTTCACCGTGCATTTTTTTTTTTTTTTCAATGCGCGGCAGCCAACGAAAGCTGCACTGTGGTCGGCTGTTGGTGATGCTGAATTTCTACAGTGTGACCGTCCATGTTGTTTGGGGAACAAAGGTTTGGAGTATGTGGGGGTACAATTGACTTGTGATGGTTCTGATTCCACAAGCGGCAATGCTTTGCCAGTCCTTCTGACACTTCGGTACAGTTTTTTCACTGCATCATATAAAAACTAAAGTCTCAGTTCTAACTAAAGCCAGTGAAAAGGCTGTAGTATACACGCAGGGCCTGCAAGTGGCAACATGCCACAAAACAGTGAAAGACGACGAGGACCCAGACATGAATACTGTTCAAACTGTTTTGTGCAGCGCTGTTTCCTCGACTGGAGTGGCGTCAGGATGACAAAGTCAATATTGGATTTCAGAGGGGCTCAAACTTCTCGTTACGTCAAGGCACAGACAGCTTGGCGACTGTCGACGTACTATTATTTGTGCATCCAATCAAAAAAAAGAGGCTCAATGTTGAATTGAGGGCATTAGTCTTCTTAGCCAGTAGTTGTCCTTCAGAAAATAGCTTTCACTTTAAAATGTAAAAAGACCGAGGAGAGTAGTTGGCTAACATTGGAGACAGTCTTTTTCCTCAGTTACAGGGGCTTTAGTGAAAAACATGTTGCAGAAAATCATATTTCACACTTCACGATACAGGTTAGGGGGACGCCAGGGGAAAGGGCCACAGTTCCAGGGTGGCCACTACTAAACTAACAATGTTGTCTGAACAATAGTGTTTTTTTACCAAATTATTCATTGTAAGCTCCTTAGGCCAAAAGTTGAAACATCACAAAAAAAAACATTGTTTAACATTTCATGTCATACAGCAATCCTTTCGCATCCGTCTATGAGAGGATCAATGATTTGAAGGTCAAAACGTAGCATTTTGAATGTGTTGCTTTTCACTGAAGAACCCGAATTCATAGATGTCACCAAACAAGTGAAACACCTTAAAAAAGTTGTTTTGGCACGCAGTCATCAAGGAATACGAAGCCCTTTGTTGTGTTAATTAGAGCCTGAGAAGTCATGAAAATGCAGATGAGTAAGCAGCAGCTTCAGGTCTTGTGGGGGGTGATAGCGAGGGGGGAAGACTGCGTGTTACCAGTCACAGGGACAAACAGCAGTTCAAAGCACAGCCTCTTTCCAGGAGTTTCTCTTCCTACAGGGAGTTCTTCTGTATTCAAATTTCTTGCTGCTCATCATAAAATACAAAACAAGTGCTATAAAAAACCCTCCTTGGGACTTGTTTGAGGTATTAACAGAGAAAATAATGGTGTTTATACCTAAAATAAACTGCCTGTACCTATACTTGCCGAAGGACCTTTGACCTCTGACACGGCAGTTTCATTTATCATACATTTGTTTGATGTCATATATTCGTGGTAAGTAATTTATTTTAGCACAAAGGCTCTTTCACTGCCATCAAAATACTTTATTAAGGTTTTAATCCATTATGATCATGTCTTTAAATGAACCACTCTGTATTTCAGAGACATGATATGACATTTTATTGTAATATTTCACACAAACTGTGTCCCCAATGAACAGTTACAGCTACTCA
>JAUESF010000074.1:1956755-1968999 GCA_032274765.1 Malacoctenus tetranemus | reverse complement strand
GGATGAGAGAGTTTTCAGTCGATAAGAAATGGACTTTTGTGAGAGGAGATGAGTGTTCAGGGTAAATGTTGACGTGCGACTAAACTGGATGCTGCAAGGCTTCCGGTCATGAACCGACTCCTCCGTTTTACTCCTCTGTCTTTCTACTTCCTTAAAACCCTAGAAAAGCTGTGAACACCTAAATCACCAGCTCCGTAGCCTTTTCACTGAAAGTACAAGCCAAAGCAGCTGAATGTAGCTTTGTAGCCGTTTTGATAGCCAAGCAAGGAGCTAAGCTCCATCAGTCAACAGCTGGGTGTTTCCTATCTCACTGAGGTGTTGGTGCCACCTTGTGGCCAACTAATGTTGTGTGAATTTGTAGATCAACTTTCTTGAATCTTTTTATTTAGGGCAATAAAGAAGGGCCGAGTAAATCTTGTAAATCCTTCTTGCAACAGTTCATCTGTATTGATTTTGCTGTCAGTGAAATTTCTGTACAAACGCACATTTACACATTTTTACTGTTCAACCCTTCAGATCCGAGAATTTGCACGCTGACACCCAACGGCCACCTCGAGCTGGGTGCCCTGTCGGGGCCCAGGGGATCCTACTCCTCGGAGAGGCGGAGCTTCACTGTCGGTTCCAGGAAGAGCAGCGTGATGAGCCTGGGCAAGAGCAGCCTGGAGAGGCGCTCCCTTTCCCTGGTAACTACTGGAGACTAACGCTTCACTGGAACCTCTTTGGGAAATGTCTCCTCTGCGTTTAACCAATTCTTTACTTAACTAACCTTGAGCACAAGCTTGGAGCAGTGGGCTGCCACAGTGCAGCGCCCGGGGGGGGGGGCAGTCGGGGTCTTACTCAAGGACGCTTCGATAAGCTCTCAGTGAGGAGTCGCCTACATTTTTTTTGCCTTTGTTGCAAAGAAAATCACAATTGCTGGCGAAGCCACTCAAGCGTGCAATCTGTTTGGTGCCCCCCCCACCTCCCCAGAAAGAGCCCAGGTTGAAAATTATTGCTTTAGGCCAAGACTGATTGTCGCAATTGCATCTACAAACACTCCCACCTCTCATGGAATCATCAATGAATCATAATCTGCCTGTTTGATAGCAAAGAGACAAAGGTGTTCGTCCTCTCACCACAAACTCACTTCAGACACACGATGTAAATGTGCAGACTGTTATTGTCTTATCAGAGCCACCTTATCCTCAGGTTCAGGCTATTTGTCTCTAGTTTTGTGAGGTGTAAGAAAGTGAGAGGAATTTAGCCAGGATTTTTAGGACTGAAGATATTCTAAGCAAACCGAAAAAATGTACAAAAGTGAACGCAGAAGAGGAATGAATCAGAAGGTGCGACTAAACTGCTTCTGTTGGGTGATGTGTTTACCTTTTCAGTCAACACTTGCAAAGTTATTAGAACTGCTGCGAGCGCTGTATATTGGATCCTGTTGTTATATAACTTTCAAATACCAAACATAATAGAAATATCCAAGCGATTGCAGGATTACATATTCATGTGAAATTGGTTTCAATTGAAGCTGAATAAAAAAACACACATTAGTCAATCTAAAATCCTTTGCTTTGGAAAAACCTATTTCACTTCCAATCAAAAGCTCTACTCTCATCAAGCTTTGTGCGCCCAAACTCTGAGTTTGTGGCAAAAACGCTCAAAACTTTAATGAAGACCACCACTAGAGAAGAATGCATGAAAGACGCATGCGTGGAATGAGGAAGAAGTTCTTAGAGGATCGCAATAAAAAGCCTGCTATGGTCTGACCGGGTGAATGAAAGGCAGAAGTTGTGCGATGGAAAAAACAAACGCGACATGCACTGACGTGGGAACCAGTGACAGGTGTGCAGGGAGTGACGGACAGTGATTACCTAGTGGCAGCAGCGCCTGTCAAGGGAAGGTGGTGATTGGCTGCGTGAGAACAATCCGTTGTTGAACAAGGAGAGCACGACCCTGCTTTACAGCAGCAGGGTTTCTGTCTCTACGGACCAAACGAACTACTCCTGCATATGGAGATGACCCGCTCTACCAACTGAGCCCTTAAAATAGTCACTAGATAATGTGGATGATTGATGACCTTGTTCATTCGGCCCTTTAGTGAGAACATTAGCTGCCACAGCCAGCTCCTTCCATTTGAACATGTCGGAGGGAATGACTGGCTGAGAAGGTGTCCGTTTGATGCAGGTGGGCAGAGACGGGATGGGACTTACAGTCCTCTGAGACGGAGCCTCTCCACCACCTGAGACACGTCCTGCTCTGAGATTAAGTTGGTGTCGTGACGTCCAGATTCCCCCGGTTACCCCCTTGATTGCTCTTGAAAGTCAAGTCCATTTTTTTTTAATGCGATTGGTTGTACTTGTCCCACAGCAGGACACTGCTGCATGTCTCCAGAGCTCGTACAGAAGTTCAGCGAAGTTTGCTTTAATAAACCAATGCACATTCATTTTACACAATGTGTTTTTTCCCTCTTTTTCTTTTTTTTTACCAAGTGTTTTGCTTCCATTTGGGAACCCCAGAGCATCGACAAGTACTGTAGGGAAATCTGCTCTGCTCATGAGAGAGTCAACATGTTAGATCCACAGGAAAAAATATCATAAATATTGTAAAGTCAGTACAAAAGAACCTCTGTAGTTTCCAGTTCAGGGCTACCAATGCTCACTTCTGCCTTACAAGTGAGCACAGGCGTTATCAGTGGATGCTAACAATGTCGGCTTCTTGCATTCAAAACAAATAATTGCTCCCTGCAGTTACTATCAAACACATCGCACACACTCGTGTGCGCAGTAGGAAATCCCCGGCGCTGCGTTCACTGAACCAAAACCTTCGGAGACGGAAACCGAAGCAGTCCTACAAGGTTTTTGGCTCTGCATAAGGTTGCCATGGCAACTTCTATTAATTGACTGTTTCCCCTCGTGTGTTCATCCACAGAGCAACTGGGGAGGGGGGGGGCGGGAGGGAGGGGGGGGGCATGAAGCCAAATAGGAAGATGGAGAAGGAGGCGAGATGAGAAGCTTTCGCAGCGCTCTCCACCGGCGAGGTTACAATGTTAAACACGGTGGGTGTGGGAGACCCACTCGACTGTGATGTCTCCTCCTCCTCCTCCTCTCTGCCAGCGCTCTGACTTTATTGATATCAGAAGGCACTGGTTACATCACTCGCAGCGGAAGCGCCACAATAATAAGCATTCAGGAGAGTTGTTTATGAACAACTTTGGGTTTTTTTTCTAGTTTCGTGAGCTGCCTGTTAGCATTCGTTCCTCTTTGATGGAATCTCTTTTCAGACTGTGAATCAGTTCCATCTGTTTGCGGGGCTTTTCACTTCCCTCTGTCTCTCTATCGCATGCATTGGACTCAGTGGAAAGTCAGAGGCTTGATGTTCGGCTCAGTCCCGCTGATACAATCAGGATTTCACCGATCGGTCGAGAGCATGCGCAGCTCTGTTTGGGTTATCCAGGCATGTTATTGCTGGATAAGATGTGGAGGAGAAAAAGAAGTTTGTAGTGGAAGAAGAATATTTGCTTTGAGGAGAATGTGTTGAGCAAAGATCGCAGCCTTTAGTAGCTCAAAGTTAGGGGAAAGACTGAGGACCTGCCTTCTTTTTCATTGAAATGAGCAATTCCTCTGTTTATAACCTCCAAGCAGGCAAAGCCAGCCCCATATCTAATGTCTCTGCCCTGGTTAAATTGGATGCATTGTTTCCACATATATCATTGTTCTGGGCACAAAAGAAGCAGGCAAACTGGTGAAGCTGGTGTCAAATTACAGTCAGTAAATAGTGCACGTGAGCAGGCTGGTGAATCGTGTGGAAGTTGGCAACATTTCACTGAAACAGAAATAGCATAAATGGGATAAAACAAAGTTGTACAATGATTCCATTTTTCTTTGAAATGAGTTAGAAATAGCTCTTTATATTTACAGTACCGCGGATAGTCTGTTTGTGCAGGCTTATATTATGAGCTGCCGTGTCGTCTACGGCAGGTACAGAGGAACAGAAAGAGTGAAACATGTTGTTGATACGAGCCTGATGACGGGTCCTGAAATCCACCGAGAGAGAAAGGCAGAGAAGAAGAAGAAGAAGAAGAAGAAGAAGAAGAAGAAGAGAGACAGACGATGTTGTGGAAGAAGAAACAGAGTAGGCCCCGTTCCTTCCTTGGAACGTTGACTGTAAACGAGCTTGCATCGATTGTATACCAGTTCTTGATTGGTTGGCTGTAATCCTACTTCGAAGTAGTTCCTGAACTTTCTAGCAAAGTTGCATGTACAGCATGTTGTGCAGTAAAGGAGAAACCCAGTATGCAGTTCATTAGCAGCAGCTGCTGCGGCGTGTGCCGTGTAGCGTGGAACAAATTGTCTTGACGGTGACTTTTTTTTTTTTTTCGACACGCCAGCGCACAGCCACCGTTCCTCCCCAGTGATCTGCGCCGCCGTTCGGCGCAGACCGAGGTGTTATTTAACATTTACTTTCCACGCTTCGCTACAGTTTCTATAGAGACGGATGCATAGATCCTCTAGTATATGGCGGCGGCTCCAGGCTCTGACTGGCGACGTACGTTTCTAAGGGTAAAACATATAATTAGGTCTATCAGGCTCAGAGGATTAGACATGCGGAAACAAACACAACTGGTTATGTTCCTTTAAGTGGAACTGGCACTCAGGGGCTTGCATATTAAACTTGATGACAGGCTGCGGCGCTCTGCAGTATTATTCTGAAAAGCCCAGTTTGTACTTCATTTGTTCAGTCCTGTACTTATTGTTCTATTTATGGACAGCGGGCACACAGCAGCAATATGTGATTGTTCTAGTTACAGATCCTCATGGCTGCACATTTACATACTGTGCTACTTTTATCCACAGTACCCGGGTCCTATAATGTACCACCCCCTCATTTACTGCGGCTCTGAAGGCACCAGGTGGTGGTAGCTCCAAGAACCAGCAATTTTTGATCAAGTTCCAACAAGACATTGAGATGTTTACTTACACAGTCCTTTTTCATTTAGAGTGTTGTATGAATTGGAATAAATTAACTAGTAGTGATTCTTAACATCTATTTCAATGTTTGTTTGTTTTTGCAAAACAAAATCAGCAATAATGTCTAAACATATGAGACCGTGACATATGTCTAAAACATGCAAAACACAGATGTGTTGGTTTAGTAAAAAAATCATTAAACCTCTGAAACTGAATCATGAATTCTGAATGAGGATCACCTCTGAGATATCTTAAACACATGGACAGGAAATGGAATAATTGACAGCAAAAATCCAAAAACATACTTGATTATTTGAAAGCACTCTCTCACTGTCCTAAAAGAAACAATTGTTTGCAAGTCTCCCGAAGTTATCTCCAAAATTAGAAACATCTGTTCTCCACAAACCCAGCAGACGGGAGTGTTTCAGCTGCTATTCTGTAGCTGAGCTCTTGTATTTGTCAGGTTTTGACGATTCTTCTGCTCTGCACCACCATCACCCTCTTTCTTTCTGTCCTAGCGCCATGGCCGCAGTTCCAACTACCACAACTGGGGGCGCCCTTTACCCCCACAGTCGGGATGGAGCCGCAGGTACACCGTTGCATGATAAATTCTTATTGTTTCTGAGTATGAGTGAAAAAAAATTCTTCATTGGTCAGACGTGTATTCACTCATCTGCAATCTGTCATCTGCTCCAGTGTGAGTTGGTGGCTCTGCGTGCTTGTACTAGGACTAATGTTGTCTTTAGCTCTGCTGCCCCTGCTGGTTGCAGAAGGTTTCCTACTCAGGTGATGTCGATGTTCAAGTTCTTTGATACATAGTGTGACCACTACCTTGGTCCAATCCTAAATGAATGCTCTGGGCTCTTAGTCCTACTTCATATGACTGTTTTTAACTCCGTTCTTATGAAGCATGTTGTTCCCTTTCAGTTGGCGCCTCTCGTTGACACGGTTCACGTGTGTGTGTTCCCTTTCAGGTCCAGCTCCAACAGCCTGGGTCGGAGGAGCTATGGCTTTGGCGGGGCGCCCCCGGTGGGAGGCAGCCTCCGTGTGCGCAGCACCCACTCTCCTCACTCCTACACTTACGCCGCCGAGCAGGAGTCCCTCCTGTCGCACCCACCCCACCATCCTCTGACCTCTCACCATGGACCCCCACCCCCGATGCTCCTCTCTCGACATTTAGCGGCGAGAAGGGACCGGCGGGCCCTTTCCCTGGAGCTACCGGAGGTCCTCCGGACGGGCGGGCAGCCCCCAGCTTTGCCACCTGTCCACCAGGAGTCTGGGAGGAGGAGCGCGTTAGGCCCAGGGGGGTCCGTGACTGGAGGGTCGGGGACTGGTAGTGGACTGGGAGCAGACCACCGGGACTGTAATGGGAAGGCGCCAGCCCACCACACGCTGATTACTGAAGTTTTCCCTCAAGTCAAAGCACGCAAGGACAGAGCGGATCTTGATGAGGAAATAGACTATGTGAGTGGAATTCATACATCTGGAATTAGTTGTTTAGGACTAGAGACTGATGGTCGATGCTCAAAATACGACTCGATGATGTTTTCATTGTTGTTTTTTCTGAGAAAATGTATTTGGCGCTTGAGAGCTTCACTCAAGGAGGCTGGTTTTGATAGATAAATGTTATTATGTATTGAGAAGTTGATTGGTTCCCTGAATGTGCCATTTTATCGTCAAAACAAAGCGTAAATTGTTATAACGAAGGCACAATGGCTTGGGAATATGTGAACGCAGCGACTATGCTGGCTCTCTGAAACACCCTAAAGCCACCCTGGTGAAAACTTTTCAGTGGCTCCGACAGAATCGATAAAAAGAGAGTGCTGCTAATACCCAAGAGAAAAGACAGTGACATTCGACTTGTTTCAGCGATTTGATTCTTTGACTTTTTTTTTTCTCCCCCCGGTGTGCCTTGAAGAGTCTGTGCTTCCGTGTCCAGAAGATGATGGAGGTGTACAAGCCAGACTGGTGTGAAACCAGAGAGGACTGGTCTGTCTACCTGTTCTCCCCCCAGAACAAGTAAGTTTCTCTGCCATAGTTAGCATCTTCCTGCCTTTTGGACGCGTCCACAGCTGCCTTTGTCGGTGCAGAATGTTTCGTCCACATTGTGGGTTTTGTTGTGGAGAAAACTTGCAAACGTAGCTTTGCCGAGCCGAACGCATTCTGTACTGGACAGAGACGAGAGACGGAGGAGAATGATTGACATTGGCCTACTGTCCCTTAGCCAATCAGGACGCAGAACACAATGTGCGTTCATACACTGTAAAAAAAAAAAGCATTAAAGAAACTGCACCAACAAAAACAACGAAACAGCGAAGGCGTGAAAGATGAACCGCGTTATGGCAAGAGTTCACTGTACTGAAGAGTTGGTTTTGGGTCCGTGACTTTTTCACACACTCCTGGTTCGAACCATGCTTTCATGTTTTTTTTACTGAAACTTTTGATCCATCAGATCATAAGGTCACTTTCTGTAGTGATTTGGTATTTGGCTTGTAAAGTTAAAGTACATTTAATTGCGTCATTTCCTTTTGTTAGGTTGGATAAACACAGACGTTTTCTACGTACACGAGTGCGCAGCACACAACATTCTCTTTTAACCCCAACTAAAGCATCTTTCTCGTAGAGCTGGAATCTGTGAGTTCTTGAAGAGTGAAACAAAGTGACGTTGTTTCTTGTTGTATCAGTGTGTGCAACGCTTGGCTTCAGCGTCAGACTTCCACCGAGCCTCTTTGTAGTGGAGCGAAGAAGACAAGCCAGAGCGATTGCCCTGGAAAAACAAATGTTCTCGAGCGTCTCCGTCTGTCAGGCGGATGCAGAGGAACGGCAGGCTGCATACTCACACCGTTCATCTGCTCCCGCTGAGAAAGACCCTCTTGTCTTCAGGTTTCACAAACGGGCTTGTTAAAGCCACGTCGGCGCTCGTTTCTTCGGCAGCGGCTGCTTTCTCGAGCCCATCTTGCTTTTTTTTCCACCAGCCTTTTTTTTTTCTTATCAAAGGGGAAAGCTGCAAGCCACATGAAGAAAAAAACAAATCACTCAATCATCTCTCTCGCTCACACGTACTGGATTCCCTGCGTGCTGATAGCCACTTAAGGGAAAAAAAACAGGCCCCTGGGTTACATTTTGGCATTCTGACAGGTGCCATCAGTCATGCAAGGGCCACGGTTGTTTGTGCGCGTGTTGTGTGAAGGGAGTGTGGGTGTATTCTGTTGTCAGGCTCCATTTCGACTCCCTTTGTATGTTTATGGGGGTGTGTGCAGGTGCATGTTCATCCTCGGCCTTATCTTTGCCTCAGTCTGCTCTGTTTGAAGGCATAATGTGTGTGTTAGTTCTACAGAGAGCACCGAGGACGAATCAAAGCAGATAAACAGACCGAAAGAGGAGCGAGGCGACAGTCACATGTTGCATCTCAGGTTGGATAAGGAGGCCCCAAGCCAATGCCGGCGCCGCCGGTTGCAATCAATACCCAGTCACGGGGGTTGCCAGATCCGAATCGATAGATGAACGGGGGGGACCAGAGTTGCCAGGTCTAGAGGAAAAGCGGCGAGATTAGCACATCGATTTTGTCACAGTGATAATGGTGCAGGAGTAGCTGGACTCTGGTCCCTTTATTGCTGGCAGATGAGAGGAGACAAGTGAGCGCTTCACTCGCCGACAGTCTGCATTCACTGCAGATGTCCTCAGACTTTTTGCAGAGAAAGGATCCCACATCTGCAGCTACCTGCGGCTCAGGTGTGCATCCACTTACAACACAGAAGCAGTCTCTTTGTTGCACCGGTCGCTGGATGTTGTGCCATCATCAGTGTCATCATCCAGCTGTGTGAAGCACTCTGCAAGGAAGGCAAATCGCTGATGGGGAACCGTAACTTCATTATCTTCCTCCCACTTACAGATTCATTCATTCAGATCAAAATATTTCAAAAATTATGAAGCATTTCTTCTATTTTTTACAGGCTCTAATCAGGAGTCAATTACAGGATATAAAAGATGCTACACTGGTAAACAGCATGTCAGATAATTGGCCAGATTATACGTATTTCCTGTCTCATCTGAGGGGTTTAAAATGTTTTTGACCACCACAGACAAAACAGTAATAACTTAGCTGTCTCGAACTACCAGGCTAAAACCCCAAGTGCTCCATATGTGTGTCTTTTATTCAGGTAATCACAATTATTTTCAATTACATGAAACACCAAGAAAAAACCTTCCCCCATGAGGATAACTATTTTTGTCTTTTTTTCTCACAGAATCATTTAAATGAGTTAAGCTGCTTAGGATTTTAATAGTGAGCCCTCGAGACGGTTTGAAAATCCCAGCTTTCCTCTGTGTCCCTCTGTCCCCCGCGCCTGTTCGTTCCTCCCCTCGCAGGTTCAGACTCCTCTGCCAGTCCATCATTGCTCACAAGCTCTTTGACTACGTGGTCCTGGTCTTCATCTTTCTCAACTGCATCACCGTGGCCCTGGAGAGGCCCAGGATTAACCAAGGCAGCCTGGTAAGGAGGGTGGCCATGGGTGGAGGGACGGGGGTGGCCGAAACTTTGTTGGAACCCTTGATTTATTGTTAATGTTGATTAGTTGCAGCAATTTTGACAGCCTGTTGCTATGACACCACTGTTTTCACTCAACATCACTGAGCTCCAACTTGCACTGGGAAAAAGATGACTTTTAATGACAAGAAACTGAAAAAAATTCAACCTTGTATCGACAATATCAGTCGTTATTACTAGTGTAAACCTTTGTTCAATATTCTGGTCTTCGTTACAATTTTGCGTCCGTCCGATGCATTTCAGAATAAGGAAAAAAAAGACTTCAAATAGAAACATCAGAGACTGTATTTCATGCATCAAACTAAGCTCTTTTAGTTTGAGAGTTTGAGATCACTGACCCAAAATTGCAAACCGTCGTATGAGTCATTGCTGCTGCTCCCGGTTACGTACCACCCGGTGGACCTCTGCTGTCCGACCTCCACCGCCGCCCTGCATGTTTTAGCGACGTCCACGCTCGTCCGGCTCGAACGCGAATGAGTCATCATTCGTCTCTGACCGAGCGCACCCACCAACAGGTCATTCGTTCGAGGACTGAGACTTTCAGAACTCGTAGGTGACAACTCTGTCCTGGACGAGATATCACAGTCTTTCCCAGTCACTCCCTGAATCACTTTAGTTTCCAAGACGATATCCAATGTTTACCAGCAGCCTGGGAAAGAAAAAGCTACTGACTGTAAACTACTCCTGAGTATAAATTAAAATATTGAACTTGCAGCATTCCTAATTCCTTGCTGCCAACTTTTTTAGTCTTTTATTTCCTCTTTTTTGACCTCCAGCAAGCCGTCCCTCTTTTCTTCTCCTGTCTCTGTTCCAGGAACGTTTGTTTCTCACCATCTCCAACTATATCTTCACTGCCATCTTTGTCACGGAGATGACTGTCAAGGTAAGAGACCAGAGTGGTTTTCTTCCCCTCTTTTTTGGTTTTATCTCTTCTGTCTGTGGGTTCCTGATTTAGCTCGTCTTTATGTGCACACTCATTTCTGTGCATGTCCAGTGGCCAAAAAAGACAAATTGTAGGTTTGTACTTGGTAATCATAAGTACTTTTTTATTACAAATCAAACTTCACTCGACACAAGACACTTCAACAAGGAGCTGAAGAGAGTACAAAATTCAGTGAATCGGGCTCCGAGCTGAGGGCAACATCCGGGTGATGACTCAGACGGATGGCGAAGTGAGTCGGATGCACTGCAGTCTGGATGCTGGTGGTGGTGGAGTTGAGTGGGAGGGCTGGACGTAGATTTTACTCCCCTTTTTACAAGGAAAGCTGCCATCAGGTCCAGTGTGGGTTGGCAATGGTGGTTGTTTAAACTTGGACTAACGTGGTTTAAACCATGGTTCCCGTGCTCGCTGCCATGTTGCATAATTGATGGAATCCCAAACTGTTTGATACGATTTCCATGGTGCATATTCATCAAACAATTTCTGACTTTTTTTCCCCGTTTATCAGGTGGTTTCCTGTTTTATCTCAGTTGTCTCCCTCTGTGGTGATGCATCTGGTGCGTCTATATAAATGGCACTAAAGGGAACTGAGGTGCGCTGAAATAATGTTCCAGGTTTAGAGTGTAAAGACAAAGTTGCAATTAAGCTTGTAATTGTTGTTTTTGTTATAGGTGGGATTTAAATGTTTTTTTAATTATGTCTTTAGTTTTATTTTGGAAATTGATTCAGATGGAGCTTTTATTCCACTCTATCTTTTCTCGTCACCTGCATTGTGGGACTTTTATGTAACCTGCTCCCCTCTCCTCCTCCTTTGCTCTTCTCTTCTTGACAAGTCTGCAACTCCTGTTTTAATCTGCTGCGCGCGAGCCATTAGCGATGGGCAGCGAGATAATTAAGTTAATTAGAAAGCCATCACTCTTCAGCTTGGCCTTTAGCTACTTCTCAGCTCACCATCGACAAACACAACAAAACACACATGTCCTTCTCTGATTAACCCACTGATCTTCTGTCCAGAAGACGTGGAATCCTCCATTATTCACACCCCTTGTTTCTTTTAGGCGTTCTGTCAGTGATTTATTTATCAGTGCAGAAAACAAGGACTTGTGGAGCATGATGGTGTGTAGTTCATGTCTGCATCAGGACATCACGTGTGTCCACGCATGGACTCAAGTTGAACTGACCTGGTCGGATCGTCATCAAGTGACGCTCCCACTTATCTTCCTGCTTGATTTAATTAACATCTCTTATCGCAATCTTGGCTCTTTCACCCTTCCATTTATAATTTTCTGTCAGCTAATCATTTCCTGAATCCTCTTGAAAGTTTGCCAGGTAAATGTCAATGCAAACAACACAAACGTATCCAAGCCAGAACAGTTACAGTGTCTTTTCTTTATTTTGTATCTGTGACATAATCCACAATATTATATTCAGTAAAAGGTCAATTTTCAGGGTTTCTTAAGAAACTGAGTGTTTATGAAGGAGTCGACCATTGTGGTCCGACAAAGACGTGATAACGACTGGTTCATTTGAAAATGGACCTCAGTCATTCTCTTATTACAATGGCTGCAGAGTGGTGGTTCCTGAGTATCTGTTGAAAAGCAAAGCCAACAAATGCATCCAGACTGCACCCAAAAAACAAGTATTGAGAAATTTGATCAGTGCTTTTCACGAGGGATCAGGTGATCAACCAAGCAAAACACAATGTCCATCAATTACACAGTGGCAACAGGAAACAAACCCACCAATCAAATGGCAGTCCTTATGAACAGCACAGCCAGGTGACACTATCAAGAAGCACTTACTGTA
>JAUESF010000074.1:1847021-1863691 GCA_032274765.1 Malacoctenus tetranemus | reverse complement strand
GCATGTTCGACGCTTCTCATTTAGAGTTTTAATCGCTTTGCTTTCAAAAGTTTTGCAGCCTCCACGTGTGATCTTAGAAGCAGGAAAGTGGCAAGCGACTAAACAAAATCAGTCGAATACATGCTGGCACCTCTCAGAGGCTGCCATGTTTCACACATTCACGGATCGGGAAGCTCCCGAGCTCGACTCGCACATCAGGTTTCGTCTGATCATGAGTCAAAAAGTTTGGACAGTCCCCCGGACGACTCTCTGGTTGTTCCTGCTGAAACAATGCACAAACTCCCTGCACTGCACTCACACAGACAGTCGCACGGCACTTGTGACAGCTTTTTACCCGAACAGACATGATCACACACTGACTGGAGCGCATGTCGGGAAAGCGCGCCACACCTGTCGCCGGCATCTGCTCGCTGTCACTCCATTTCCCAGTTCCCGTGTCAGAAATTAAGGTTTTATTTCTTCTCGCAGGTCCATAAATAAATGGGAATCGTCGAGCCCTTTGGGTAAACTCTCTCCATTCCCTGATAACGTGACACTAATGCATCAGCAGCCTGGAGCGCCGGCGGGCACCGTTTAGAGGCGATGACGACTCCTCCTCGTGTAAAAATTCACTCAGCGTTATGAGCTCACGCGTGTGTGGCTACAGCCTTGTCTGAGTAGCCTAACGATCGAGTTGATAGGAAGGAAGCAAGAAGCTTGTGTGACTGTACACGCGCCGGGGCGGCGGTGGCAGCGCGGCGCTGAATTATTAACAGGCGCTGTATCAAATCCACGAAGCAGAGGGAGAGACTTTATGAAAACATAACTTCCTATCACCTGCCACGGCTTCGGCGGCTCCTCAGATAAACATTAATCCCCCCCGCCTCGCCTCCCGCACCTCCCCGACAGGTGGTGTGTTTTAAAGCCCCTCGTTAAGTGGCGCGGCCCTCTATCATCCCAAATCAGAACCGCGTTTAATGGCAGCTGCCAGGCTGCCACACGCAGTGTCTCTTCCTTTAGTTAGCCGGGGTGGCGTTTGCCCGCGCCTGCCATGTGTTTTTGCAGTGCTTTCGGTCCTCGCTGTTTTACGCTAAGCGAGGGGTTTATCGACAACATCGTGGCAAGATCCTGCTCGTCTGTAAAGAGCGACTTTGTGCAGGAGTAAGTGATTAACTTAACAGTCCTCTTCCATTGAAGAAAGGCTGCACGAAACTCGTGTGGGCAGCTCGAGCCAATTTTAGTCTCTTTATTCCTTGTTAATTCACTGGTTTAGAGTTAAGGGCCATTTTCACACAGCTCACCCCTCCTAAAGAGGAGCAAACCGCCCAGGTGTGAACATGCTCTTTTAAAGAGGGTTTGGACTGACTCAAGGTGAAAGATCTCCACACAGGGGTCAGTGAAACTTGACGTGCTCTCCAGTCTCAGACTGGATTTCCATGCCCAGCATCAAACCGACATCTTCAAACCAGAGAGTCGAGTGAGTGAAGGACAACTTCTTAATGTTTCTCTGCTGACTTTTTTTCTTTCCGTGTGACACGTAATCTGTCAGAAACTCTTCAGGTCAGACATGATCGAAGTTCAACCGACCCAATGTATCTAACTCACAGGATCTCTGTTTGATTCGTGGTGTACTGTTGGTGTTTGGGGATCCTGTCATCAGTTCCACTGGAAACATACGCACCCTGTTGAGGGGCCGAAATGTCTGGAGGTGTATGACGAAGGCAGGACCAACAAAAAGGCAACAAGCGTTTCGAACCTTTAAGCACAAAACACTGTTCTGTCCCACGAGTCCTCATTTTCGTGGAATACCTTCAGACGGCCGGGCCAGGATGTGCAGCGAGCACCAGGAAAACATGGATTCTCCCTGTCGTTTACACCTAAATTGCTGCTGGTAGTGGGAGTGAGAACACTCTGGGTGCGTTTTGACCAAACCGAGCCTCATTTAAATCCCCCCCAGAGTCCTGCTGCTGACCAAGTTTATTCCTTTATGACCGCATGCTGCCCATCTCCTCCTGGCTGTTTTCCAGACAGATAATGGGCCACAGAGCTCGTGTCAACTGTGAAAGGAGGGGGATCTTAAATATGACAGGTAAACACACTTAGTCCAAATCTCTGCAGTTAGAGATTTCAATCCAGCAGAGCACCTTCGGGACGACTCTCTGCGTGATGCAACGCGTTGACACGGACCCAAACTTTTGCCTCGTCGTTTCTATGACACGGTTGGGTCGTTTGCTCTTGAAGGATTGGGTCGTTCTACAGACAGTACAAGCAAGGGTGCAGTTATTGAAGTAACCAGAGTGAGCAGGTGTGATGTTTACCTTCTGTTGAAGCACAAAATTAGAACAAAAAATGCGGCCAACTATTCTTCTCCTAGGGTCATAACAGTCAACCAGGCAATGTGCAGTTTATGTTGGGTGTTTTTCTTCGCCGCTGTGATTAGAATCCAGTTTCACCAAACGCAATTGTAATAGTCACAGTGAATGCACTTTTTAATGCTTCGTTTATGCTTGTATCTATTGCTTCTCGAAGGCACTGTGGTCAGACTGATCGATTGATCCTCAGCTCGCCATTTTGTCGTCTTTGGGACACGTTGCAGCATTTTTTTCCACCCCGTGTTTTTGGGGGCAAACCGTCCAAACAACATGACGGACTGAGTCCGTCACCGAAGCCCCTCGGGGTCCATTCAAACCCACGTTGAGACGCTGGCGCGAACTGATCAATGGGGACCCGGCGCCAGTCCGACAGCGGGCAGCGCTCACGTACAGGGGAACAGAATTACTGCAAATGAAAAGCGTGGCGGCGTCGGAGGGCCCAGACTCCTTCACGGGCGAACGGCCGAGGAGCGGCGAGGAGCCGACGTGACAGATTTAAGGAGAGGGGCCGACATTAACGCGACGCTTCCCCCGCCACCTCCCGATGGTACATTAGCGGGCCGAGTAAATCAGAGACGGCTGAGTTATGCAGCCGGCGCCCACCTGCTGATGGAGATAATATTGGGCTTTCTGGCCTGCTGGATTAAGCACATATTGAGGAACGTGCACTCGCTCGCTCGCTCACACCTGCTTAGAAAAACCATCTCCATTAAGAGTCGCCTTCGGTCGATGAAATGATCTATTAGGCAGAGTTTCCCCCGATAGCTTTCCCCCTCAAAACATCAGAGCCGATCAAATTTGAGGGGAACATTTCGCGATCACAAGGTTTGAAACTACATTTCTTCCTCTGACTTTGTTGAGCGGGAGGACACAGGATTGCTCAAAGATGGATATTTCAAACACACCCCTCCCCCCGCCCAAAACTAATTTCTGCTCTCTTGCATGTTTCCAGTCCATATTTAGCGCTTTTCAAAGTTTCGAAGCACAGATTCATCTTGGTTGTCATTACTGCCGCTCCCCTGCATCTCTCCTCACACCTCTGCTATCTCTCTCTCTCTCTCTCTCTCTCTCTCTCGCTCACTCTCTCTCATGTTTAATCAGTCCACCAGGCGGTTGTCTCCACAGGGAACCGTGAATTATTGATGCCGGGGCCACGAGGAAGAGGAGGAGAAACAGCAGGAAGAAGGACAAGGGGGGGAGGGGGTGGGGGGGGTGAAAGGAAAAACAGAATTTATCCAAGACTTGGACGGAGCTGACGTAAGACGAACAGATTAAAGGAGATGAGACGAGCACGGGAATAGATAGAAACAGAAAGAGAGTTAGAGAGGGAGAGGAGAGAGAGAGAGAGAGAGAGAGAGAGAGGGAGAGAGAGAGAGAGAGAGAGACGCTGTGCTGAGGAAGCTGAACAGAGATTTCAGGTATAATGAGCCTGACGGGGGGGCTTCTAAGCTCTTCGTTTTCAACCAAAGCCCAGACACGAGGAGTCACGCTATGACGCGCACCACCGCCGCCGATGGAACTTCAGAAATGAGGCCTGAACCTCAAAAAAAAAAAAAAAAAACATCACAAAAGCCTGCAGCGAAGGGAAGAGAGAGAAAAAGAAAGAGGGCATGAACAGCTGCTTTATTTATGTTCCCACATTACGCTATTGAAAGATCTCAAAAGCCAATGAAAAGGATCCGGAGTTCGCCTCAAGCGCAGTAACCCCAGAAATTATGATTGCTTTAGTCAATCTGGCACCTCGTGATTTACATCCAGCGCACCGCGCCAGGACGCCAGCGTGCCAATTATCGAGCCCGGTTAGGAGAACGAGTCTGTGGAAGTCGGCGCGCGAAGGCGTGCGGCGCGACGCGCTTTCGCAAGAGACGGCAGGAATGAAGTGGTAAAAGGAGGAGAGTCCTCCACAATGTTTGTACATCGTATTGCCCCACTGAGCTGCCGCGGCCCTTCTGCATCCAGAACGCACATGTTCAAAGGGTCTTTTGTCAAGCTGTCATACTGTAGTGTGAGGATGTAACAACTGCAACTTCCTGCAGCAACATATTGTTGGAACGCCCAACAAAAGCTTCCTGACCTTTGTGTCACAGAGTTGGAACTTCTCTCTTTATATTTTAAGCAACTCAGTGTGTTTTCCATAACACATGAAGTAAATTATATGAAATAAAACTAAAATAGGGAAAAAGGTGTGAATTAAATGCAAAAATGATCTGATAAAATAAAAGCATAAAGCACAAACACTTTAAGAAAAAACTTATCTTTTCTTAATTTCTTTATGTATCTTACTTTCATATAACCTAAATGTTTGTTCCAATCTCGCTGAAATGAAAAACTATCAAATTAACTAATGCCACGGACTAATTCTGATTCTAAACTGTTTTTTTTCCAATATCCCCCAAATTCAACCTTTTTTTGTGGTTTATTTTATCTATCTGGAGTAGTGGCAACACAGTGCTGTGCCCTGCTGCAGCCGCCTTTGCCTTCTCAGACTTTATTGTTTGTGAGCAAAGGTCCCTGAAAAATGGATGTTTCAATGTTTGATTCATGACGTTGCAGCAAAGTTTTACAGAGTTTCCATAGTTTTCAGGATTAGTATGAAGTTGTCATGACTCCAATTCTACTATTTCAACCTAAAGTGTGCACGCCATTCAAGCTGGTATTTTGAACGCTTCATGTTTCATTGAGATTTTTGACAACTTTGGCAAATTGGATCACTAAAGATGGATTTAGCTGTTAATATGTAAACAGACAGGGATTGTGAGTCATTTATTGTCTCTTCTTTTTATTGAAAACCACAACGAATTAACATTTAAACACTAAGCGCAGCAGATTGAGCTCTGGACTGACCGACATCATGTCTGCTGTGGCCCCAGACGGCGGCAGAAGCAAACACGATCAATAGCTAAAGGCAAAACAAAACAAACAAAACAGAGCGAGGCACTGTGGTTTTGGGGGGTGGGGGGAGTGGGGGTGGAAGAGCGGGTTTCTAAGTGTAGTTACCGAGCTGGAGAGTAACCCTGTGCTGGAAGGAGCGGCTGAGATGAAGCCCCGGAGGACCAAGACGGAAAGATAGATGACGCACAATGGCAACAACAGCCACGCCGGCCTAATCTGCCAGCTAACGCGAGGTGGTGGGGCATCAACAATAAACGTCACGTGTTGGCGAGTAATGCCGGTAATTGCTTTCATTTTTCAGGTTTGTTTTTTTTTCTCGTGCCGGAAGGAGCAATCGCTCATCGGCCGCGAGCGTCTCATAGCAACGATGTGGTTTTGCTTCAACTTTTTTTGGGGTCTCTGTGATTTTAGGGCAAAAGAGATCTGTCTTCTGCACGCGGCTCATGGTGGGAAATGGAGAGTTTGCTGTCACAGCAGTAAGACTTACATTGCGGCGACGGAGAGCGGCCGCCCGCGACGTGTTGGTGTGTTTTTTGGGAGTCAATTTAGAGAATTTAGAGATCAGAATCAATCTTTTTCTGGACTCTTTGATCAAATTTCCTTGATGAACTATACATGCGTTCCAGTGGAAATTTTTGGTACCGTCACATCAAAGTAAGGTTCTTGGTGGCGAGAACTCGGGGAACTGGGAGTTAAAGAATCACCAGTCCAGCTAACAAGCACATCTGTGGATTGTGGGAAGAAGCCGTGGCGGCGCGCGTGTCCGCGGAGAGCGTCCGCACTCCCATCTGATTCCAAGAGTCATTTAAAGCAATCAGCATCACCAAAGCTGAGCCCGTTTGGTCGCTTTAAAGAAAGAACGCAGCAGAACACATGAGAGACGTCTCCCTCTGCACAGCACAGCACAGCACAGGCAGTGGAAACTGATAAATCCTGCTCGCAGCTTTTTGCTCTCAACAGTTCACACCCACTGAACCACCGAATGTGCAGCTGAGGAACAAAAGGCGGCAGCGGGCCCCCTGATTATCTCATGCCACATCTTCTGAGTCCAATTGGAGCCTGTTTCTTTTATGCTTTCAGACAATGAAGCCTTGTAAAGATTTAGTTTTATTTGCCTCGACTTAAGAATGCAAATCGCTCCGTTGCGCCTGCCTGACTGCGCTAACGGCTGTGGCCAAAAACCATCTCATTCAACCTTTAGGAAGGTTCCTGCTCCTAATGGTGTGGAAAAGCCTCTATTGATTTTGGATTGTCCGGTAGCAGCTGGGACTCACTGTCATATTTTCTTGCTGTATTTTCCTCAAACGTCTTTTGTGAGCGAGTGTGGCATGAAGGTGAAATGCAAACAGCACGCGTGGATCATCGATTTGTCGACTGAAGCTGCACCGAGTGCATTCTGTGTTGGCTTTATCGTCTGTGTAGGTGGGAACTGATGAGGCCACAGCAGCTGACGTCTCATTGAGTCTTTTCAGGTTCAAGTAATTCCCAGCAGCTTCCATGTCGCTTCTCTCAGGTGATAACACAAAGATGCTGCTGCAGACCCACATACAGACCAAAACGCACCAAACTTTGAAATGCAGGGGGCATGAATGTGAAATTTGAAGCAAAACATTTCATGTTAAACACTGTGATAGAGTGGCGTGTACCTGTCACTACCTGATGTTCACCTTCCCCTTACGACTTTGGCAATGCCTCTTCTTCCATCACCATGTCTGTGACTCTTCTTCTTGGTATTACCCTGTTTTTGAATCACCTTCTTGTCGATTGACTTCCACACAATCATTAAACATGAAATACCAATGAAAGTTAGACGAACAGAGTGAGGCCTGGAGACTGTAATTGTCTTTCTTTGACAGCACTCCTCTTTTGCTTTGGGTCACTACACTGAAACCCAGCAGGACAGTCATGATGAACCCAGAAATTGTAGGTTTGGTTTGGTCACGTCTGTGTTCCGCGCGACTGCTGAGCGGTATTTTCTCTTTGTATTGTTGGACGATTGTAGCGTGAAATAAGAAAAGGAAACCTGAGTCCACTGAAGAGAAGAAATGCCACGACTGTAATGTAGTAACAGGTTTTACTAATGGGTCAAGTTGTTCAAGGATAAAACGGGTCCATACATAGATGCAAGAAAATATTTTCAATTGTTTCTTTTTTTCAACCTTGCAGTTTCTAAAGATCCAAGCACAATCCTTATGTAAAAAAGAAAAAAGAAAAAACCTTTTTATCTCGCACTCAAACATCATCTGTGGTTGCAGTTTTGATGGCAACGTCTCTGCATGTGACGGCACAACACTGATGATGAAGTTTCAGGTTCACACATGAATCAGAATAGTTAATAAAACCAGATTAGGATTCTGATACGGGGAAAATCTTTGAACGGTGTGAGTCCTAATTAGTCCTCCCGAGAGGTCCAATTTCATGTAGTTACCTTAATTGCTTCGACCCGATTTCTTCGGAATTAAACATTAGTTTTCTGGGCCAAATCTCCCACTTCTGAGCCTGGTAAAACGAAGGTTCTCATAAGGAATGGCTGTAATCCTGGTTAATGAATCATTTTTTAATGAACACTTTGAACTGAAAGTCAAATTTTCCTTTTCAATCGTTGCTCAACTGCAAAAGGAGGAATTACAACAATTGAGGTAATATGATGTAATGACAGGCTGGATTTGTTCTCGTGTGTGTGTGTGTGTGTGTGTGTGTGTGTGTGTGTGTGTGTGTGTGTGTGTGTGTGTGTGTGTATTGTCTTCTTCAGTTGTTAGTGTGTGGCTTAGTACATGTACTGAGCTATTAGTGATATTTGGGTTATTATATGAGTGTTCCGGTGTTATTTCAATACATTTTGTGTGCAGAGCCACTTTGTGTGTCCCTCCTTCAATCTCAGGGAGTTTTTTCTGTTTAAATGAAGTTATAAAAAATAAAAATAATGAGGAAGATCTTGGTTCGATTCTCGGCTTTGTTCCAAATTGGGCGTTGTTTGCATGTTCTCCCTGTGAGTTAGTGGATTTGCTCCCACAGTCCAATTGTTGGTTGTTAATTGTCCTGTGTTCGCGAAGGGTTGAACTGCTTCAAGCCCCCTGGGAAAAAAATGGGAAAAGACAACACCGGAGAGGAAGTATCAGTGTGTGGAGAAGAAACATGAACAAGTTGCACAGCACTCGGCAGAGCGTATACCTCCGACAAGACGCCAGGTCATCTTTTCTGCATCAAGCCCTTGCCTGGCACCCTCTCTTAAAGGGCCACACACTCTCCAAAACCTTTCACCGAAATGACTGTTTTCCTTTTTTTTGTTCACCACCAGATCGCTACCAAACTTTAATCACCGGCTCCTTGTGTCACCCCTCGTCCCTCCTGCCAATTTGGTCCAAATCCCTTCGAGCATGAACCAACAGCTCAATCCGCCACCTCTCCCAGGTAAAACTAAGCCCATGGCTCGATAGCACATCAGTCGGGATAAATATATGTTAAATAACCGAGTGTTAAACCTGGTCACATTGCTTTCCTGTGATCGATATCTTTGTTCCACGGCGACGGCCGGTGTCATTGGCTCGCGCGCGCACGTAATGGTGTACATGTGTACCTGAGGTGCCTCTTAGTTCCCAGCGGTGTGGTGAAATGACCGCCCCACCAGCGCAGAGTGGGATCGATGGCACGCTAATGAGGGAGTGGGGGGGGGGGGGGGGCAAGGAGCTGCACAGCTGCCGTAAAAGCGACAGCTGGGAAAAGAAATGTCGCAGCGGGCAGTTATTAACTCGGGCCCGTTAATGCATCGCCGCCCGAGCGGAACGCAACTGCAGCGGCAGAGGAGGAGGAGCGGGAGGGGGCGGGGTCAAAGGAAAGACGGATGGACGGCGGGGGTGATCAAAAAGCGTTATCGAACAATTCGCCATTGATCTGCTCGTTAGCTTCCTCTCAAGCGAATTACACGCTGAGCTCGATGTTCTAAACCGCACATTTATCAATATTTGCACCGTGAGTATTGTGCAGATTTGTCGGCTCCCTCACAGCTGTGGATAAACACGCTAACAATGGACCCGAAGGTGAGTTCAAAAACTACTCACCGCAAACTTTTTCCTTGGGCCGTTCCTCGGCGACGCGCGAGTTAAAGTGTGCTTCGTTCCCTTTTGAACGCCGCACCTCCACTTCAGGCGGAGGATTGCTGAACACGACGCTGGAATCGCTGATCCGACACTAAATCTGCGCCTTATGATTATGTATGTGCTCGCAGAACAACTCGTAAGTCATCCTACGTGAAATATCCAGCGTCTATGTCCTGATAAATCATGCTGCAGCTCCATTGTGAGGACAGTGTTGGACTGAATCCCCCCGGTGATGAGGCCCTGCCGAGAGATTAGGCGGCGCGCTTAATCATTTGAAGGGTGCCGGCGTTGCTTTGTTGGCGTCTCTGTCGCGTTTCATTGTTACTCACAGGAGGCGCGGCAGCAGAGAGAGGACGCAGGTGTCAAATTACACCGGATATATTTCAGACGGAGCTTTGTGACTTGAAGTGACCTCACACTGAACAGCATCAATAGTATAAGGAATTACGCTTGTGCCAAATTATAGTGCATGAATTGCTTTCTGCGTCCTGATTGGCTAAGGGACTGTATGCCAATGTCATCAGTCTCCTCCGTCTCTCGTCTTAGTCCAGTACAGAAAGTGTTCAGCTCTGCAAATTTACATGTTTGCAAATTTTTCTCCGGGACAAAACCCACAATGTGGACAAAACGTTCTGCACCAACAAAGGCAGCTGCAGACTCTTCCAAAAGGCAGGAAGAAGCTAACTATGGCAGAGGAAGTTACACTTCTGGACATCCTAAAGGAAGCTAGAAGCTACGTGGCTGCAGGGTGCTGTTACAGAACACAGAACAGTAAAATAAGTGTAAACAATAAAGATGACGACTTCACAGATTACGCCTATCGCAGGTTCTTTTAGGAACGTAACCCCACGATAAATGAGGGTTCACGAAATAGTTATCCTGCAGGTGGTGTCAGATCTGTGTTTGACCCACAAGCAGGATGAGCAATTGTTATTGGTTTAGCCACACTATGATGTGCACACTTTAACTCCTCACCCGTGGCTCTTGAACTGTGTCGTTTGAGAAGTTTGTGTATTTTCGGATGACTTAGTAAGAATTCAGTGTGTTCTTGGTCGTTTTTATTGAGCAAATTCGTTTCCTACAACTGTACTTTCCCTCTAATGATTGGCTCGGTCTACCCGCGTCTCATCTTGAAAAACAACGTCAGCTAACCACACTGAAAATACCTGCGTGCACTCTGTATGTTAAACCGGTGATTATAGCGGTGGGACGCCGGCGTCTCGGCGTCTCCACGGACCTCGGCTGAGGCGAGGCGAGCCCCCTCCAGATGAGCGATGCGTCTGGCTGGCTGCGCCACCATCTCCGTGTTGCTTTGATTAATTCTCTGTAGCTAATCAGTCAAGTTTATTCCCGAGTGTGTGAAATGGAAGCAGTCACCTGAAGAGAAGGAGGGGCGAACTGTATGGAAGCGTATGCGGGGCTCCCGTACGCACGCTCGCGCTCCTCTGCACATCGACACTAATTAACTCAGTGCTTCAGTGGCTGTCCAATTTATGCATCGTCTTCCAGTGCATGCGTGTGCGTGCGCGTGTGTTTATCATATCATTTTTTGCTTTTGAACACAAATATATAGGACCTATCCAACATTTATCAGTTGTGTTTTTTCTGTCATTCTGTTATTAAATTCATGTATCTGTGTAAAAATGAGTCGTATCCATAGTAACAGCTAAAAAGATCACAAAACAAGCTGTTATATTTTTTTCAAGTACACAGTTCACTCAGTTTGGTTCATGCAAGTTTATACATCAAAAAGCACAATTTTTGTACCCATCGATGTTTCATCATCACTCAATCCAGACGAGGCTCCATTTAAAGGAGTCAGTGAGGAAAGAAGCTGGAAAACTAAAAGGAACCCAGATGAGTGTGTGTGTGTGTGGGTGTGGGTGTGCGTGTATGTGGTTGCGTGTGAGTGCCAGAAATGCTAAATGTCGTGCCCAGCGTAGCTCGTGGCTACTTTGTCAATCAAAAGGGGACAGGGGTCAGACCTTTTAGCTCCTTGTAGTATTTTGCTGTGGTTGCCTCTCTATGAGCCACTGGACTGGTACAGGCTTTGAGGCCCCTGGTTGGGGCTCTGTGTGGAGATGCAGTCAATGCATGGTTATCCTGTGTACTCACTGTGTTTGAATGCGTTGAGTCTTTGTGACCCCAAATGATCTCCAACATGCTCATACGATGCTCATGCTTGTTCACACTGCCTTGTATGTTTGATTTCTTTGTATTGTTTCTGTTTGTTTTTTTTGAAAAACTGAAAACTGAATGAAAAATACTGGGAAAAAGAAGAAAAAAAAGGACAGAGGTGAGACAAGTGGAACACTTGCAAGTCGATACAGCAAAACACTCTTGAACCTTCGGTTGAAGAGTGATTCAAAGGGAGGTGATCCAAATGGAGTCGTGGCAGCGTCCAGACCCAGAGACCAGAAAGAGTCACTTGATTTGTCACTCGTAGAAAAGAAGAAGTCCAAAAGGATTCAGAAAGTCGCCCAGTTGGCAACACTGCAGGGTGAACTCACCTCACTGGAGTGGGGCACACTTCGTGCTTGCCCCCCTTCTTGCCATAAACTATGTTATATTTGTATAACTTGTGTACCTTTCCTAATAGATCCTGTTACAGGAAGCTAAAGCAACGTCAAAAACCTCCAACACTTCATGTTTTTGACATGCCTGCACTCTTTGGACTACGTAGCCTACATCTTCGCCTGCATCTTTCACTTTTTTTCCCTCCTCTCCTCGGCACATCTGGCCCCCGTTCGGTCTCGGGCGAGCAACCTTTTGATTCTCGCATTGATGAGAAGCCTCCGCGGTCCCAATTAAGGCGAAGCCATGATGCAGAGTGCGCCGGCCCCCTCGGAGAGGAGCCTCCACATGTGAAGCGCGAGTGTGGCCCCCCTCATGATCACAGGGAATATTCTCCTCACTTTCTTTTTCTTTTTCTATTAAAACTTTATATTTTATCCAAATGACTCATACGTTCTCGGGGATGAGGCGGAATCGGGCGGCGCGAAGCGAGGCCGCTTCCTCTGCGTTTTTATGGAGGAACTTTAATAAGAGGGGGAGAAACTGCGGGCGAAGGAGCTCCGCCGAAACTCCGACCTATTCCTTTTTTCTTTTTTTTTTTTTGAAGAAAAACTCGGCCGCGGTGAGAACTGGGCCGCAATAATCCTTTATTAGCCGCAGTCCTCTCGCTCTAATCGCCCAGATTTATAACCGGCGAGACTAAGATGTGTTTTGTTTGTGTTTTTTAATAAGCGTGCCGTTTAATTAGAGCGGTGGACGGCTGTCCGGAACGGCTGGGTCTGAACCCCCCCGTTGAAGGGGTGCGTCTACAATGAGGGGGAGCCCGTCTGGATCCTGTCACAGCTGATTACATTCCTCTTATGGATTGGAGACCTTTGGCTTTGCGGCGTGTGCATGTGCATTTATTAGTCCTTTCACCAGTATTTTACACGAGCTGCAATATGATATCATAACTGCTGGATTTCGGCTCACCTTAAGGGGATTCCCCCCCCCCCCCTCTCCTCCTCTGTCTGGCGATAGGGACTATAATTACTTTCCATTTCCACCTCATGTGAAAGAGATTAGAGAGATTTGCGCCTCCTTTTTCCTTCCTTATCCGCTTAAATTGTAATTATAGCCACATTCGGCTAATTTGTGTTGTATGTGTTACCTTCTTCGCAGCTTCCGAGCAGAATCAACCTTTGGATGATGCCAGGCTTGGCGCGGATGAAGCCGTTTGTGAAAGAGGAGCTTAAAGAGTAAAAGGAAAGAAAAGTGAAACCTTGAGTGTTTGACTCGATCTGCAGTCTTACTGGATACTCAGCGAGAAATGAATTTTGCAAAAAACGATGCGTCTTATTACTCCAGCCGGGCAAGACCGATCCCTCTTCTTCCTCGCCGCCCGGCAGTTTAGCTCCCAAAATTAACGTCGCACTTATTTGGAAGTTGAGAGGTTTGAAACAGTTCGCTCGGAGGAGATTTTAGGAAACCAAGACATGACGATGAAGCCATATGTAAACCTATCACGATGCACCAAACAGCATCCCCCCCCACACATGCACTCCCCACTCTGCTCGGTCTGGTTGCATTGAGATTCCTGCCGGGTTTTTTTTGCCTGCGCGTCGAACATCCGAGGAATTTGTCATCGGCGTCGTCTCTCGTCTCGCTCGCCACGAGGGAGCTCGTAATGAAGCCGGTATCGCGCATGATACGCGTAGTGCGTCCGGCTCCGTGACGCGACCCCGTCCCAGGAGAGGACCGGCGGCGGGGGGGATGATGGATGGACTTCCCCAGACTTCCCTCCTTCTCACATCTTCCTCTTTGACCCCCTGCTACCTTTACTCGCCGTCCTGCTCCTGCAGCAAACATCTTACTCGGCTGTTTTTTTTTTCCCTCCCCGTCCTCTGTCTCGCTGTCAGTCCTGCTTTCATCTCCAACTGATCACCGAGTTCTTCCTCGCCACGCTACATCAACGTTCCCTCCTCGTCCTCCTCCAGCACCCATCCTCTGCTCGTCCTCCATCTTCCCCCCCGACTCCCTTTGACCTGTCTGAGCTCACGCGCGCTCTCTCTCCTCTTTCATCTCCCTCCCTGAATGGGCGCCGCATAAAGCAGGGAGCTTCTGCACACTTTACCAGCCTTCTATCTCATTATCTCTCCCACACTGCTCTCTGCTTTCGTAATTAGAGCCATAGATTAGGTCGGGATTACTGTATAGTGGAAACCAGCCTAATGACATTTAGTTTTCTTAATGGCTCAGCTTTGGGCCCTTCTTCCCTCTGTTATTCTTGGTTTGTCTACTTTCAATTATCAGAGTGATCGGAGCTTGTTATTCTCCTTGGAAGTGAATGGAAAGCTGACTTCAGTGGTGGCGCAGTGATAGAGGGAAGTCAGCACATAATGGGGAAAGTTGCCGCAGGACCGAGTTTCACAAAGAGTGAGGAGAAACTATCGGGACATGGAGAATGGGCTCCATTTATACTGTGGGTTTCCACCGCATTCAGCAGGTCCCAAAGTGCCGTGTACTGCGACACACACACACATTTACACAGCGGTGAGCATCAGGGGCCGCCTCACAACGGCCGTCTGGCTGTGGTTTAGGGTTCGGTGTCCTGCTCAAGGGCACTTCCACACATGGACAAAGGCGAGGTGGGGCTCCAACCTGCAACCTACCGATCGGAAGCCAAGCTGAGCCACTATAAAACCTCCCTCCGTGTGAATGGGGTAACCTGTGCAGTCCAGGGCGTGTCCTTCCCTCACCCAGTGTGCACTGGGATGCTCTCCAGCACTCCATTAGACCTTTATTCTCCCTCATTCGTCTTTTATACTGTTTCATTGACTGTTTAATATCAATCATCGTTAACTTGAACTCCCGGCGGCACCGCAGCATCTTAGAACCATATTCGGAGCTCCGACCGTCTCAGCCACTCTCTTCGCTCGAACCACGCGGTTACATTAGCAGGGAAAATGATTGTGTCACCGGGCTTTTAACTAATGTTTTCCATTAATGTCCACGGTTGATCCTCATTTTATGCGCCACTAGACACTGTTTAGAGTTGCTTTTCCGAGCCCGCATCATCATCCATCACGGTAAGTAGCTGCAAAGACTGTAGCAGGGCTGCAAACTTTCTAGTTTACCGAGCCGACTTCTTCATCTCAACCCGCCTCTCATTTGTTTGTTAACCTTGACACGCTCGTCTGTGATCAGCATCCAAGGGGGGGGGGGGGTGCTCCTCAGCATCGGTGGAGCTGGGCCGAGCTGCCACGTTGACAGACCGAGCTGTGCTGTCTGACAACATTTTGAATATAACATCGCATCGCGGATGTGTTAAGGGTTTTTTTTTTCTTTTGTTTTTTTCTCGTGTTTCTGAGGGTTACATCCTCGCACAAAACTTCCACTTCTCCCTGCTGGTGTCACGTCATCGACGAAAAGAATCCACAGTGACGGGAACACAGAAGAAAAAAAGAAGTTAGCGCAAAGAGCTGTCTCTCCCTGGAGTGGAGGTACTTTCTCTTTTATGTACTGATGAGCAGCAAATTGCTTTTATGGAGGCGAAAAAAACAAACTCCTTAAACCTGAAAGAGAAGAAAAAGACAAGTATTATCCCTAAGTGCTTTGCTCAAAGGCATGCGGTCGGCGGCTGCTGACAGAAGAGGCTTCATGCATTATTCAGGCACCCGCCGCCCGGACTCCCCCATGCAAGTCTGGTTCAGGCAGCAACAAGTCGGGCTTAAAGCTGGAGCTCCGCTTGTTCTCACAGCAGACGCGTTCTGTCGGGGAGGGAAGCGATAAAAGAGGGGGACATGAAAGGGGAAGAAGTGACCTTTCAAGTCGGTGCCGCTGCGTCGATGAAAAGGGTGAGACGTTCAACAGGAGTAATCAAAGCTAGATTAGACACCTTTGTGGAAATTTACCTTCAAGGACCACACAGAGGAACCAATTAATGCGGGTTGTTTAATTGCTTCGACGACTCGAAGCTCAGCGTCCTTTTAAAGCAAGTGGTGCACAGTGAGGTCGTCAAGGGAAACGAGACATTCAAAGAAAAAAAAACATGACGCTGTTGTTTTTTTGTTTTTGTTTTTTGAGTCGTGCTATTTTTTTTGTGTATCAGAATTTGACACCACCTTTGCTTTCCAGCTTGGCAGTGAGCTTGTTCATTGGTCGGATGTGGTCAGAATCCTTTTGGCTCACTGTGATCTCTTGTGTGGTCACACGGGGGGGCGGGGGTGGGTGGGTCGGGGGGATGCTGCCTGCTTGTACCGGGACTAACGTCGTCTTTCCTTCTGCTTCTCATGCTTGCTGCTACATGTTTCACATTTTGGTGAGACGGATAATCTGAATTCATTCAGTGATGTGCAAATTCAGCTCACAACCTTGGTTCTATTTATAGTGTTTATATTTTCTCTACAGTATTCAGCCATGTGAATTGGAGTCATCCATTTCGTGTTTGTTGACTCACTCTTTGGTGATGCGTATCAGTATGATCGGCCCTGAAATGATCTCTGAAAAACAGTCTGTCCTTAGATAATCCATCTAAACGATGCATGAAACAAGCCCTCCTCCCTACATGTAAGTACTACTTTTAATCAGATACTTTTTCACAGTCACGTTTGCAGACTGACGTGTATCTGAGATTGAACTGTGATGTTTCATCATCAGGATTGTAACTGGTTGAACTGGTGATTGTAGTCAAGATGCGAGGAGCAGTGGAAAAGGTCGTCGAGTGAGTTTCTGGAAGAATATCAGGAAAACCCTCTGGCGCATGTGTCAGAGGACCATACAAAGTACTGAAGTACACATAAAAATGCCCTACACAATAATATAAAGCCCCTTTTTC
>JAUESF010000074.1:1826247-1843747 GCA_032274765.1 Malacoctenus tetranemus | reverse complement strand
AAAGTGTATTGAATGTTTTCTGGAATGTTTTGATCCGCAGCTATCTAACAGGATTTGTTGTAAGTATGACGACACTGACAATTCCTTTTCTTTATCTGGTGTCTTCCCTTCGAACTGTCTGACATCTCTTGGCAAATCAGCTTGATGCAATTCGTTCTTTGAACAACAAATTTCTCATCTGTTGTAGCTTTTTTTTCTTTTTTTTTAACGTGGGTAAAATTGAGGTCATGCATCCTCCTTCAAGAATGATTTCCATCACAATAACTGATCTAATGCTTTGAGAATTCAATTTGTGATCGCCAATATGGACGGCAGACAATGGCGAGCATCCTAAAAGGAATCAGACTTTAAACCCAGTCAGGTTGTTCCGACTTCAAGACCATCCGCTGGCTTGTTTTTCAAGCTGTCCTGGTGATTTATTTTGAAATATTCCCGCCAAACTTGTCAGTGTGTCAAGTAATTGCTTTGACTACACCATTGAAGAAGCCGTTGTTCAGGAGGAAAGTTAATTAAAGGCACTGTGACACTGCGATCACAACAGAAACGACATTAAAAACAGTGCAGATTACAGTCACCATTTGAGCACTTTGCGGCTGAGAAAGTTTGTGGTCTGCCACACTGACAGCTGCGTGTGAAACAGTCAGAAAAGAAACTTTTGAGGACACTTCGAAACTCGTCTCCTCGTGATTTACATTTAGGTTCTTGCATTCTGATCTTGATATTTTGAATATTACCTCCTCAAAACTACTTTAGTTTTCACTTCAAAACACAATCTGTGAAAAGAAACTACTGCAAATTGTTGTGATCATTTTGAATCCCAGAAACTGTGACATCGTCTTGTGCTTTGTAGACTTTTGCAGTAAAAATGTAGAATTTGCAGCTCATAACGCGTCTGCTGAAACTGTTGCTGTTTTTGCTTCTCACCCCCTGCAAACCTGCTAATGAAGACGTCCCATTGTAACGCCTGACATGCGCTGTCTCTGTCAGTGTTCAAGCCGGCGGCAACTGAGCACGATTTGAAAACTGACTCATCTTGAAGCGCTTTGATCAACAAAAAAAAAAGGAAAAAAAATCTAAATGTTAAAATGAGTTGGAGGGATTCAGCCAAAATGACTCTCAATTAAGTCTGCAAAATTAGACTCTAATTAGAGTGTACGAGTCAACATCTCACTGTAATTTAGCAAAACAAGCATTAAACCAGTGAACGCAGACACACGCTCTCCACAAACACAAAACAGTGGCCAGCTGCTCCGGCCGTGTCTCTTGATCCTCTTTTTCAAAGTCATCGGAACAGACACACATCAGTTTTGATTAATACACCACTTAAACAGATTGTGTTGCGCTCGTGCTTTACGTGCATCGCAACCCGAGGTGTTGTTTTTTTTTCTTTATTCTGGGTCCTTTTTTTGACTTATGTGTGCTGAATGCTGCCAAACTGCATTGGAGTCCAGCGCCACACTAAAAACCGTGCATGCAAAACGGAGGGAAGGGCACAGCTGCTGCCATCCGAGTACCAATGTGGTTATTTTTCGGACACACGTGTAAATAAAATGCAGTCAGAAAAATCTATCCACAATAATCTGTAGAGATCAATAGGTATCAAAAGACATCAATGTCAGGGAAAGTGTTTGATGGTAAACAGAGTGAAAGGAGGCAAAGTCTCATACAGTCCCATCAGCCACGTTTCCACAGGCACGTTTTTGTCAATCTGACTGAATTCTTTCTGATTGTTGGATCATAACATCCTTTTCTTTTTAATGCAAACACTGAATAAAGTGACTACATTAATCCCACAATGCTTTGTGCTGCGACGGCACCGCACACAAACAGCTGTAACTGGAAGCCCAACAGTTAAAGGTGTTTGCGGGGCAAATGGGACAAACGACAAAAAGCAATTGTGCGATTCCTTGGAGTTCTTGTGAAACTGCAACGTGAAAAAAACCCTTTCTTCTTTCAATTCTAGCGCTTGAAGTTACGATGAATGTTTGGGAGCCGTGCGGTAGCCTGAACTGGACACTTTTGGCCTTTGCCTCCACCATGTCTCTCACAGCACCAGCGACTCAGGCTTACACCTCGTCCTCTGACCCGAGCGCGATTTAGATCAGAACATGCCGATCTAATCACATAGAGCAGATTTTACATGATGTGATTATGATCTGATCCTTCAAATGTTGTTTATCTAATCAGATTATTTATGGTCCATGTGAATAGTAGCTGGTGAGGATTGAGAATTTGACTTGTTTCACTTTTTTGGATCATTTTTTTGATGGTACAGGCTCATCCCTCTGTTCCAGGAAGTCGGTTTACAGAATTTCACAGCATGAGGCAAAACTGAATGTTGACATCATGGTACCACAACTATGAGAGCTTAGAGGAAGGAGAAACAAGAGGAGGATACTTCAGTGTGAGAACAACAAAATGGTAATGAGAAGACGAGGGCAGAAGGGGGCCTGAAGCGTCAGGCGAGTGACACAGTGTGTCAGTTTCACTTCAGCTAAACATCTCTTCTCCTTCTTTAACATGTCTGGGTGTGTTTCTCTTCATAAAGTGCTTATTAAAGTGTGATCGTTACCTGCTTTAATCACTGACAGCAGATTAGAAACGATAAGAGCCTTTTTGGAACATGAAGCACTGCCTTATTTTCATCCTTTGAACTCCATAGAGGCGGGTTTTTTTGTGGCTTTGTGCACCGATTCTCAGCTGTTGATTATCAGGTCACGGAAATAACCTAGATTTAGGTTGATGCATGTGCTTCATATCCAATAACCCAGTTTCTCACGCTTGCTCAGCTCACCACGTTTTATTCCCCTCTTTGTAAAGATGTTCCCGAGCCTCTTATTAAATCCTGACACCTCGTTTTGCTGATACTAGTCATACTTTGCCTCCTTCAGTATCTGCAAAGCTGCTGCTGAGCCTTTCCTATGCTCTCTGCTGAAGAGACATCCTGAAATAGCCTCACTGCTTCTTTTCACTATTATTTTGGTACAATGGAAGGAGTCAATCGAGTAAATTAGCAGCAGTGTGAAAGCGTGTGAGTCAATATCTGTCTGGATGTTTCAAGTGTGCTGCACCTCTGACCTCGCGCAGCAGCCAAGATATGCAGTAATAACCGGGTTCCGACTTGGAAGTCGTGCTCAACCAACAATTAAATGCTAATTACACAAAGCAACTCGCAAATGTTCATTTTTACACTTGCTCGTTTTCTATCACTGGCCGCTCTGCTGTTTCCACTTTTATTGGCATCAAACGCCTTCATAACAGCTTATTAGAGATGCCACATTAATGTGTTGACTTCCCGAAATTTACCGGGCCAAATATCGCGTTGGCACAAACAAGCAAGGGACAGAGATAGCTCAGAAATCAACGACAACAGCTGATGTCATCCCAGAACTTCACAACAAACAAAAAGTGGATCAAATGCAGAGCAGCATGAACACATTCATCTGTAAAAGAATCCTTTTGAAATATTTCATTATGTGCTTCAGACTATTTGTCTTTTTGTTGAGGTTAATACGGCTAAATTGAGGTTAAGGCTTAAACTGCCTCCTATAAAGGTCCCACTTGGCCCCTTGGATGGCACTGCAAAACTCTGATTGAAAAAAATACAGATACTGCAAAATTAATGAAGTTATTCTTTATTGATCCCCTTGGACAAAATCAATTTCATTGCTAATCTGAGAATTTGGGAAAGTAATTGCAATCCCTAATCTGTCCCCCAGGGGGTGCACACTATTTCAGTTGAAGTGATGCCAGAAACTGAGCAGCAGTTCGAATCTTAAGGAGCAGTGAGAGAAAACTACCTCTGCTCACAAAACACCATCAACACGAGAAGCATCCATAGAGCGCAAACCTCCACCCAAACATCTGTTAATGTTTCCTCCTACACGTCGGACTCTCTTAAAGGGCCACACATTCAAATCACACCACAGAGTCATCCTGTTAACAAACAGACAGATACGAACAAAAACACTGCAGGGGTAATCGCAAGAGCTCAGACCTCAACCAAGACGCTAGGTGACCTCTTGCACACTGGATTCTCTTAAAGGGCCACACACTCTTAAATCACACCACAGAATGAGCGTGGGATGACCGAATCACCAGCGACAATGAATCACTTCTTTCCTGTATCTCCCCTCCCCCTTCCTGCACAGTTTATCCAATTCGTACAGCTTAGCATTAGAGAGTCTGTGAAAATGTGAAAGCTGAAAGTACAAAAAACATGCAGTCAAACTAATTTCAGGTTATTATTCATAAAAGGGTTTTGTGCTTCTTTGTGCTGAAACTGTCAGGCAAATTTTGAGTTCTCTGCGTTTGAAGAGGCAGTTGTGCCTCTTCAAACATAGCCCCCTCCAACACCCCCTGCCTTCATCCTTTACGACCCTTGGATTGGAAAACAGAACAGAGGTTAAATGAGACTCCTGGTTTCAGAAAATGTTGGGGGAGGGGGGGGGGGGGGACAAAAACCTCTCTTCCAGCTTCTGGTCACTGTGAGCTATTTTAATAATCTGCAACAGCTGCTGCACACATTTGGTTCACGAGTCTATAAATGCCTGAATTGCCTGTAACCAAAAAAAGAGACTTTATCCTGATATCGCCGATCCACACAGGCTGCTTTGGGGATGCTCGGAAAAGTATCTAATCTGTGCATTGGAGAGAGAACTGTGATACCACAGGGGAGTCAATGAGAGTTTCAGCGAGTGAGAGATAATGTTTGGGAGAGACACACAGTCAGAGATCACAGCACAATGGAGCAATAGTCTTGCAGTACAAAAAGAGTTAAAAGAAGAGCTGCCCTGAGAGATGGCAGCGCGATAAGGGACGGATGAAATATTTACATGACAGAAGCGGGCAGGTTTATCCAACAATGAAAAATAGATGAGCTCTCCGAGGAGCTTTCCCCGGGATCCGTCCACTCACACAAGAACAGACCGGGCCCTCTCGTTTCTAAAAACCGAGCGGGGACTCGACACCGCTGATCCACCAAAGCCCGGAGTCACATTAAAGAGTCATAAAACCATACGTGTGTGTGTGTGCACACACCTCTGTCCACAATTTGTGCCCCCCCCCTGTACTTATGGAGCACAAAATCCGAGCTCAGCAGTTTCAAACACCAAGTCCTGGTTTACAACACTTTTTGATTGCCCCCTGAAAAGGTTTTTACAGTTACTTCAAAGACAAAGACTGGTGAATAAGTTCACTCTGAACCACAGCACAAAAGCAAAAAGGCCACTTGGAACCACGGCCGAGTAGGTCATAACCAAAAAGCACCCTGGAAGAGGAACTCCACCGAATAGGAATGCTGTGAAACCAGTTAGAATTGGACCAAGTCAGGCTAGCTCGGTACAAAAAAAGCATTGCTAGAAAGTCATGGTAAGACTTTTTTCTGTACAAACTGCAACAGCCAAATCTGTTGGACTCTGTCTCTTTTCTAATTCATTTTCATTACATGTGGCATTTTCAGATTACAAGGAAAACAAGCGTGCTGGGGATGCTGATTAGCAATTATTCATTCACTCCGCTACTTTGATTCCTGCCTATTGCTTCTTACAAACATGATCAGCATATAATGAGTCCGATTGTACTGTATGGATCCCATTGCTACACACAAGCTTTTATTCAGATACCTTTAAGAGAACATGTAATGCCGGTTCGACTCCCTGGTCCGTGTTCTCCTTGGTCCTTCAGCTAATCACCCCCCTCGGTTGGCTCATAAAACACCTCAGTGGAGACGAACCACGCCAAAGCTCTGACATGCAACCATGCGCGCGATACCTGTAAATACATCAAGAGCTATAAGCGTCATAATCATGCACTTTACTGCTGTGGCTCCTGATGTGTAAAGCATGTAATGGCAGTGGATGCTGATAGCATTACTGCTAATTAAATGCAAATTAGATCACTGACACTCGGAATTATATACAGACATGAATCAGAGCAGACACTCCACTCAGTTTGTCTGTGCTCGTCTGTACAGTGTTTTGAGTGTATATTCTGGAATTGTAGATTCCACATTGTTTGTGGGTGCTGACTGTTTTGTCTCTGCATTTTCAGGTTGGGACAGAGAAAAGAGCTCCTCTGTCCAGTCAATTCACATGTTTATTTTTTAGCAAGATTTAAAGTGAGCGAGACTTAAATTTTCACTAAATTCACTCACTCCCAAAGTCTATTGGACCAAAATCTGACCAAATTTAAACTCAGCTGTATGTTGTGTTTGTTGTTGAAATTGAGGCCTTATCAGTTTAAAACATACACACACGCACGCACGCACACACACACACACAGTAGCTTTTTGTCAGGCTCAGCTGTTCCACTGTATAATCATCAGCATGACTCCACTGACCACTGCAAAATTCAGGAATGTGTGTACTTTATGGCTCCATTCTAATTGAATAGTACAAGCAGGATCGGTGCTGTTACACCGGAATACAAATGTTGAATGAAGATATAAGATACGAAGTATTGATTTGATGCCTCAGTTAACACAATATGGAAATGGCGCAAGTCTGCATTTCACAGGGTGGTCTTTTAAATGAGTGGCCTCAAAATTGCACCAATTATCCCCCCAGAGTGTTGCAGGGCCAAAAATTATGACCATTCTTTTCAAGACCAAACAATCCAGCTCAGCAAGGCATGAGTCAGTACCGAGTGGTTGGAGGCATTTTAACATGAGTTCATATCTGACTCATGAGGCAGTCCAGCTTTTTTGTGAGCAGCAGCAGCAGCAGCAGCAGTGGCGGCGGCGGCAGCAGCAGCAGCACCCCCACCGAGCCAGTTAAATTGAGGCGTTGTATCAGCCTGAGCCTCTGCCCACCGGTCCCCGGTCTGTCTGAAAGCTTTAACCTCCCGACCCCAGAAGAAGACCGGGTGTGGAGGCGGAGGCACCGGGGACCCCTCGGGCCCACTGACGAGGCGATCGCTGCCGCAGGTCTATTCTGCTTCACTGCGGGAGCTTCCCCGCGCACCCTCGGTGGGACGCGGCTGCTTGATTGCCGAGAGCAACAACCGCTCCTGGATGTTGTTGTTTGTTGTTCTTTTCAGTGGAGAGCCATCCTGATCAAGTCCTGAATGAGACCCGATGCTCTCTCATCCCAGCGACTGACGCCAAAGACAGCGATGCTCCTCTGACTGCCCTGGGTTAAATTAACATCCATGACATGTGTTCACTCTGAGACAGGTAGCTCCGCCTACAATATCAGCCTCAATGGCTCCGTGTCACCAGGATCAAGGCGCAGGCCGTGCGCTGTAATTACCAGCCCCTGTTTTACCCACATCGCACATCATCGCTTCATGTGCTGAGTCGAGACTGAATCCCTCTCTGATCTGCTCCCTCTGATGCGTCGTCTGACGCTCACAGCGAGACCAGAAGACGACTGATCAAAAGAGCTCAGGTGATACCTGCCACGTTGCAAATTTAGCCCTCAACCCTGCAGAAACTACAAACTGTTTGTGTCAGAGCTGGAAGACTGGAGATCATCTTTCCTCTGAACACAATGTTTTAGTTGGCTGTCGCTGCTTGTTTTGATTATCTAAGTTTTAACATCACATTACTTTCTCTCTTTTTCACACTTTTTAGCCACACTGCCCCCTCTGGCTCCAGTGATATTGCTCAGTTTTACTCATTCATAAGCTTCTAAGAAAAATCACAGTAATACAGACAAAATGGAACCAAAGTGTGACGGAAAACTCTGTTCTTTAAAATTTATACTCGTATTTGTTGTTAAGCAACAAATAGTCCATGAGACAAAAACATGTAATTCATGATGATCATGTGACGGACTGTGTTTTCACTTTAAATGACAACAAGTCACTTGTGAGGAGTGAAAACAGCAGCGGTTTCTGTTGAAAATCCCCGTCTGTGCCTCTCGTCTGTCCGTGAGACTCTTTTCTCTCTGCACCCCCCACCACCAAGTCCTTTGCCTGAATCTCCTTTCTTCCTCAATATCTGTCCGTCCACATGCAAAATAAGCCGTTCTTGCGGAGATAGAACATAATTACCAGCAGAGAAAGTGCCCAAATTGACATTCTCACCGCCTCTCGCCTCCGAAAGGTCCTCCTAAGAGGCTTACAGCGTGACAAACCTGCGGCGTTAATAGGTTAATCCTTAAGCCTCCCCGCTGCCGGCGCTTCCTCCGCATGTATTTGTTGTGAGCGCGTTCAGTCATTATCCACCCCCCCCCCTCCACCATTCACAATACTTCCCCACTCTTTCATCCAGGCTTTCATAATGCAGTGCCCTGTGCACCGCTTTTTCTTTTTTGTGTGTGTCTCTGGTTAATTAACATTTAACTAACACACTGTTTTCTTTGTGAGAGTCTCCCTCGCTTTCTTCTTCTTTGGCCTTTTCTCCCTCTCTCTCTCCTTTCCGTCGTTTCTTCATCTCTCCCCTCTCTCTCTTTCCAGCTCTCTCGCTTGCTCTCTCTCTCTCGGTGTCGTCTTTGATTTCAGCCCTGCGGCGAAACTGGTGATTCGTCACCATCCTCGAATGGATAATTAGAATTACAGCGCGGCGCTGTACGACCGTGGAAGTGTTTCATATAAGATTTATGCATCTGAGCCGAGCTGCTTCCATAACCCTCCCTCCTGCAAACGTTCAGCCCCAAAACACCAGCAGCAGGACCTCAGATCTCCGTCTCGCTGCCTCACCGCCGGCTCTCCGGTCTCCATTTTTCCTTCCTGGTGGTTTCTCTCCCTTCCCCATTTACCCGAGATGCTTCCTGTTTTTTTTTTTTTTCTTTTTTCTACCTCTCAGACTCCCCTCAGAGTTTTGTCTTCCATCGAGAATAAACTGCAAACTGCTCTGCGAACACACAGTCTCCCACATCGCGCTCGGATGACATCCTCTCGCTGTCGATTGTTACCACTTGTCTCTCTCCGATGCCTTCCCTCTTCCCCGTCTCATCCTACCAGCTCCAATTCCCAGAGTTGTTGTGTCCTCCGAGGATTCCGCTCCACAGAACAACACAAACTCCCACTCCTGACGGATTGGTTCGTCTTGTGTTTTCTAACCTTCATCCCCCCCCCCCTTTTTTTCTTTTTCTCCTCCCCCTCCCCCACCCTTCATCCCTCTCTTCTCTCTCCCAGGCAGAGTCTCTTCAGACCCTTGTCTCAATAATGTGATATCCATGTTGTGCAGGATCAGAGCTATCCCGCGACCCCAGAGGACGGCCATCTTTCAACCACCCACCCATCATGCCTCAGGAATCATTACAGCATGTCGGCCACTGGCATGTGTCTTCCCCTCCCTCCACCTCCTGACTCCCCTCTTCCCCCTCTCTTCTATCCCTTCCTTGTGTGCAGCAATGGTTCACGTGAGTGTTTTATGAGGGAGATTGTGGCTTCGGGACTCAGTCAAATTTGTGCATCGGAACATGTGCTGCGACCGGGGGGGGGGGTGCTTTCTAGAGCACAATGCACAATGCACCTCCGTTATCACACAGCTTCTCACATATTTGCTCTGTGAGGCCATCAGAGTATTGTCATGCCTCCTATTTTCTGCCACTCTCAGTTTTGCCTCAACTACTGTCGCTCCCTCCTCACCGAGGAGAGTTGCCTGGATGTGTAGCACACGTTGCTATTTTCACAGCTTGTGTGTTGACCAGGGTTGGCTCATGCAACTGAAAGCAGAGCCGGGCTAAGGCATAAGAGAACTAAGCGCTGGCTCAGGGCCCCGTGGCCACGAGGGGGCCCCCCCAAGGGATCAACAATCAATATTGTCTGAAATAGAGGGCCCCAAAATCAAATTTTGCTTTGGGCCCCATGGAAGCTTGGGCCGGCCCTGACTGAAAGAGTCCCCATTTTGAATACTTCAGTGATCTTAAAACCAAATAAAATGCAGCTGATGCCGTTAAAAACCTTGTGAGACACACAACAAGCATTGATCTTGAAATATGGGTCATTTCCTGAAAAAAATTTAATTATATATTTTTTTCAAAAGGAAACTATGATAACTAATAAGTGACTCTTATAATCGTGTTCCTTGTACGTTTTTACAGCAGTAAATGTAGCCTGCAGCCCTCATCGTATTAACTAACTGAAAGATTCCCAGTATTGTGTGTTGACTCTGCACGGGTGTTATTCAAGCATTAGCAACTAACGCCTCAGTGTGTCTCGTAAAGACACACAAACATAATCGTGATTTATTAGGTGTGCTACTCATTTGGGGCACCTAATTGTGATCGTTACTCAATGTTTGACGGTTTCTGCAGAGTGTTAGATGCTGAGATTTTTGGGGGGCGAACGCCCTTCATGCCTAAACGCAGGCAAAGCGTTTCAGGATTTCTCACCCTGGGGAGCATGTTTTTGCAAATGCATGGTTTTCCAATTTCAAATCCAGGATTTTCAGTGGGGTCTGAATGTTGCTGCACAGTCACAGGTTGCGGACCTCTGGGCTCTTTTGTCAAGAAGTGTGTTTGATTTGAAGTCTTGGAATCCACATTTGGAGGGTGTCTATAACATCAGCTGTTCAGTGAGGTGCAGCAGAGATCACCTGATCCATTAGCTTCCTAAGTTTAACCACAGACAAGCAGCAGTAATCTAACCAAGGTCTTTTGCACCATTGAGCATTAACTGATGCACATTGGTGCTGATTAGAGGATGATAGCTACTGATTTTAGTTTGGGTTCTGTGAATCGATCTACCACTTTATAAGCTAATTCGAGTACTTCTCTGGATAAATGTGTGGAGTGCACATGACCACTGATTGTACTGAGTTTGCTGAACACCTGACGTATGCAGCGTCATGACAGAACAGCGTGGAGTTAAGGGATCGGTGCAATGCCTAGACTGTAATCATATCAGGTCCCGTCAGATCCGTACAGCTGGACAGTTCAGAGCTGCCTCTCGTCTCCCCCCTGAACAGCTCACCGTGGCTATGAAACGTTACCTTTGATCCTCGGCAGACCAGCAATTACCATGGATTTGGAGGGAATAATACCCAGCAGACGGGGTGACTAAACAGCAGGGGGACAGGCCAACAATTAAGGCTTTCTGTTGCCCGGATTAACAGCTTTTCTCTCATTCGGAAAACATTACTCAGATCTTTATTTAAAGCCTGAATTCCAAGAGGTACCGCTTGTGTTTTGATGCCTAAATGTGTCTCAACCTTTTTTCTTTCTTTTCCCTCTTCCAGTGAGACACCATATGCCGGCATGACTCAGCCCTCTGCGCTAAACAAGGGACTCTTGCCAACAGCGCTGACACGAAGCCCCCCCCCACCCCCCCTCCACCCCCACCAACTGCCAGGTGGTCTTTGAACTCGTGACATGATAGTTTGTGATTCTTTATTTTTGCCATCCACGATTCTCTGCCTGTGAACCTGCTTTGGCTGCAACTTAAAAGACAGGGACTCAAAAATGGAGCGTGCGCACACACACACACACACACACACACGCACACACACACACAAAACACAGAGTGCGATTTAACATTTTAGATGCAATTTTCAGTCTGAAGGGGAATAATGCGTTAAATGAGCTGTGAGCATCAGACCGTGGTACATTTTTAGAGCAAAGCTACGCAATTATATCCAAGATCGATAAGGTTGAGACTCATTTTGTTTCTCGCAGCAGGATTTCCTCTGTCCGCTCTCCGTTTTCGGAGGAGTCGCGCAGGTATACTCTGTGTACTTCCTGTGCGCGCCTTTGTGATCGAGGCCCACACTAATCGCTCTCCGGTTATGACCCTTTTAAGTCCCTGTTGCGGCGCCGGATTATTAGGACGTGTGTCAAAACACCAGGGCGGCAAATGACAGCATCATCTGCTCCGTCATTCTGCGCGACTCGAGTGGCCCCCTCGCCCGCTCGGCACTCAGCTCAACAACATGCCATTAGCGCTGCTCTCTAATTCAAGGGAGGATGTCGAACAGATGATAATCACCCATTGGGAGGCCAACAGGAAATTGGCATGGGGGGAATTTTGTACTCAAGGCGTGGTTATTGGCAGCGGTCACATTCGTGTTTTGCAGACAGGAATGAGGAGGATGACAGTGACGTGTCCCTGCAGGATTCATTTGGTTGAGCTCTATGTCATATCTCGAAACAACTCGGAAAATTATACAAAGGCTTTGGTTAGCGGCACAATACTGCTCCTTCTTTACCGAATAGAGATTCACTCTATTGTGCTAACAAAGCTTTAGTGATTGATTAATTATTCAGCACTTGTCTGGGAAGTTACTTCAAATGTCGGCGCAAATTCGGGGTAATTGATTGTTACACTACCAGGGCTGTTTTGCTAACGCACTCATAGTTATGTCACTGTGTTTGCTTTGGACCCCATTAGAAGTTGGGTATCCTTCATGTTGATGTAAGGAGGGGCGGATCCAACTGGTGACTGAAGTTGCACCTATCCAGAAAAAAACAGGAGTTTAGTGACATCGTAACAGAGCTGTAGTGCACTACAGATGACAGCTTTAGATGTTAGTTAGACCCAGTAAATAAAGTAATTGGGATTAGTAGAACAGGTATTAATACATAATGTCAAATGCATTACAGTGAGGCCTTACTGAAGAACAGGGAGCTTCAAAAACTGGGATTGTGGACTTTTCCCATTAGGGTTCATGAATTTTGGTGCTAATTTGATTAAAAAAACCAAACAAACAAGCAATCAATTTGATCAATCAATGCAATTTCATTGTTCTAAAAAATTATATAATAAAAGAAACAGACAACTGATCCTATGTCCCTAAATTTGAATTTTAGTGATACAGTTATAACAAACAATTGCAAATAAAACCAGTTAATAGAACTGCTGAGAATTACTGCAGTTTGGTACATTAAGGGAGCAAATGGTGGCTGCTTATAGCCAGTTTTGCATCTCTGCTTCAAAAGGATTTTATTCATTGTTGCCCTAAATTGACTCCCTCTATAAAGCGACAAATGCAGCTTAACGTGGTGGATCGTGTCGGCTCTGCTGGCTTCAGTCAGGAAATACAGCGCTGTAACCTTGAACAAACAACATTAATTAAATGATGTCATGTGCTTCTGTTCCTCAGCTCCACCACCCCTGTTCCTGTTAATTAGACTGTGTGCTGTCTGACTCCTTTTCACCTGTTCCTCTTTGTGCCTCGGCAGTGATTGTTCCTCTTGTTTAGACCTCGGGGAGCCAAAATGACTGCAGGAAGTGGTGGTTTCAAGCTCAGTCACTTTGTTGTCATCATCAATCAGGCGCTTTAAGATGAATCTGATTTTGTTCGGGCAGTTAATCGCTATTACCTGACAGCGCTGGCACGGATCATTCACCGATTAGAGGGCCGGCAAAGCCTCCATCCGGGGGACTAAGAGTGGCACTTTGTTACTCCCTGCTGCCCACTCGAATCTGCTTCAGATATCAGATAAGTGGCACAAACGCTCCTTCTGATCAACCTGCGTAATCTCCTCGTGTCGCCCTGTCAAGCAAACGACTCCCACAGCCCACCGAGAATTCACATCCATGTTTGATGGTAAAAGAAAAATAGCTCATTCTATTCTTGATACATCAGATCACATTGCATATTAGCCATTAGCTACTTGCTAATAAAAGACTATAAAAGCTGCAGAAAAAACACTCCTGAAAGGCTCCACTGCCTTTCCAGCAGGGCTCCTCAATTACATTTTTGAGTGGTCCCAGTTTGTCTGAGGGGGCCGAGGCCTGTGGGCCATGCCTCCTCCTGGGCTGCTGCTCTCATTCTGTACGTACACTTTTCAACTGCTTTTGATTTCACACAACCACAGCGTCTCCCGAGTGTCAGTGCAAGAAAAAAACAACTGGCTTTGATGAGGATTCATGTCGAACACAGAGATGCTGTCGTGGCCTTTCGCTGGCGGGTTGCAGGCAGCGCTTCGAAGCCCCCAAGTAAGGAAAAACCAGCAATAAGGGCAGTACTAAGTCCTAGTGGTACTTTCAAATCAGTCTTCAGGACACCAGAGAAAGTTAGCAATATATTTTATAGTGTCTTATTGCTGACATATGATGCTTTAACTCTGAACTGATCAACTTATAAGCAACTGAGAAGTTGCAAACATCAGCCATCATCAATAAGAAAATCAGAAACTAAAACATTAAAAACGAAAAAAAAACATGCAACAACGTTAAACATTTGCTCCCATCTGTGCACATGGTAGATGCCTGCACTGCCTATATTATGCATTAACAACTGATGAACCCTGTATCCTTAACCTGTGTTAGTTTTCACTCTCTATATTTATCTTAAACTCCATCCGCCCACTGGAGTCCTGACAGACAATCGGCATCAGTTGGTGCTTTTGATTTCCCGCTGCGATGGAGTATGAGAGAGGAAGCTTCGAATCGCGCGCTGGTCTCCAGAGACTTTCATCAGCGTGCACGCAACCCCCCCCCCCCCCCCCCCCACACACACACACATCAGCCTCTTTATGATAATTCCTCATGCTGGAAACGGATCTCAACTAACCGTACACATCATGTGGTTCCAGGTTCTGGTATCGTCAAGTAAACACACTACTGAGCTTTAACTTTCCCTCAGCCTTCATCTTGTATATCGGAGCGTAGAAGTCCATCTTTTAATCTTCTCCAAGTCTGCTGTTGTTGAACGATGACGATGCAACACTGCCGCTCGAACAACCGACAAAATAAGATGATGCATAAAAGCCACCGTGACCCGATTCAGGCAATAAAATGTCATTCAGAATAACCAGGAAGCTGATTGCGATGATATCGTCGCAGATTGATGAGTCTCGAACATTTGAAATTAACCAGCAGAGTAGTGAGGACACTTCTGCTGATCTTATCATGATTTTGAGAAGAAACCAAGCCAAACGCTGGTGGACTCGCACATTTTCACAAACAAAAAAGGAGGAGCTTTCAAAATAAGAGCAACATGTAGTTTTACAGGTCTTCTCTGGGTATCTCATTCTGGTTTTTCTTGACAACCTCAGACAGGCAAAGCCTCGGACCTTCCAGTGTTCTCTGGCTCCGCCCCCAACGCGCTCCAATGCTCTGTGTCGATAACCACAGATCGAAGTTTGTTTAGCTCATTTCACTAAGTGTGTGTTTGTGTGTGTGTTACAACTTCTTGCACTGATATGGGTTACAGAAGTGTTGCTCTGGTGTTTCCGTATAAATCAGCGGCAAACTTTAATCGCCGTGGTTACACGACATTTACGATGTGATCTATGTTTGGGACGTTTCTGTTCTATTGCTGGGAGTGTTTAATTTTGTTTATCTACAATTTGGTGATTAATGCGTTATAATAAATATGCAGTGACAGTGTGGATTGAGATAATGCACAGCAAAGCAGCGTGGTGCATAATTCTCCCCTCACTTCATTAAAAACAAGCATTAATCACTATTAAACTAATAGCTTTGCAGATTATAAACACTTTAGAGTCCATACGAGGCTTTTTGCATCATTGGCTGAAACGAACCATATGGCTCTGAACACACTCTTTATTTCTTCATCAGCAGGAAGAACAAAAACGACGAGACAAATCAAACCGTGCGCACAAACACACCTCTTTAACGTCTTTCCGGCCGTTGCTGGTTTGCTCCGACGTTCGGCAAACAAAGCTCGCAGTCGTCCAAACTTTGCCATTAAACTGTCAGGCGTGAAACATTTTTGTTGGCTCGGTCGAGATGTCGGCGGCGAAAAAAAAAAAAAAAAAAAACCACCAGGAGAAAAAAAAAACATGATAATCATCCCGGCGACCACAGACAGTAATTCTCATCAGCCACTTAGACAGCAATAGCCGTAATAACCCCCCAAGAAGGCGGAGGCGAGCGTCGAGCCAAGAGATTTTTACCGGAATACCTTCCTCCCGGCAGCCGGCTGTGCATGCTCTTGACCACTGGCAGGCACAATAAAACAACGCCGGTAGCTGGAGGAGCTAATTATGCCGGTGCTGTTAATCTGTCTGGCTGCGTGTTTGTGTTGGATTGTCTTGTTTGTTAGGACTTGTGCTGTCTGCCCTTTGGCTCTGGTCTTGGCATTAGTTTGAGTCATAAAACTGGAGGGAAGAAAACCCCAAAACAAAGCAGGCCATTTCAAGATTTCATAGAGTCCACCCAGAGACACAGAGAGAGAAAAGTACATAGAAATGCCGAAACAATTTGAGTTTTGCAACATATTGTTCATTAACTTCCCACAGAGCTCATGTGTAAACTCTCACATCAGTTTCAATGTTGGAAATGAGTCTTTTGGGTACGAAATGGGATGTGTTTCAGGCTCTCATCGAGATTACACACAATAGCCACTTTCCAGCGATTTAAAAGTAAGAATCACTGCAGCTTAGACAGAGGCGATACATGACCCGATGCTTCAGCTCCAAGCTCCACGTACCCGTTTAAAGTGTTCAACAAGCTGCAAAACTTGATTTTTTTGGCCACCTTTCGCCTGACAGACCATGTTTATCCTCGACTCTGAGAGCTTTCAGCCACTCAGCGGCCGAGCACACTTCAACTGTGTTTGTTTGGCACGGGTCGGCAGAGCGCGCCCGATGCACCCTCCAGTCATCAAGCACGACTCGTCGGGCCTGTCGGCGTTAGTTGAGGTGTTCCCTTTGCTTCCCTCTGGCCGAATGATGCCATCATGACCCCAAAGACACAGAAAGGATGTGATGATTATGAGGTTAAAGTGAAAGCACCTTCTGTAGTAGAAGTCTCAGGTCCTGCTTTCAATGGGTTTTTTTTTCACATTGTCAGTTACCTTCACACGAAGAGTCTGAGTCGGGAACGTACAGCTTCTGTCAATACTTCTGTTGTTCTGACAGAAGCAGACGGAGAAGGATCAGATTCACGCTCAAGATGATTCACTTGGAGAAGTTCAACACAAAGTCGAATGTTTACATGCGATGCTTCCGTGCATCGTTTGTTTGCTCGTACTCGATTCCAACGTCAAACAAGCCCGGAGGAAAGTTCATCTCAAGGAGATAAAATTAACTTGGATCATTTTTCTCTCTACCCGCCCCCACCACTCCTCCCGATCCCATGCCGCTGCCAAGGGAATCCAATTAAGGAAGATTTCAACATGGCTGACAAACGACTCTTCGCACCAGCCGATCTTTTTTCCTCCTTTGTCGAAGAACGCTGCTGTATAGATAGATGGAGGGGGGGGGATCAAGCAGGAGGCAATTACCTCCCTTGTTCATATACACACCCACTCACATCTGATCACACATGCACACATTTGCGCCCACGCACACTCACCCATTCGTTTGTTTTAACACATACAGCCGAGCAATTAGGTGAGCATTGAGGGTGCCGAAAGTTTTGCCGCGTTTTACCGGCGGCGCGCAGCAGAACTGCACACCGCGCGAATGCAATCTCCCAACTTGGCGGACCCCTCCAACGTAAAGGCTCGCCTTGCAATAACCATTACGGTGTAGAGGCGAGCTGAAAATCCATTTTCTCCACATGGCCAACTCTTTTTTCATTACAGGCTACCCCTCGATCCACTGCAGCAGCCGGGAGCTGTGGTTCTTACACACACACACACACACACACACACACACACACACACACACACACACACACACACACACACACACACACA
>JAUESF010000074.1:1798832-1816110 GCA_032274765.1 Malacoctenus tetranemus | reverse complement strand
TACAGGAAACAAAAAAAAAAAAACAGAAGATACCCCCCCCCCCCCACCCACCCGCTCACCACATATAGAACCTCCCCCTTTCCCCCCACCAACCCCCCCGCCACCAAAGAAACATATAGAGATAACAGGCTCGGTATAAAAACAGTCATTTGTTCCTACAGTTTGTACAAAATTCACAGATTTATCTTGTTTGTATGCCTTCTCTTCATTTAGTTTACACGCCGCCCGCTCGAACAGGCAACCAAACTGCTGCGGAATCACAACAGATATAGATCAGAGTACGCAAAACAACAAAATAAAGCAGACCAAACAGAGAGCAATGAAGGAAACAAAAGAAAACAACAGAACAAACAGAGGCAGGATCGAAATAGCTGCTGCTGCTGCTGCTGCTGCTGCTGCTGCTGCTGCTGCTGATACGGGACTGTGAATTATAATACAGCACTCGGTTTTGGACGGATGGATGGATCAGAGTCGCATCTCGCCTCATTGTCTGGATTTCATCCATTGCCCCGCGTGTCACACCGCAGCGTCACGGTTCCCCTCTGATCTGTCGCTGCCGCCGCGCGCATCAGGCCCCGACTAATAATGGATGATACGCTAATGAAAGGCTGCGGCTGTGTTGACAGTGACCCTGTTATTTTGCCGAATTATCAGTAATAACGAGTTGAATTTGGTGCCCTGGGAACACAAAAGGAAGGGGGGGGGGTCTGTGAGAACGGGGGGAAAAAGCTTGAATGGGAAGGAGGAAGCGAGCATCGCCGTCCTCATTAAACACAGAGTCACATTAGATGCAAAAAAACACAATATCCACTGTTTTTTTGGAGTCCCTGGAACACACATGAGTGGGTGTTGTCATGGCAAATTTTGAGTAAGAGGGTGTGTTTATCGGGTGAAGTCTTCCGAAACCTGGTGTGGAAATCGGATGTTTATGTGGAAACCAGTGATCAGGAAAACAAACACCAAAGCAGACTGTCGTCGGCTCGCGAGGCAGAGAGTGAAAACTGGAGTAGGAAGTAAAAAGTTGTGCTTCGTAACTTCATGAATCAGCATAACAGGAGGAAGGAATTCTTTAGGAGACGGATCTGCGCTCTTAAGTCCCCACTGTAATCATCAATACAGCTCTGAGTGATCGAACGCATGTTAATAAATTGTCACTCTTGTTGTTTGATGATGTAAATTCTGTGTTCCATCAATAAACCCTCGTTTTTCCTGAGGCTCGCTCCTAACGTCACCGCCTGCCAAATTGCTTGGCTTATTTTGGCCGTGGCGAGAGATTTGACTGTTTCATAAACAACAACCTTGATCAAAGTTTCACACCTGACATTGTTCAGTTGATGCAGTGAGCTTCCGGGTGATTGGAGCAAATACAAACACAAGCTTCAGATCAGAATCAGACGTTTGTACTTGAAAGCGAACGGGAGAAATATGGTTCACTTGTGGCTGCTGGCAGCATAATTGCATCGAAAGGAATGAATCGCATGTTCATCAAATAAAGTCAGTGCCGTGTGTATTGATACAAAAGACTTTTACGTCCTTTAACTATTTCTTCAAGGAGGCAACACTGATCCAACTGGGAGCCGTTCAGCTGTGGCAAACGTTGACCTAAATTCGGATTCTTTTGAGGCTGTTTTAGGAGTTTTAATGAAGAGACAACTTGGTCAACAATTAAGGTCCGTCCCTTCAGGAGGATGATTCGATGACTTCATTTTTAGGCATTTTCTTATCTGAAACAGAAAGATTAGGGGGGAAAAAAGCTATTGATCCAACAATTTTCCCCCCGAGGCCTTTGGGGTTACCAGTACAGTAAACCCTGAAGGCCTGTGGGTAGAAATGACGGCCAACCGGACTGTGGTGTCAACCAATCAGATATAAAGCCAACAGGTTTGAGAGTGTTGAGTTCTTGTGTTGTTTTTCTTTATGTGATGCTGAGAAAATGCCAAACTGGATTTTATATACTTCTAATTAAGTGTCTCATTTTAATTTGAAGTGTTTGTTTTTGTTTTTTAATAGCTTTCTTCAGCATACATTCTCATTTATTGCCACATCCCACTTTTAAACTATGAAACATAAGCGTGTGGTCACTTTAAGAGGCCACAGTTCTATTTTCGATCTATTTTTGTAACATTTGGGAGACAAACTACAAGCTCTCTGCTCAGCTTCCACCGAGACATCAGGCCTCTCGTTAATGTCAGCCTGCCGTCTGATGTCAAGGAAACAACTTGCTGCTTCTCTCTCTCTCTCTCTCTCTCTCTCTCTCTCTTTTCGCCCTCATCTCTGGCCATTTCACTCGTGAGCAAGAAGAAAAATATGTTTTAACTCCCACAACTTTTAACAGCCTCGCCGGACGAAAAGAACTGCGAGAGCATTTGGCGGCGGAGGAGTTGAGCACTTAGATCTGTTCGCGGGGACGCCGGTGCTCCGGTCAGCAGACACGCTGACCGCAACACGGATGCCGACGCCTGTTTCGCTGCACGAAAAAACAAGCGACCCGGCGTGGCTGCATCCCTCCAGCCTCCCACCTGTTTGTGCATCTGCATGTGGTCACGTGTGCTTTTCCTCGGTGGACGATTCCCGGCAACAGAGACAGAATGGCAAAGTCACGGCAAAGTCACAAAGTGCGTCAAAGGCTGCAGGCGCCGACTCGCTCCGCAAGTGGCTCACGCGTGAAGTTGCCGCCACTTGTTGTGTGAAGGGCAACGCAAACAAACACTCCCCGGCGGAGCTGCACTGGCAACACGATTCAGGTGATAACGAATGTTGTCTCCCTTTTGTTCCCCAATGACACCCAACTTCTCCCCAAACATGAAGTCGCGTTTGTTCTGCCTGTGGATGTTTTTTCAACTGAAACGAAGCTGCTTTTCACTACAATTGACTGGGAGAGAAAAAAAACGAGTGAAATTAGTGAATATATTATTTGCAAATCGAAGAAACGTTAGCTTGTATGGAACCAAATGTACAAAAACCTGAATTGAAATTTGTGGAAGCAAAACTGGTAAAAAGTCAAAGTCTTTAATTAGAATTTTATAATCTGATTCAATCACATGCTTTTCTTTGGAAAATAGGTCTAAGGTTAGTTTAAGCACAATGTAGAGACAGCTGGAGTGTTTCTGAAGGTTCAGAGAGTGTTTTTGGATTAGATGAGCAACAACATTGCGTTACTCATTATTTAAATGATGAGGTTGGAATATTTCTTACTTTGGTAACAATGAATTCAACTGTCTTCAGTCAGGCAGCCATGTCCTGATAATCTCCACACATCTGTCACAGTATGATAATGTTGCTGAGAGACAGTAACCGGCTGCAAACGCAATGTCTTATGTCTGTATTACAGGTTAAAGTCTGCAGAAGTTAGTGACAGAAATGCACTTTTTAATGTGGAGGTCAGACAGGTGGGAAAGAAATAGAATCACAGACAACTGACAGAGAAAAAAACAGCAAGAGCTCAGAAGCTCCTCTCATATCAAGGCAACTCTTACAATGTGGGAGCAGCAGCCTTGCACTATTCTAATGCTAAAGTGAACTAGCAACTTCCGATGCTTCAGCGTGGTACTGCATTAGTGCAGTTTTCAGACAAGACATGAAAGTGGGAGCTGATGCAGTGAAACGTCTCGGTCATCATTTATGCTAAATGCTCGGCGGTGCTAATCGATTTGACAGGACGGACTCCGCAAGGACGAGCAAACGATCATGAGCTCGGATCGGGCCGTCTCCATTCACGCCTCACTGAGTCAGTGCGTGACACGTGTTTATTTAGCGAGCCTCTCGCTTGACGAATGTTCACCCTCCTCCTGAAACAACTCAATTGACACCTCAGTGAAAGAAACAGCGACTGATGCACGGCTTCAGTGGATTATCCCGCAGAAAAAACAGGGAGATGAAGCTGATAAATGCTGCAAAACCAGAACCCAACTTCAATCATTCCATTCCTACTGAGTCAATGCTGGTACAATCTGTTACTCTCATCCGACTCCTTTCGTCTCCCGTGCCGGGGCCACAGCCGACTGCCATTTACTTCCACATATTGTAGCGTTCACACTGGCTTAATACCAACACAGCAAATGTTGCGAACAAGCTGACAGGTGGCCTGTCTGGCACAATGAGTATCAAACGGACGGGTATGTGGAGATACATATGTCGGCTCTCATTGTGCTTAAAGGCTTGATTTTGCTTCACGTGGTCAATAAGCATTCATGCGGAAGGAATTGGATATAAGCATTACTGTCAAGATATGCAGGGAGACACAGGCAGAAACCACACATGCTGAAGAGGATTTCTGCATGGAGGAGGCATGAATCTTTTTCCTGATGTCAGTCAACCTTTATTTGATCTATTTTCGGTGGTTTCACGCTTAATGAGGTCTCTCAGAGGAAGAAGACATATCAATCAAGAGGAAAGACATAAACGGGCCATTCTCCTGGCTGCACTTGTTTGCTCCTCATGTTTCTGGTATAAAACGAGTTAATGTCCTGTGTCTGGATGAAAGATTAGGTGCAGGATCAAATTTGCAAACTTGCAAATCAAATTTGCAAGTTTGTCATTAAAAGTCATCACACCTCATATCACCTCATCACAATATTTTCGAACAATCAATTTATTCAGGATTTATTTTTAAACTCAAGATATGAGAAAATGTTAAAACAGGTGAGCCTGCATTACTCGGCCCAGCGGATGGAACGTTTTCAGGTTTTTAGGTTTTCAGTTCAGGTCATAAGAAATTGTCGATAGAAGCAGGTTATCTGCGCAGGTAATTTGCATCTCTTCAAAAATCATTCAAATCTTTCATCTCATATTAAAGCATTAAAGCGGTTGAAAAGTGAGCCAAGGATGTTCTGTTTAACATTTCAGCACTCCTCCTGAGTGTACTTGACATTTTCATTTGATTACTAAAATAGAAGTTGGAAAGTCAGGAAAAAACGACCAACTGTACATGTTGTGTTCTGAAGCAGTTCGCAAGGACGCCTGGCGCGGTCACTCAGAAAGGCGGATTTGCCCGAGAACAGCCGACAGACGAGTCTCCCCGCAGACGGCGGGGGGCGGGGGCGGTTGGTCCGTTCGTCAGACGATCGGCTTCAGAGCGACTATTGTTGCCCGCTAATTGAGATGAGGGCGATACCTCGGCGGCGTGAGAAAGCGCGACGGATTCGAAGTCCACTGGCGTGCCACCTGGGGCTATTGCCATGGCAACAGCTGAAGATGGAAGTGCTAAGGGGGACTGATTAGGCCCGTATGATTAAGGTCATGCGACAGCTCATGAAACACAATTATGTGATTGTATTATGAGAAGCATTCTCTCCGTGAGGAGCGGGGACGACTGAGGAGACAGAATTCATTTAACAAAGTGGGTCGATTGTGTAATACATCGTCGCTTGTAAGGAAATTCATGGCATGAAGCGGCGGCAAGAGCACTGAGTCAGGTAATGGCCAATCAATCGCTCCCAAATTGGCCCCGAAGCAGAGATGACACCTGTAGTCTTTCCCTTCACTGCAGCTCTGAAGCTGGGCCAACAATGGAGACTGTTGGTGTCCTCCAATCACATTGGCACTCCCCCTGCTTCCTGCAACAGTGACGACTGTCGAGGTTTCCCTGGCGACTACGAGCGATGTAGGGGACACGCCCACACGAAGCCCGCGGTCACGCTAAATGTCATGTCGGTAAAACGTAATTTCACACGTCGTCAGAGGCGAAGGTGGCGGGGAGGGGAGCGCTCGTCGATGGCGGCGCGATCCCCGCAGAGAACGGAGGGATCCCGTCCTAACGAGAGACAGCTGTGGCTGTGGCTAACACTGTTAATGATGACAGAGACAAGCCAATTTACTGCCAATGCAACGCTTGTTAGACCGCGCTGTTTGCTTTACTTCACTTTGGACAGTTTGAACTCCCCCCTCGCTTCTCAACAAGCGTGTTGGCTTGTACTGCATCAGATATCAATCCGGTTATCAACAACACATAAAAAGAATTACATTTCTTTGACTGGCAGCGTCACAAACAAACAAAGATCATGTTTTGACCTAAATCATGGTTTGAAAAAGAAACAATAAATCAATCTCTTTCTGGCATTTTCTTCCTCTAATTTGTCTGAAGACACTCCCAGCAGCAAATGACAGCTTCCCATCCCGTGCAGCGCCGTGACAACACCAACAACAACGAGATGTAAGCCACAGGCGAAGTAATGTAATCACATGGACTTCTCCAAGTTTTCTGAAGCGTTGGAGGAAGCCTTTAAGTGCATTTTGAGTGTATTTACACTTGTACTTAGATGTGGTCGAGAGCAATCTGAGCACAGAGAATGCATGTTTATGCATATTAGGTCAAATGTCACATCTTCTCTGTACTATTCTCAATACTGACTGATGACCTGTCTTGAGGTCATTTGACTGCTTTTGTAATTAGTTTTGCACTGTATCTTGTGTGAGTTTTATCCAACTCTCTTTAAATAGATGATTAGTTAAAGTTAATAAAAACATTAAAGAATGGAAAGCTGTGCTTTTTTGATTTAAATCAGTATAAAATAGCTTGAAGGACACAAAACTTCTCACACGTCTAAACAATATAATAATTACTGAAAGTCTTCAACAGAGAGACAGAAACTTTTGGCCAACTGTTTCTTGCCAAACACTAGTTATTCCGCCTTTTTGATGAATTTGTCATCCTCAAGAGATAAAAACTCTTTGGGGAAAGGCCGAGTTCAAGTTGCTATCGGCCCTCCAGATTGTTTTTCTTGCTCGTAATACATCTAATTATGAAGAAGCTTAGTCTGCTGTGTGGAAGCCTCTGAATGCTGAAGGTCGGTGTGTCAATGATGGGACTACTTCACTGTCACACGCTTCAGTCTCCCATTGTTTCCTGTTGGCGCTTGTTAATTAGTTTCATCAGAGGTGCGTGGTCAATTTTTAAAGGAGCTCCTTTGATAAGATGACAGACCACCTGTTCCAACATCACAGTGAAGCCAAACACTGGTGGACATGCCCACCCTGACCAACGCACGAGAGCAGAAATAGCAAAGGCAGCCTATCAAAGTCTATTTTTGTGTCTTTGTCGACCTCGGATCAGCAGACATCGTTTGCTAAGTGAGTCCTGGACCACAGTCGTTCCACATCTTCATTACACGAGGATAAAACACCAAATAATTCAGACAAAAACACGAAACGATGACTCAAGAAGACGTTAAAGTGTTGATGAATTCCAGCCGGTGTTTGAATAACAATGGACAGGTCTGTTTTTATCGCGCTGCCTTGTGAAACAGAAGTGTGTGCACACAGCGTTTTGGAAGCCATCCCTCACCACCGATCTCTTCCTGCTGCCCCTGAACGACCTTTATTGATGGATCGGCCCTGCAGCTCGTGGCGTGCCACCACCCAGCGGTTTGATCAGCTTCGACACTCTGGAGCTGCTCTGCCTCCGCCTCCCTCTCTCTCTGTTCACTTAGTCCAATCTGAGTAAGTGGCCCTGAGTACAAGCCCGGTGTCAGGGCAGAGGGGCAGATGATCGATCAGCGCACGGGGGGCTCATGAAAAAGAACTTGGAAGACGCAAACACGCACAGTCCAGCCTCCTTCAACGCCACACACAGGAACAGATTACACAGCATTCATAAGGAACGCCCGGCACCGCGTCGGTCTGTATGCAGCCACAATACACGGCGACACAAAACTGAAGTGTATGTATTCTGTACAGTCGTTTTATACAGGTAAACGAGGGTCTTTGTCTTTGCCTGTCAGCGCAGCAGTTGGGGTGTCAGTGACAGAAACAAGGAGGAGACGGCATGGAGAGAAGAAGGAAGAGACGGGAGAGTGTCAGGGACTGATGGTCCTCTCAAGACTGCTCAGGAAGAGCTCGTTCTGTCTGAGAAACTGTCCTGTCCCCCTGCCCCCCCCCCCTCCATGGGATGTGTACAATCCTGCCATGAAGCTGCCTCCTTTTATCATATTTCATGATCATCAACACACATTTGCTTTTTTCTTGTACGTTTGCTTCCGAGACGTCTGTGTCCAAAGATTTGAGGACACACATTGTTTTTATGTGATCTCTGTGTTTTTTCAAAGATATCCTGACAAAGAATTCTTAAAAAAAAAAAAAAAAAAAGCATTCATGAAGAAGTTTAGAATGGAAAAATGTTCACTGAATTGGGGAAATAAAATCTTCTGTGTGAAATGCACAACTTCCGAGTTGAGAAATGGGAAATATGAGAGCGCAGAGAGGCAGTTTGACGCAACCCAACAGAGCAGCGACTGTGCAACAGCATGAGCTTTCAAAAGCCCCATTTCAGGAAAGTTTTGCTTTATTTACTTTTACAGTCTTAATTATTCTTTTGCTTAAGTGTTTTTTTTCCCCTACAACATGTTGTGACTGGTCTACAAACGCCAATCCGTGACTCTAATGCTTCGACCTCGGACCAATCAATCGCTTGTCCCCTATTTTCCTCGCTTTGCTCGCCCTCAAGGTTGATCTTCCCTCCTCTGCGTCTGCTCTTTTTCTCATATTTATCTCCATCTGCCAGAAAAGTCAATCTCAACACTGCGTACGGCGGAAGATTCATCCTGATAAGGCGCAAACAAAACTGCTTCTCAAAACCTTTGTGGGGGAGATGGACGGCAGAAAAGCGACATTGATTTATGTGAAAATGTCACGGCTACTTGAACGTTTCAATCTCTTTCAGCGCAGGTGGCGCTTAAAGGTTGGTGGCAGTGCTGATGGGAGATAGAGGTGGAGAACGAGCTGCTGGAGGGGGGAAGGAAAAAGAAAAAGTGTCAGTCTTAACGCTGTTTAAAGTTCACTACGCGCTCTCCAAGACCCACCGACAAAACCAGCTTCTCCGATATGTTGGCCCTCTTCGCCCGAACAACGAGCCTCCTCTGCGCCAGATGCAAACCAGACAGCTGCATGAACGGCCTTCGGAAAGTACTTGTATTTTATAAACCTTTTGTTTACCTTCTCTACCAGGTACCTAACAGGTGATTTGTCTGCTTCACTGAGCTTCATTCTGACGCTTCCCTTCGCAATTCCTTTATGATCAAACTCAGTTCATCTCGTTTTGTCCTTTGAAGTGATTTTTTTGTTGTTGAATTTCTACAACCTCCTGTATTTTTTTTGTCATCTCTCATCCAGCTCAATCCGAGCACCTCTTTGTTTCTCCATCTGCCTCCTTCACAACATTCGTCTCCCTTTGCCTTCAGGACGCAACGCGTCGACTGTTTGTTCCCTTTGATCCAAACCACACATCCAACGGTTCACTCTTCGTACTTGATCTGCTGCGAGCAAACCAGGGCTTGTAAATAAAACTTTTAGAGTCTCACACAAAGACCGATAACAGGTGAGTCTGAATTTCACGAGATTCCCCTCCTCCATCCGAATTTCCCGTTGAAGTTTCCGTCTGGTCCCGTGAACCGCTCTCGGGAGAGATTCCGCAAAAGTGCGCTCCGACGCCTCCATTTGTACAATCTGTTTAGACAGGCAATCTCCAGCTGACAGTGATGAGCTGGTCTGCAGCGCTGGGGAAACGGTCGGGAGTTTTTGTAGTTCGCTAGACAATCCGTGGGATCAGAACCCAACAAGTCTGTAGGGGGGTGGGATAAAAAAGCACATCTGGAAGGCTTGCCGCCATGCTTTCTTCTTCAATCACAGCAATACTTGACTTAGGTCAGTTTGCACTAAACAGGAAGGCTGTCTATGTCTCCTTCCCCCGTCTCAGCACAACACTTCTACAAACGTGTCCTCTCAATGTACTCACTCTCGGTCCCATGACACCTCCGCTTGTGATTTTTTTCCCCCTCCACATTGAGGAATCAGGACTCGGCGAGGCTGGCCCTGGAAAAACAAGGCGCGAGAGCACGAAAAACAGACGGGCAACACGCCGATTGGTTTATAACAGCCCTCCTCAAGCAAAGCCTCGCCTGTGTGCGAGCACTGGCGTGTGCCGGTACACAGTGTTCAGTCATTCAGCCCGCTCTCGTTTTTTTCCCTATTCCCCTTGACAAGGCCGAGAACACTGCTATTGAGGAGGCTTAACGTCCTCCCTCTGAGCTCCACTGAGCGTTCGGAGTGGCGCCGGGCAACCGCGGCAATAACAAGACAAATGTTGAGGGTCACGAACCGGTGATTTGTTCAACCGTTCGGGATTGGATGGCGGCTTGGGTGTCGCGTTGGACCGACAGCGCAGCGAGCACCTGCTTCCCATTCGCTCGGTTAGAGAAAGAGAGAGAGAGAGAGAGAGAGAACACTGTATCTGCACGATTCGCAGGGAAGATTTGTCAGTTTGATGCCTCCTCGTCACACGGGTTAGTTTTCAAGCGGAGACAGATGCCAACCGGCGTCGATTTAATGAGGTTGCTTTGTGAAGTTGAGCCCCTGTGCAAGCACCAAATCTGTTGTGCTGTTGTGTTGGTTTTCACACTTCAGCTCTTGATAAAAGCGCAGCATGAAAAAAAAAAAAAGGAAGAAAAGCAACAAAAAAAATAGAAGGACTTCTTTTCAAATCGAAGGATTCCAAGCTCGGGGCTGCAGGAGGAACAGTCAGATTACGTCTCTGGGCCCGATGGGTAAAGTGATGAGATCAATGGCTTCTCATCTGCTTTCCGTAGTAATGGTAACAGCGTCTGATCACAGTGAAACTGATCTCTGAGGGAGGGGCCAGCCCTGCGGGGTGGGGGGGGGACATTTGATTTTCACCTTTTCGAGACTCTGATCTGATGCATTTTACATCTTTTCCAAATATTTCTTCCGTCGTTGCTCGATTTTATTCAAAATGTAGGATTCGTCTCATAGAAATCCAATATTTTTGTCTTCATTTCTTCCCCAAATAAACGGATCATCCTTCTCTCTTTCATAATTCCCTTCATTTTGTCTGTGCGGCGTATGCACCCCCCCCCCGCTCTTCCACAGTTGCTATCTCTGCTCTCCATCTCTAATTCGATCCTTCCTCTCATGTCCTCGCCTGATGCCGGTTTAGAAAGGTCATTAAATATTAGGTTTGATGTGCCTGTAGGAATAAGCACACTGTGTGTGTGTGTCTGTGTGTGTGTGTGTGTGTGCGCGTGCGTGCATGCGTTCACATTTGCATGAGTGCGAGAGTTCGAGCCTGCATACCGCAGCAATATCCATCCTTCTGCATCACACCAGCAGAAGGCAATTAATGAGAGCCTGTGTTCTTATCTGCTACCTAGCAACCTTGGCTGTTCCACTCGTCGCCCCCAGCAACTGCCGCTGCAGCCCGTAATCGATTGGCGGGCCCGACATCACTCTGAACCGCTGACCTGCGGCGTGCCGAGAGCCGGGGAAGTGAAATATCTCTGTATCTCCCTTACAATCAACAGATATGATGTCGGGTGTTGTTTTTTTTTTTACATTACAGTTTAGTGACAGCCGAGAGAATTTTTTTAAATAGGATTTACAGTAAAATGTTTGCAGTAAATGTCAGCGCCCATAATTGAAAAAAAAAGCAAGCAAGGTCCTCTTCTCGGAGCGGCCATTTTGGATCAGCCTTGAAGAGCAGGGGCATTCCAACATATTTACAACTGCGACGGAAATAAAAAGCTGCGAGGACGCTATCGTCATAAAATGTCAGCCTTCGCCAGGAAGGGAGGTCAGGCAACCTCATCAAGCAGTGAAAGCCACAGGAGTGAGGAGGCGAGCACGTGCCAGATCTGAAGCGGTCGCGGTGGAGTGCGGTTCATCATCAGGCCAAGAAACGTAGGGGAACGTCACTGTTAGACAGAGGTCCCTGATTGGCTAAACCCCTCAAACATCAAACCACCACGACGCTGTTGGTTAGTGGTACCACATGCTGTGAGCGAGGGATTGTAAAGCGCAGAGGTACAAACGTAAAGGCGGGAGCTGGAGCTCGCTCTACATGGAACCTCATGGACTGGAAACGCTGTGTCCGTCACATAGTGTCATCAGGTTTATGGGTTTGTTTGCCGTTCTGGTCCTGCAGGAAGACGGATGTCTGATTTGTGTGGCAAAGAAAGGAGCAATCAGCTCGCGATCGACCAATCGGACCTCTCAGGACTACCGTCGACGAGACTTTGTTATCAGTTTAGTCTGGATTTTTTTTTCAGATTCAACCACTTTCCTCCATTCTTCTTACGTTTTCTTAATTGCGTCAGTAAAAAAGGTTTAGCATTAGCGATCTGACTCATCTGCAGCCACACACCATCTTTCTCTAGGTTCAGGCGAAGAATCAGACTTTTCCTGAATTTTTTTCCACCACCAGCAGCCGTTTTCTTGGATTCCCCAGCACAGGCCAACCTTTTCAGGCCAACCTTTTGGTTAAAAATCGACCCTGTTCACAATTTTCTCCTCCCCACTTTTGGTGGTCAGACGTCAGGGCGAACGACTGGGTTGCGAAGCCGCGCTGTCAAAGTCGCTCACATCCATATCTATCTACTTCCAACGCATCAGCTCAACTGACAAAAGTGTACACTTGCTGCCTCTCGCGTATCACTTCCACTGACAGGTATCAGCGTAACAGGATGATCGGCGCTTCTCACTGTTGGCCGATTCGTGTGGATGCCAAAGCTGCTCTGCTTACATGTTTCCTGCTGGGAAATCTGAGCAGCCACACTGATACAAATCTACCACGGATAATACAGAGCTGAACATTTTGGATAAAGTCCAGTTTTTCTCACCGAACGCGCTCCGCTCCGACAGCCTGGAGCACACACACTGTCTGCGTGAAGCGCGAGCGATACGAGGACGAGCAGGAAATTACAGGTTTTTGAAGGAAAACGACACGAACGCAGTCAGAAAAAAGGTGAAAAGGATTCCTCGGCTATCTCGATTCGGGCCGTACACTCGACCACATGCTCGGATTCCAGCAGAAGACGAAGCCGCTTCAAGCATCCGAAGGCCGCCTCCGAACACTTCACACGCTTTGGGCCACCAAAGAACTCCGCAGTGTGCGGCTCCCTTTCACCACACTCTCTATTTGGTTTTTCCCGTTATTAAATTTGCAATGTTTGTCCGCCTCGGGGAGCGACCGAAAGCATGAGCGCATTTCCCTCAGATCATGTTCTGGAGTTAGTAATTACCAACGCAATTGTTATTTAAGCGATGCACGAGGAACGAGGGGGCACGGCGCCGCTGCAGGCTTTTTTTTTTGTTTCCCTGCTACTGTGGGTATCTCAATGCGCTGCACCTCATTCTGCCATGACCGGTTACGACTGGATGCTATCATTGAGAGAGGTGTTTTGTGGGACGTCTGCGAGCGTTTAACCAAGCGAACTCCACTCGAGCCTACAGAGATTCAGCTGCAAAGGGTGATTCTTTTTTTCTTTCCCACCATGCTGGTGTAGTGGTTGGTGCTCCAGCCTCACAGTGAGCGGTGTGCAGGCTGGTGGCAGGAGAAGCCTTTATGTTCTAAAAATGCACAGATTTCGTCGATTGGTTAACCAAAAATGTCCCTTGTGGCTGAATTTGGTCGTCTAGTTCAGAGGTGGTCAAAGTCTTTCTTTGCTCAGGGTTCACATGGAGCCAAAGGATTTTTCAAGTGGAGTAACATCATATCACCATCATTTCTACTTTTGGCTAGTAGCTTGTTTTATTTAGCTTTTTTCCGATGGTATTGCTGCCCTCTGCTGTTCAGTCTTGAGCCTCACTACTTTGTTATGACCCTGACTTCAAGATCTTCATGCTGCTCTACAACACGATGATTTCCATCTTTGTCTTGAGTTCACCAAAACACACATTAAACTTTGGACGAAATGACGCTCTGAACACATCAACACTCTTTCAATTTGAATAAACACTCTTATCAGTTTTGACTGTGGATCCAGATCATTTCAGCGGCACTGACGGGCTCAAACTTCGACACAGATCCATTTTGATGCACCTGCCGCACCTCCTGACAAACGCCCCAGATACCTTTTTTTTTTCCCAGCTCGAAAAACGCCTTTCGGCATCGGCCTCGAGCCAGGCCGTCAACCTGCACTGTTTCCGTCTGTAATCCTGCTCGTCTGTTGCCGCGCCGCGTGTCAAGGTCATTTACACAAAGGGGATTTAACAGTGGGAGATTAAGATGAGCATCTTGTCGCACTAGACGCCACGGTTTACTTTGTGGACTTGTGTCAGAGCCCGGAGGTGTTGGATAATCCTCTCTCCGCGCGACATTCTGTTCCTTTTCCTCTCACTTTTTTTCATGGTCGTTTGTCTTTTCTCTTTGCTCTTTATTTATTTACTTTTCTTACTCTGCACTTGCTGAACTGAGATTCAGCCCCCTCCCCCACACCCCGACAACCCCAGGTTATAACCCCGGCTCCATGTGGGGTACGACCACATCTTTTACTGTCCCCGCCTCCCGCCGCTGCAAGGGCACAAGTCGGGGCAACTAGCGTGGCAACCGAGTTGTGAGCTTGGTGGGAAACCGACTGTGCTAATCAGACACAGTCGGCACTACTGAGGTGGAAGACAGGGAACATGCTCCAACAGGAGAGTAAGAGGTGACAGTGATGTGAAAGGGGGGAATTAGTTGAGTAGAGGGAGTCAGTTGCCAGGAGGAAGAGAACCCCCCCCCTTTATTTTCACAATAAAATACATTGTTAAGGTTAAGCTCTGTGGCAATGAAACATGCACTTCCCTCAAATTGCAAAGTGGCTGCATGTAACTGAGCGCGCCTGCAGGGGGGGACATGCAAACTGTGCGTGAGGGGCGACAGTCCCAGCTCGAGTGTGACAAGTGTTTGGGTGACTGCTTGGATTGTGAATGCATGACACAGACAGCATGCAATTACAATCTACGCTGGTGTGGCAAGAGCAAGAGAGCTTTCGCCCGCGCGTGTGTGTGTGTGCGTGCGTGTGTGTAACAGACTGACGGCGAGCCAGAAAATGAGCACAGTCTTATTGGAGAGCCCTGCAGAATGAAAGGCAGATTAATTAAAAATGCTTCAGATACCCGGCCTCAGCTGTCACTCCCTTGAGAGAGCGGACCTTCATTGGAAAAATCCCTACAACACACTTTCGTGCACACACACAGACATACACACTGGTGTCATAATCGGCACCACCCAGCCCTGTGTTGAGGACCCACTCATGCGGAGCAGCAATGTCAGACACAACAGGTCGAGTGAAAACGGATAAAATGCACGTACACGCATGCGTTTTGTCACCCAGAAAGAAAGGCTGACTGACACACACACACACGGAAGTGCACAAAGGTTGCTCTCTTACAGTTTAGCACCTATTTCATGAAATTTCCTCCATTTAACACTGATCTCAGTCATGCAGCAGAGTCAACTATCATCAATTGAGTGAATATTTTCGAAGAAAGTTTTCAAAATCAATGCAACAGTTCAGGTTTGAAAGATATCTGAAGATCCTGAGGTCGCGTTTGGGGTGAGTGACATTCATGCGCACACAGTTCGAGACACTTGTTTCAAAAACAGCGTGTGTTTTTCCACAGCTGCGTTCTGAGAATCTCGTGACTTTTTGCAAGAACATGTTTGTCAAGCAGGTCTAATTTCAGTAATGTTGACACCAAGGATTCCAAGCGCTCCCTGCAGATCCTGTGGTAACTAAAAGCTTCTAAGGGGGCGGTTTACGACTCTTTGTAACCAAAAGTTTACAATATTCAGCTGTTCTGACAGTGGGCTTCTTTTTGGACAGAGAATATGGTTATTCACTCATATGAAGCGTCCCGTAGGCAGCTCAAAACCTGCACAGTTTATGTGAAGCAATTATCAGCCTCCCTCCTGTTTTTCATGCTGAAATCCCCTCGTTGTGCTGGGTGACACCTTGACAAACAGCGCATTGTTCCTGGACAGTGGAAGCTGTCAGAGCGAGACTCCTGTGATTACGCGAGCTGCAGCGCGGAAGGAAAATCCATTTCTGTCAGTGACGTTTCAACGAAACAAAAAAAAAAAGAAAAAAAAAGATAGAAACGGCGCTCAACTTAAAGCACTTTGCTTACATTTGAAGTGACGCCCGTTACTGCCAACACAATGCATTCTGGGACTTGGATTACGGCGAGTCACAAACAAATTGGCAGTTCTTGGTGGGGATTTTTTTTTGGAACATATTTGCCAGACTTAACGCATTGGTGACTTTATCGTTTGAGGGCCTGAAAGAGCCCCTTTAGATACTTGATATGAATGAGCCATTATTCTTGACATTTTCAAAGGCTTTTTTGACTTCACTCTGAGAGCCAAAACCATTGCTCAGCACCGTCTACGCAGAGGACAATACAAAATCCATCAGCAGGGCCAGTTCAGTCTTCAAAGACGATACTTAGACTCCCACCACTCCCCCCCTCCCCCCATCCCCCATCATCCTCTGCCTCTTCTTAAGAAGGACAAGGTCCTTGAAAAGGCCAGCGGTGACAACAGCTTCAGTTTGACAGGCATATTATCAACTCGTCAGCACAGCTCACTCTGGGTGTTTGTGTGTGTGCGCGCGTGCGTGCGCGTGTGTGTTCCCTGCATCCATAAAGCTCAAGGCAGTGTATAAACAAAACTTCAAATTCCCAGGGAAGGACAGAAAAATAGATAGAAATACACATCTTAATACTCTAATCTCTAAACTATGTTTGTGTTAGTAGATTACGTATCAGGCTCTCAGCCAATCTGTGAATCGAAGCGGGAGGTCTGGTATTCTGGGACTTCTCGAAGCGAATGCACATTTGTGATTTTGAAGTCGGACAGATCAGAGGGGCCCATGAGAATCTCCTGTGTGACAGTCGCAATAAGCAATTTCATTGTACACGATGATAACAGAGTGAAAGCAGCACATGTGCACAGTCAAAAAAAACCAAAAAACAAAATAAATATAAAAAAACAAACCAAACTAAAAACACTTGGGAAAAGAAAAACAAATTATACAGAGAAGCAAATACAACATCAACAAACAAAAGTAAGACACTTAGGCTGTTCGGCCTGTAGAGACACTGAGTTCATTTCTACAGATGTTTGGTTCCACTCCGCCCGCACATGAAACTCGCCGATTTGGCACTTTTAAGACCATTTGTGTCTGTAAACGTGGATAGAAATATTCAGTCCATATTTTATGTAGGCAGGTGCAAATATGGTCTGTTGCGAGTGTGTGGGAAGGTGTCTGTGTGTACAAATCTGCATGTGTGCGCGTGTGTGTGTGTCACGTATACTCCATTATGAGTGGGAAAATATACGCTTTGTTTGTGTGTGTGTTCTTACATTTCATGTCCATAAAGTGTAACTCTAAACTATTCAAACACGTACAGTATATTCATTGATTCTCTACATTAGTGTGTGTGTGTGTGTGTGTGTGTGTGTGTGTGTGTGTGTGTGTGTGTGTGTGTGTGTGTGTGTGTGTGTGTG
>JAUESF010000074.1:1786516-1797580 GCA_032274765.1 Malacoctenus tetranemus | reverse complement strand
GTGTGTGTGTGTGTGTGTGTGTGTGTGTGTGTGTGTGTGTGTGTGTGTGTGTGTGTGTGTGTGTGTGTGTGTCAGTTGCGTGTGTGTTGTCACAGTTGGCCACCGGTAAGAAACTCCTCTGCTTTTTGTTGTGTGTTATTTGCACGAGGGGGGAAGGTCCCCCCTCCCTCCCCCCCACCGGACAGTCTCTCTCGTTCTGTCGACGATGAGTTCGGAGATCGTGAGATCGGGTCAACCCCACCAAATGAATCGACAAATCGACGCTTCGACCTCGACAGCAGACAGACAGCACTAAATGCTTTTAAAAACCGCAGTCCTGCTTCCTCTGTAGAGCCGGTAAATGTGAGCCAAGGTCAACCAAGGTGCTGGCCTTCAATTTCGGGGGACCAAAGGAAGGAAAAAGAGGTTGAATTTGCTATGAGCTTGCACTTAGAGGCAAGAAGCATCTCTGCTGGGGAGAAGCTCTATAGAATAAACCAGAGTGAAGCTGTTTCACTGCACCTATTGATGGAATTGAAGTGTCAAAAGTACCGAGTTTGTCCAGAGTTGATCCAAGAATTAACCACCAACTCGTCTTACCTTTCAACCTTTCAAACATCGGTCCACATTTCTTGCTACCCTTCCAACAATTTGGAAACTTGAAGGTCTTGAAGTGAGTGTCCATGGCTGGGTGAAGGTTAGATTAACCTGAGATGGGGATCTGCCATCAACTCACTGTGGAAAGCTTCAAGACTTTTGGCTTCATCCGGGGGTCTACCTTGCCGGACGGCAGCCTGACGTTAGAGCGGGATCGCGCAAAGGTCTTCGCACACCAGAGGAGTTTAGCCTTCGGACCTTCGCCCACAACGAACACGCGCATCAGCCACAGGAGTTGGACAGAACAGAGCTCAAATCACAGCTACGATAGCAAGCCGATTGAGCTGCGGTGGTTCAGCACTTCTTGAACTCGATTACGTGGGAATGCTCGACTTCTTCTCACTCCAATTGCCTTGATGAAGCCAATACGGCAATTACCAAAATATTGGATTATATTGAGGTAATTTAACATTTGTTAAGCACAGTTTTACACTTTCATGGTTTCCCCAACGTATAAAAGGTGGACCCAATATGTTGGCGATAAATTAAGGCGCTAGTTTGTCGCTGTTGGTCCTGGTCATAAATGAATTAAAACGTTCAGCAAGTGCAAAGATGAAATTATGCATCTTTAAAAAATGGGCTCTGTTCTGCCCAACAGCAGAAAGCAGGACTGTCCCACCCTGTCACACTTCACCACAAAAATACTTATTTTTTCTCTTCAAAATGCACCAAACTGCAGCTTCTGAAATGTATCCGATGTAAAAATGTAGCATATTTTACATGTTTACAACATAAATATATTTCTCTGTTTAGCAGAATGCGCTGCTTCGTAAGGGGAGCTGGATGTGCCAAAACAACTTGTGAGACTCACTTCTGGGAACTTTTTCTCTTGAATTCCCTCCGTCGCGTCACTCCCGTCCCAAGACCGCCATCCTGTCCTCTAACGTTAAACTCTCAGAGAAGTTGTATTCACAGCACGGGTTTCGTTGGTTTTTTTTGTTTTGTTTGCCTTTTTTTGGGGGGGTGGTCGATGTTGTGGATGGTAAAGACGAGATGGGCATAAGGGAATAGGATAAGGAATGCTTCTGGGTTTACTCCTGCAAGTGTGAACCCAGCCTCCATCCCTGCAACGCTTTAATGTTTACAGCATTTAGACAAAGTCGGTGTTCCCACCACACACGGTTCTCTACCGTTTCACAGGTGCAATTAAACAGGCGCAAAAAGCGACGTCACTGCCATTCCCAGGGAACCATTGCGTGTCTACAGTGTTCGTGCCAGAGGTTCGTGTGGAGAGCAACCCTAAGGGGAGGCAATCAGGAGGGCCGTTCCATGATCTTCCATGACTATTGATTTGTGTGTGTGTGTTTTCTTTTTCTCCAATAACTTTCAAAAACTTCCAACACTGGAATGAGAAAACCACACTCGTGCAGCAATGAGTCCCCGGGGCAGCCTGCAATACTTGTCTGCAGCAACGTAAAACCCTGATGAATTTGTCTCAGCCTTAGAGGAACCATCCATTAATAAAAAGCCCACTGACGATTCACCAGGGCGGTTTCCCTCTAGGGTACTTGTTAATCACAATGACTTAAGTAAAATTGCTCGGTAGTGAGAACAACAAACCCCTTTGAGCGGTTTTATCTTTTCTTTTCTTTTCTTTTTTTTCCTGCAGAGCAGCTATCGTGCCTGATAACCAGGTTCCGACGTACCCCTGGGATTCACAGCTCCCGACAAAAAAGGTTCGACTTGACTCCTCGGAGACCGCTGCAAGTTGTGCTATCTCAATTGTTCCTCGCGTCACATTTTTTTTCCTTCTCTTCTTTAGGCCCAAGACTGGCAGTGACTCCTTCGCATTGATTCATCATCGTAGTTAATTGGCCAGGCTGGAGAGAAGACACACAGGCAATCCCCGAGGTACAATATCTGCACATCCATCAGTCACAGCTTGTGGATTCGGGCCCCCGAAGGCTGGAGTCAGACTCCCCTCATCGTGAGCGAGGGGGGGTGGGGGGATCAAAACCCTTGCTGACAGCTAAAAATAACTTCTCAGGAGGATTACATACTGCGGACATGAAGGCTGTATGTAACCGAGGAAGAGGAGCAAGGCTTGGCCAGCATGGACGCACTGCGAAATCTGCGCCTATGTGTGTCTTTATGCAATCAGAGGAAAAAACACAAAATAATGTTGTGTTGTTGAAAACATGGTGTGTTTATAGATTTGAGGAAGAATGTAAAAAAACAAAAAAAAAAAGTTGGACTGTCAGAGAAAAATGAGGAAAGTGCTGTAGTTATTAACAGTGCCAAGTGGTCACACTGTGCTTATGAATAACTCAGCCAATGTTATTCCTTACATCTAAGGAAAAGGCCTGGAGGACATCGGCAGGTAACCGCAGCTCGATTCCCCCCGCTCCTCCAAATGAAGCCATTACTTCTGTTTTAAAGGCCTCTGCTGCTGCATAGCCTGTGGTACTAATCTAAAGCTAATTGATTGGTGATTCCTTGGACCTATCGCAGGGGGCTGCTAGTGGAATCTGAACAAAGGACCAAAATAGAACACAAGGACCCTCCATGGAAATGGAGCCTGTCCAAGTGAATGCCCAAAGGGAATTTGCACTGTAGGATTTTTTTTAATGCGGTTTCACTCGCCCAAATTAGGTTCTATTGATCCAAACGGCAAAGTAATGACGGGCCTTCGACATCCTATTGTGAAGGCGAGTTTAGACTATCGGACTGAATAACGCAAATGGCAGAGAGAGGTCAGAGGGAAAGTCATTACTCAATTAAAAAAATGCACTGAAATATCAAAAGCAAGAGAGACAAAATCAGGAGGATAAAAGAATGACGCCTTTTCATTACAGCATAATTAAACTGTCTGTTCACTCAAGCAACAAAAATACATTTCCTACATCACCCCTCAAGGTATCGAGGAAATGAGAAACTTTGCCTGAGACTTTAAGTCATTGAGCTAAAGTTTGTTTGAGGTGCTCAGAGGAATAAAGGTGTTACTTTTTCTTCCTTGGAGGGTAAATAAAATGCTTTTGAGGTAACTTTCCAAACTTACAATAAAAACGGCCAAGCTTGGATGCTGTGACCTAAAGCAGTTACTGTGATCATGAGCAAATTTAGAAAGATTCATGTGCTCCACAGTCTTTAAGACAAAGGTATCCTTTTGCAGCATGAATAGGTGAATAGAAACTAAACTGGTTTCGGGTAGTTCTGGTGTGTCTTTGTGCACTGGTGGTATTTCACAGGTTTATTTGCGAAAACCATAAGTGCTGCAGCGCTGTTTATCCAAGATAATGGGTGTCCCACATACGAGGAAGTGGGGCGCTGCACTGACGTGCAAATTCCAATAAGGCCTGATCTTTCTGTACATATACCTAATCTTCTGTTTTCTCACAAGAAATGTATCTCATACTGGCTGACCTTTGGAGTAGAACTCAACTCACTGTTTCTATAGGTCAAAGAGTAAATGTCACACCCCGCGCTCATTTTTCCCCATCAAACTCACGCCTCCAACAGCGGGTGAACTCAGGCCCTGTCACAGCCAATGATATCAGGGCTAACGCTGTGGGGGGAATCCAACAGGAATGCATTATTCCAAGGTCTGACAGACCGACCAATCCCAAGCAATCAGACTCAAAAGAGAAGGGAAAAACACAGCCGGTAGGACACATCGCAGATGAGTTCACCTCAACCTGCCCGACAGTGGTGAGGTGCGAGTCTGACTTGCGGCCAGACGGTTTGTCTGAAGGCCATCCGTGTCTGCCGTCGTTAGAGGGAAATGGAAAGACTCGGAATGTGGCGAGGAGTCTGACGAGGGGAAGCGGGAGCCGAGAGAAAGATGGGCAAACCGAGGCAGGCGTCATTAATTTCAATCAGTCTCCCTAGTCTGGCAGAGTTAATAATATCAGCACGCTCTTCTGACCTCGGATGACGGTACAACATCAACCTCCGCAAATTACTCATTAATTTACCCCATTAGGTTGGACAGAGGTTTATACCTTTCCAATTGAGATGTATCACAGTTGAGAACGAGGGGTCAGCTCGGCGGTGGTGGGGATGGAACGAGTGGGCAGAAAAATAAACAACAGGTCAGATGAAATTGATATTTTTTCACAGCTTTAATGTACATGAAAAACCATGTTTCTATGTTTCGAGTGTTGATTGGAGTTAAATGCTTTTTGCGACAGTAACTAACATTGGTGACTTCGTCTGTTTGGTCCATGACAGCACCAAGCCTTGCTCCTTTTATACCTTTGAACTGACGAGAAGAAAAAAAAACACCCACAAATTCAAGACCTAATTATGCGCGATAGTGAATAATTCTAAACCAAGGCAGTTGCCCACCCCCCTTCCCTTTAAGCTCCATTACCCATGTTGGAAAAGAAATGTGATATATCAGAGAAACCTGCAAAATCATACCTCTCAAGGGCACTTTGGTCCGTAGCAAGCAACCAGCTACCATCAAGAGCAGAGCAGGGTCATATACCGAGTGTAGAGTCATTCAGTCTGAGACAGAATGAGTCCCTGGGGCCTTCCCTCCACTTGCCATTCATTTTATCTCACAGTGTAGTGCAGAGAGCATTTTAACCCCCCCCCCCTCCCATTTCCTACGCAGCGTTGCCTCGAGCTGATACATCTACAGCTGGAGATACACTGAACCCTATCTCGTCTCCCGAACAGTGGCAAATGCTAAATGAGATGCGGCTGCAGCAAACCTCTAACCCGCTCCCAGTCTGCCTCCGCTCCTAAATGTGATTACCGGGTCCTTTAGTATTGGCGCTAACACCTGTCTTTGCCAACCCGCATAACCCACCCCCAAGTAATTTCTGCTTGACTCACACCATTGAAATGTAAATTGCCCCGACTCATAGCTCTCCCTTATCAAAAGGAACGCGCCACACCTGTAAATAGGAAATGGGCTATGGGACAGAATACCTGCGGGTCTTGAAAAGGTTTACTCCACACTATCTAGATAGACAGGTGGGCTTGGCAAAAAAGAAAAAAAAACACAGCCGCGAGCACACACTCACACACACGCATAACCCAACTGAGCTGTTATCTATATATTACCTATCCACTTTGCTGCCACAGAGGAGCCCGAGAATAATGAGCAACTCAGCCCCGTCCCCGCTCTCACACCTACACGCGTAATCACTCACACCAGCATGCACAATGTGTATATACATGTCCACACACCACTGAACACATGTAGTTGGGAGGTTCAAATCGATAAGCATGCTCACCACACAGCCTCCTCGACCCACTCTTAGGATGGCTAATTGCCAGGGAGAACAATTAGCCTGATAAGTATCACTTAATGTTTAACCAATAGAGGGAGGATACAGGCTAAAAAAACCTGGGAAAAAAACAGGTCTAATTCCTCATCCCGCTCCCTCATTATCGCACTAAATGATGCTTCCGTAGGAGAGCAGGTAGTAGCAATGCCATGGAATGATTTTTTCGTGAATGGTGGTTTGATGGGATTACGAGGAAGATGGACGGGGGCTTAAGTCATGAACGGTGCTGCTTCTGGTGAGATAGCGGAGCTACAGTGTGCCAGTAATGAGGTAGAAGAGACCTGCTTGTCACAGCCTTCGCTTTGCTCATTAGTGGGAAGTAAACGGGCCCGGGAAGCCTGCGAGGACCAAAGTGCCCAGTGTGAGGCAGTCTGGTGACCAGCTCGATTCTTGGTAATTACCACTCTGTACTGTGATGAAAGAGCCAACCTCGGACACAAGCCTCTAAAATGTCAATGAATTGTCACAGAGTAAAATCTTAAAAATCGCCCAGAGAATACCTTTTTAGCTCCGGATCCAGTGGCTGAATGACCCTTGTCACTAGACACCTCCAAGGAAGTATCAGTATCTGTCTTGCTACATGAACATCGGTCCCAAATATTAGTCTGCTGCTGGCAATCGCCTCACATTCTTAGACTTTGCTTCTCCAGCTCACAGCTTCTGTTGGGCCGAAACACCCTTCCAGTAGTCCAAAATGTCGTGAAGGTCCTCGTCCTTGGCGAACTGCACCTTTTTACGCAAGGCGTGACCTGCTGCTATATAGGACGCTTCCTCCCTGGGGCTTTTCTTGTAGGGTCGGAACCGCTCCCAGATTCGCAGTGTGCTCTCCGATGAGTACTCTGGACTGGAGGAGTAGCCAGAGTTGTAGTTGTGGTGGCGTGAGGGTGAGAGCTGGGAGTAGGTGACCGTGGCATCCCTCTTGGTACGTCCTAGCGGCTTGAGAAAGGACGCCTTTTGGGCCGGGGATGGTGATTCGTTGCCACCCTCGTAGTAGAGTGCAGGAAAGGAGTGGCGGTGCTCGGAGCTGTGGTAATCCGGCTGAACCTCCAGGTGGTGCTGCTGCTGTCCCTGGCTGACCACCCCACCTCCGCTCCCATTGCTGCAGCCCATTCCACCACCATTCAAGCTCACTCCACCGCCGTTTATGTTTCCCATCCCGTTCCCGTTGCAGCCCCCTACTCCACCACCTCCTCCATTTCCGTTCCCTCCACCGCAGCCCACAGGGCTACTCTTCTCTGTTGGGTACTTGGGAGGATCGCCACGCTGCTCAGGGATATCCACGCTGTAAACTCTTGCATTTTTGACAGACCCTGCAGGGGGGGCACCGCAACGATTCTTCACCACAGCAGTGTCAGCGCTCAACTGCCTCTGAAGGGGCCGCACAGCATTGGCTGGGGGAGGGTCGCGGTAGGGAGGGGAGAGAAACCCTCCACCACTGATGCCAGGCCGCTCGGACAAGGGCATGACAAGTGGCACTGGGGCCATGGAGGGATGGGGCTGCTGATGGAGCTGTGGGTGAGCCTGGGGGTGGGCCTGGGGATGTGACTGGGGGTGTGGCTGCGGGTGGGCCTGAGGATGCACCTGAGGGTGCACCTGGGGATGTGCCTGGGGATGCACCTGGGGATGCGTCTGTGGATGTGGCTGAGGATGAGGCTGAGGATGTGGCTGAGGATGAGGCTGAGCCTTCGGGTGAACTTTTGGAGACGAGGCCATGATCTGATCCCCAGGGTGACCTGGAGACAGGGGCAAGAGGTTGCGGGGGAGGGACGCGATGCAAGGAGGCTGGGTGGAGGAACCAGAGGTCGCATTCTCAGCTGTGGTCACAACATTAGCGGAGGCGTCCAGTTTCAGGGCATCAATGCAGTTGTTGATGATCTGGTTGACTTTGTCGACCTCCTTGGCGATGGTGGAGATCTCTGATGCTGAGCCACGGCCGTCGTCATCCGAATCCTCCCCAGCCTCTGTCCCATTCTCAGCCCCACCTCGCATGTCAACAACAACTTCCCCTCCTACCCCTGCGCCTCCAGCTACCACCACTCCCTCCCTGCCTTCCCCCGCCACACCAGCTGTTCTCACATCCATGTAGTTACCTTTGCCACCCATCGCCTCAGTGAAGGCGGTGGCCATTTTCTCCACCTGTGGCAGGGTGGAGAGACGGGAGGAACTGGTGTTGGCTGAGCCATGGAGCATGCCTGTGCTGGAGGAGGTTGACTGGGGCAGCTTGCCTCCTGCTCCTCCGGAATGGTGGTGCTGGTGGTGAGCCTGCTCCTGCAGACGCTGCATGGCACCTGGGTCATTGGCAACTGCTGCAGCCACCTCTGGGCCATACCTGAAAAAAACGAGAGACACGATTGTACAAACAATACATCTCAACATAAAACCTGATGACATAATGTGTGTGCTTTTTCATTTCCTCAGACTTTTTCTTTTATTATCCCTCAGTTATGCCAAAGGATCACAGAACCCTTGCTGTTCTAATTAAAGTTCAAAGAAATTATGGAAAATAACATGGCCTGGAGCTTGCATGCAGAGTACGGCTGTGAAAAATGTGTAGGTTATTGCTTGTAATTAGAATAAATGAGGCTTTTCAGACATGTACATCAAAACAAAGCAATGCAGCAGTACAACTAATGAACTGATGCCATAGCATAATTTGTTGCAAAGAAATCAATTACACCCAAAGGACACACATAACAACTGTTATTTCTGTTGTGGCTAAAACCACCCCTGATGCGTGAAACAAGGCTGTAATGTGGCCTGAAGACTTTCATTAACCAACATCTGAACAAAAGAAAAAGGCTTGTACCTCATCTCCAGAATGGTTTTCTTCACACTTATAGCCTTTTCCTTCTCTTCCTGGATGCGTCGACGCCTGAGGCAGTAGTAGACAAATCCCAGCACAATGACCATGCCGAACAGACACCCCAGGATTGTCATGATGTAGTGGGTAGTTGTGGACGGAGTGGTCCGTGGGTCCCCGGGCTCCAAAGCCCGTGTGGTGAAAGACAGGCAAGTATGGTTGTAGCTCTGGGTTTTGCTCGCAGAGGCCACACAAAAGGTGTAGTTGGTGTGTGGGCTGAGCTTGGCCAGATGGACCGTCTTCCTCTCAGTATTCAAAGGCATTATGTCTTCAGGGAAGCTGTTGTTGACCTTGTAGAGGAAGTACATCTTACTGTGCGGTCGCGGGATCTGGACCACCAGGGACGCAGTGTAGAGGGACACAGTTTGGAGCTTCAGCGATATCTGATGATTATACTTGGGGTCAGGAGTGGAGTTTATGACTGGTTGGTGGTACAGACCTTGGTCTTCGCTGTTCAAACCCATCCCTGAGCCATCCTGATTCAGGATCTGAGAGGTAATGCCAGGCATTATGGTGCCATCGCGGCACATGGATAGGAGAATGAAACGGGCATTCCTCCCATGTCCGGGCACGGGGCTCAGGAGGGGGTAGCCGGTCATTTCCGGAGGGGTCTCGCACTGGAGGCGGTCGTAGGTGTGGGTCACATTATTGAACTCCTCCAGCCAGGTGAGAAAACTGTAGAGGTCACAGACACAGTGAAAGGGGTTCCCCGCCAGTTCGCACACCATCAGCCTGTTCAGGGTGGTGAAGGTCGACGGGTCAAGGCGGGCCAACTTATTGGAAGATAGGTCCAGGCTGCTGAGGTTGGGGCACTCCCAGAAGGCATTGTTGGCAATGACCTCGATGAGGTTGTGTTGCAAGAAGAGGCACTGCATTCGACCCAGCCCCCTCAGCATGCCCTCTGTCAGGTTGGTGAGTTTGTTGTAGCCGAGCTGGAGAACCTGCGACACAGGGAGAGAAGGCAGCAGCTTAAGAAAACTGGGTAACCAAGGACAACAGAAGACATACTTAGGGGGTTGCTCGTACCTTTGATTTTAATTTAGTCTGAGCTAACGCTTGTTTAAACTATTGTTAAATACTAAATAATTCAGCCAAATTCAACTCAAATTAATAAAAACCAGAATGGGGTATCTCAACACCATTTCTATTATCCCCTTCGGGAGTTACTGGCAAGAAATGAATCCAAACAGTATGTGAGAAGAAGGAAACAAATAGATTAAACTTAGTTTCTGGGAAACTTTTTGCCAAGTTCCTTAAAGTTTTTGGGCTTTTTTTTTTTTACACCAACTATTTGAGTGAAACACTGAAAACTGTCCAGAGGAAAACACAGAGACCAAGTCCTGCTCCGAGCAAACCTGCAGGTTGGCCTGTCCAGCGAACGCTCCGTCCTCGATGTAGCTGATCTCGTTCTTGGTGAGATTGAGGTCAGTGAGGTTTGTGAAGCGGTACATCGAGGTAAAGAGCACTGCCTTAATTTTGTTCTCATTCAACCTCAGGTCGTGAACCTGCAGAGAGAGAGAGAGGAAGAGAGAGGGAGAGAGACGACTGCAGTCAGGTGATGTGCTGCAGCCTCCGGAAGCCTTCGAGCGAGATCTCGTCTCTTGGTCGAAAATAGCTGCCAAGAGCACATTTCACCTCTTATTATAGAGGGTTGCAGTCTAATGAGTGATCGCCCCAATTACACATCAGATCTAAATTAGCATTTAGTTAATCACAGCCTGTTTGCAAGCAGATGTACATCCCTCTCGAGACAGCTGGCAGAGGTAAATGTTGATATTCAGGGTGGAATATGCTCCCCGAACGTTACCACTTAGTAGGCTAATAAAACCTTTCACACCATATTCCTGGTTCTGATAATTAAACCTGCTAAATTAAGATATTTGTGGTGTTTTCTAAATTAACTTTATGTGTGCAGAAGATTCCTACCTTATTTGCAGATATCAAGCATGTAGCCTGTGGACTGCAAGAAAGCTCTGACAAAGAAACACTACTTTTCTTTCAATATGTTGAAAAGATAAACGCTCCATGAGGGATCGCACTGCAGCAAGGTAAGGTAGCTAGCTTCTGTACTGTGTGAGTTAATGAGCATTAGCATCAAAGAGAATGTTTGGAAAACACTAAACAGTCACTGAATCCTGCAGAAGACAAATCTTGGATTGACTTGTTTTGTTCGACCACTAATTTTTTAAAACTTGTTAAATTTTTATTCCCTGGCTTTTAACCCAGCATGAGACTCTGTTTTTGTTCTTGCTTTAAAGTTTTTATTGTTTTCATATTGTTCTCATGTTTTATGTCTTTTACTTTGTGTTTTTATTCCTGCATAGCACT
>JAUESF010000074.1:1775595-1786471 GCA_032274765.1 Malacoctenus tetranemus | reverse complement strand
TTTTGTTCGACCACTAATTTTTTAAAACTTGTTAAATTTTTATTCCCTGGCTTTTAACCCAGCATGAGACTCTGTTTAAAGTTTTTATTGTTTTCATATTGTTCTCATGTTTTATGTCTTTTACTTTGTGTTTTTATTCCTGCATAGCACTTTGTTGCAGCCTAGCCTACATTAAAGTTTGGACAAAATCACATTTTGGAAGTTGCTCTGTTTTCTGGGGAGGCTGATTCACTTGGATTTACACAGTTTGAACTATAACGAGTTTGACTTGCTGGATTTAGAACAAAGACAACGCAGACCAGTTAGGATGACCTGACCAATAACCAACAACATGGAGTAAGCCGAGAAAATTTGCAGCCACCGGAGTCATTTTAGGTGTCACAGGCTTTAAAACTGACACTGTTGCATCCCGGGGAAAATCGGACACCGTGGTGGTAATAGAGTCTGCAGAGATAGAACCCACACTGACCGTGCTGTTGATGTGCTGGGGGATGGTCTCGTACGGCGGCTGGTTCTGGCTGCAGATAGCCAACCAGACGTAGCCTTTATCCCCCTCGATCAGCCAGCAGTCCCCTTTCACCGTGCCGGGCAGGCCGAGGAGCAGCAGCGCGGGGAGCAGGAGGGAAAAGGAGAGGGACAGGGAGGGAGACAGGGGGGACAAACGCAGCCCGCTGCCGGCCATGCCTTTCGGAATCGGGAAGGGGAAATATTGGAGTTCGCCCCGTTAGACAGGAGCGACAGAAAGGAGCAGCCGGAAGGGAGGGAGGCGAAGAGGAAGCAGTTCGAAACTCAAGGATGGGGAGGGTTGCCGCGGGGCCAAGGCAGAGTTGAGAGACGGGCGAGCGGAGAGGACTTCTTCTCGACAATTAGAGCTGAGCTCGCAGCGTGGCGGCAAGGCCGGGCTCCATCCTAGGTGTTCCACGTCAGAGGACTCGGGAGAGCATCGCCCCAGCTGGTACTCATGGCCCCCCGATGGCTGTACGGTCTGTCCCGGTCAAGACACAGGAGGGTGGGGGCGGTGGGGTGGGGTGGGGTTGAGTGCTCCGTCTCCGAGGGAGTCCGAAGAAACCTACACAACAGAGACAAAGACACAGAGATGGAGGGAGGATATTAACACCGATGGCGATAGTCGGCGAGTGATTAAGGGGCAGGCGGAGGATTGTAATCCGGTGAGCATTTCCTCAAATGGGTTCGAGTTAATTGAGTGCGGGTCTCTTGAAGCACTCGAAAAAAGATGGAACGAAGAGAAGTATGAATCTCACGCCCGTGCTATCCAATCCCTTCAAGGTAATGCACCACAGTAATAAATCCATTAGCTGCCATGATTATTTCATTAAGCCCTAATAAAGCCGCGAGGAATGTGGTTTTCCCTCCTCAGACGCAGACGCACTCCTCGACGCTCGCGATTTCTCGTTTCTTCACGTCCGCGCACGTCTGCGGCTCCCCCAGACAGACGCTGACGCGCCGGGGAAAGAAACGTAAACCCCCCCAGCGAGAGCAACGCCCACTCGTCGTCCTCGCTGCCGTTTACAAGGTTCGCCGGCTCGCCGTCGCCGTTTCGACTTCGAGGCGCATAATGAAACGCTAAATTTTTAATGGCGGCAAGTCGCGTTGGGGGTGAAAACGGCAGGATGCGAGGCTAAGTGGGGAAACAGAGAGGGGCTGTTGTAATTTGCATGTTTTAACAGGATAGGGGGCTGACATTTAGCTATTTACCTTTCTCGGGGGGATTAACCAGGGATTAGGCTCTAATCCGGCGTAAAATATTATGCATCTCATCACCGCGGCGCCCACTCTTTTAATTCGTTTCCTAAGTTTGGATCCCAACCTCCCAGGGAAAAGTTGTCTCGCCGGCGACATGAATGACAGCAAATTGAAAGTGGCGACGACTGAGGGGCGGATCCCCACTCTCTCGCTCTGTCTCTCTATCTCCCCAAATTAAATTGCCCCTCCGCACTTCTCGGGTTGTCGCAGGCGGATGAAGGGGCGGGGACCTGTTGCGAGGAATGAGACGACGACACGGGGGTGGGGGGGGGCAATCCCGGGACGGCCTTGAGCTGCCTCTGGGTGCCGCAGTGAAAGGGACCCGTTCCTAATAGCTTCAGACTCGAGAGTCTCTCCGGATGCCTCCTCGAGACGGATATCGACGATTCGCTTCCTCCTCCTGCAGGCCTCCTGCCGGCGTTTGACTCAGCTTGGCTTTCACTTCAAAAGCAGAGACACTCACAGCTTCTGCACCGCCTGAGTGACCCCCTTTTTTTTTGTTTTTTTTCTTTTTTTTAACTTAGCCCACGTAGTTATGAGAGTCCTTCATTAATCATTTGTTGCGCGTTGGCCTTTGATTCCCTCGCCACGCGTGGAGCACATATGTGTGAATAGTTCATGGCACTTCATGGAGGGGAAAAAAAAGAAGGCAGGCGGGCTGAATTATTTATCAAAACAACGATTTTGGACATTGATCACAAAGCCGAGCTCGCGCTGACACAGATTCCTCTGCTTTCATCCCATTTCTTGAATCCCTTCCCCTCCGCGGCCTTTGAAGATGCCTCTGAGGCGCCTCGTGGCGACACCATCCACCCTATCCTCCGTCACTGTTTTTTTTCTTTTCCGGCTGCGTGCCATCGAAAGGCATCACCACACTCATGCGATTCAGGAAGATTTGGCAAAAAAAAGGTCGCGTCATGCTCATCAATACGGGCGAGCTGCTCTCTCGCCTCCCCTCCTGCTGCCTTGATGTTGCGTTTGAGAGCTCAAAGACTGGTCGTTTATGGCAAAGTCCAGTGGAAACGACTCAAACCGTCGCAGTTTGACTCTTTGTTAGTTGTTTATGGTGTTTGGATGATCGTTTCCTGCATTCAGCGTTCGTCATGTGGGTCAGCCCTCTCTCCATGGCTGCCTGCATCTGGATGCTTTTTCATCTGACGGGCCTGACTTCATCGCTCCCCTCTTTGCCGTCCATCTCCTCCCCGTGCCCACATTGTTTTAGGCCCGTTTATCTCCACCGCCTTTCAACTCCAAACACAAACGAACGCGCCTCATCGCCAAAACACAACCTGACACCCTTTGTGAGCTCACACATCCCCTCCCCGGTGCTTTCATCATATTCCTGCCATTGGTTGTGTTCTGACAAGGAGCCAAAGGAGAGAGTGAGAGGAGGAAGGGAGAGAGGGAGAGATGAAGCGAGGGAGGGAGAGAGCCAGCCCTATTTTTTCTCCTCCTTTCTTCTTCTTCAGCTCTGGCTCTCTTTTGTGTTTAATTATTGTCCCTGATAAGCAGAGTTTTAATTAAAGCTCTGCATCTGACAAACAACGCTAATGATGTCAGGTCGTAAAGCAAATGGAAAGTACCAAAAGTAGGACCGCAATGAGCTCAGGGTCCCAGAAACAAAACAAATAAAAAACACTCCTGTTTCTGTTGGAGGGGTGTGTCATTGTTGGACAAACACAAGCTACTTGTGATAAACAGCAATAATTTCTGCATTCTATTGACACAAGGAGAAACCCATTGTGCTCTGGTAAGCAGGGCTTTTATGCAAAACAATTAAAAATGTTAAAATTGTGCTCAAACATCAGCCACGAAAAAGTTCTTGGAAACTTAATGGTTTGTATCCCCTCTGAGAAAGGCTGCAGACTTTCTCTTCGAGCTCGGACTCGATAAAGTACAGTCGAGTCAAACACTGGCAAGAACATACATAGTTTTATCAACATGAAAGATCAGGAGCCTTCAAAATAAAACCAACTGACATTTTCCAAGGAGCTCCAAAGTGTCTTTCCTGAACATATGCAGTTCTAATTTTGACCATCAGCAATGCAATGTATCCAACTCCACCCCCTTACGATTTGACTCGTACGTATTTTCTCCCGCCCTGAAGGCAACGCGCCGACGTTATTAGCAGCCCGTGTGGCGTCGTTCCACCACTCTCCTGCTAAGCAGGGAAAAAGTCATTGTGGTTGTGATCCTGGTTTGACATCGATTTGAAAAGGTCAACATGTCGCGCCTCAGGTTAGTGGAAGCGGCAGGGTGAAGAAGACCAGTCAATACACAGTCTTCAGCAGTGTCAGCGTTGGAATCCTGTGCTGCGTTCAGAGTCAAATGAGGAGAAAACCGAGAGTAGCACAGCGACCATAGAGAGCAGGTTCCTGAAAGGGGAAGGAAAGACGGGGTCAGAGGGACGCTGGTACCACGAACGACGAAAAGCAACACTGCACACGACTGCGATCTCACCAGATTTCCACCAGTTTGTCCACCGAACCATTAAAGCAGCAGCCACACATCTTGAAAATCACCAAACCAATGCTCAGCCAGCTTGCGTCTTGGTTGGTCATTGAGCTCAATCGATCCAAGTCAGCCGGCCAAGCTGGGATCCAATCAGAAACCTGCCCAGATGTTGGGTCAGTGCATCAACCGTCCAGCTGGCCTGTCGTCCCAGGCTGGTCGCAACTACTGGGCGACTGTGGGAAGGAGCAGCAGAGCTGAGCAGTGAATTACTGCGGCTGCACTATCTGTGAGCCCCAGCCTGCTTTTCTACCTTCAGAGCTGCTGCAGTGTTCCTTGAAAACGTATTGTTCCCACTTCTTTGGGCTCTCGCCTTTCAACATCCGCAAAGCTCCACTGCTCTCTCAAATGCCGGCGACGACTCGTTCATTTTCTTTCCTCTTTCCCTTTGTGTTTCACAACTTCCTGCATTTTACATTCCATTTTCTTTCTCTCTTGGTCTACGCCGTGTTTATTTGACCGGCTTCTTGGCTTTAGCTGAGTTATGAATGTTCCTCATGAGTCAAGATGCACAAAGTAAGATGTATACGATGTGGCACTGACTGGCTATCAGTTAGTTCTCCCAAATATGGAATGAAAGCATGTGAATGCAACAAAATCAGTGTTGTTGTCAAGTATTGTCAGAACCAAGGGTGTAACTATACATGTCAACAGTCAGTTGAACCTAAAAACAAGCGATTAGACTCAGGTCACGCTACAAAAGACTCAAAGGGGCTCTGGATGAAGTTATGTTCCAGCCAGAGGTAAAAGCAGCAGGTTAAATATGTATGATTGTACATTTTTCACAGGATCAGTTGTTGAAACACTGTTTTTTTGTGGTTGCAGCTGATTTGACAACAATGACAGCCTGTAAACATCTTTTTTCCAGAAGATTCTGGCGCCATTCTGCTGATAAGTTGTGACACCAACACTCAAATGCAATCGTTAAGGAGCGACATATTTCAGCTCTTTCGAAAGGTTTATGCTTGGATTTAAGTCGGTCCCTTCTGTCCCTTTTAACAAGTCCTGCAAGGTGCTTTGTCCACATTATCAGCAGACTTCTCTCACCCATTTCCGCATCCACCGGGCATCTCGACAGGTAAAGGAAAAGAGAAACGTCTCGATGGACGACAGGATCTTTTTTGAGAGAGGGATTTCGAGTTTAAAGCTGTTTGATCTCCACCATTCCGAACAAAAAAACCAAACAAAACAAAAACAAGACCCGTTTTATCTTTTCATGCCGTCAAATCCAGACGTGTCACCGCAGGGTGAGACAGCACGGACGAGACAGCACGCTGCATGAGCCGCTGAGTGGAGAGTTTCAGTAGAATAACAGACACAATCAGGGTTTGTTTGCAAAATATGATAAAAAAGTTTGCATGTCATCGAACCGATTCAAGTTTCTATATCATCTGAATGTAAATCTCTTGCATCAAGCCGAAGACAACATTAGTCCTAGTACAAGCAAGCAGTTGGACTGTTTTGCTTTTTGGTCAACGTTTTATTGAATAATCTCACTGAAGAAAGGACATGATGTTCATTTTCCGTCAATTTAAAGAGTCAGCCATCTGCCAAAATATGTTTCGTTCCAAGGATTAACGTTGCTGTGACCAGGCTGCTTTGGGAGCCTTTTCGGGAAGCCGTGCTCTGCCCGCGTCTTGTTTGACAGCTCTGGCCACTGTTTTGTGCCCCTGCCACCCTCTTTCTAATCACTGTCGCGCCGTGCAGCGCGCAGGTTGTGACAGAACTCAAGCAACGACTGGTCGGGGTCCAGCGAGGCGGCCGCCATCGCTTTCGGCCAAGTCACAGCGAGAAACTTATGACTCTGACTCCAAATCTGACATACTGGCTATCTCCAAAACTAAAAATACCCCGCTCCTGTTTGTACCACTTGTCTCGCCGGGCCAGCAGAGGAAAAAGGAGTCACCGCTCAGCCGTCACCTCGCGGGTTTACGCCCTTATGAACCAGCCGATGTCCAAGTCGCAAGGTCGATCCAAGAGAGAGAGGTCAACAACAAAAAATGGTGTAGAGTGGGCCGGAGCTAAGGGCTGCCCTTAGCGATGGTAACCAGGGCGGGGTGCTCACACAGCATTGAGCTTCAGAAGTCTTATCCACCGACTTTATCAACACCTAAAAATGTAGTGGGAGTTACACTACTAATACTTGTCATGGTATTGCCTCCTACACAATGTGAACTTTTAGCCATGTTATAGGTTTAATGTAGCAGCACAATGTTTTGTGACCAATAACCTCTAGTAGGATCAATGTGTGCGGACTGCTTGAATGCACTGATTGTCCGCACATCAAGCTTTATACAGAGTGTTCCTCAGCCGTGGTACTTTTGTCTGATTCTAAAGAGATGAAAAAGATGAAGGGATGGATGCCATTGTAGCTGAGAACAACAGGCCTCGCTGGGAACTACGTTGGTCTTTCAGCACTTGTGGATCGCAGCAGCTGTGAGACGTTCATTGTAGATGTTGGACACTGTCAGAAGTTTTTTTTCGTGCGGTCGTCTTTGGTCGCACGCTTGCCAAAACCTCCGTGTCTTCACCTTTCATCTGAGTATGAGAACGATGAGCCATTGAATATGGAGACCGAGAGCGGTGATGGTTGAAAACTTTCATTCAGATCCATGTTTTCTCCTGCCATGTACGTCTATGTCGGTATTTTCAGTGCACCATGCACTTTTTTCACTCCCTCGATGAGTCATGTTTGCGGACGTGAGACTGAAATGTTTCGCGAAGAAAAAAAAAATCTACAACTAAAAGAACATGAACTTACAGACTTAAAGGAATCGATGGGATCCAGTGATGTCAACAAAATGGGATGAAAGAGCAAGAGAACAGAATCGACTCATGATTCTGATCTAAGCTAATTTCATCTTTTCAGGAGCATCATCACATTTTTCCCCCCTCAGCCTGAATATACAAAGTCTTCTCCGAGGGACTCATTTGTGGCTTCGCTTCCTTAGCTGTGAAGTTTACCCTGCAGATGTCCACATATGTGCAAAGCGCAGCTTATCAGGGAAATTACATATATACATGTATGAAAAAGGAGCCATTAAATCCATGCACACACAGTCATGGGTACCGAGGCAGCTTCACGTTCCAGCTGCCCGGCTGTGGATGCGGTGCCTCAGTGCATGGGCACGTCTGCTATACCTCTGTGTCTTAATTATTTCAGAACCCATGCAGCACGCTCCTACCCCCCCACCTCCCCCTTCAGCTCCACTCAGCAGGTATGCTGAAGTAACAGCTCGCAGTGGGAGCTGCACTTTCCGGCTCCGGGGGGAGGCAGGGGAGGGGGTTTGGCAGCGGGGAGGAGGGAGAGGAGTGAGTGAAATAAGAAGGAAATAAGACGAAGAGCGAAGGGGGGAAGGAATTAATCCTGTGTCTCTTATTAACTCCAATGTGGGTTCTGCGTGTGTTTTTAAAGCTGACCTTTACATTGAAACGAGCATTGAAGATGAGAAGACTGCAGCATGATAAGAGGAACACGTGGAGAGGTTGTTTTTTTTTTTATTCCTCGTCATCCTCGTTTCATCAGCGGGTTTGGGAGAAAAAAAATAACCCACAGATTGAGTCCTGACATTTCAACCAGGGAAGCCGGAGCGTCCCTGTTAAAATCACCCACTGATACATTCTAATTTGCCACGCCGGTTTGCGTTTGCATGCCGCCGCCGCCGCCGCCACCAGAAGGACGAACGGCTGCACATATGCACACATTCACACGTGGCTGCTGGCCAGTGGAAGTGGCATCCTCTTGTATTTGGCAGGCAGCACAGGGCCCGCTGCCCACCGAGGAGATGCTCATTGAGGAGTATATTGAAATGTTGCACAATTTGGTGGCAATACGTGCTGAAAAGTGACTCTTTTTTTTTTCTTTTTGGGTCGAGAGTGGTGGCTTCCAATTTCAAGGTTCGGTTCACCTGAATCAGAAATAGCAATTACAACTGTCAAGCCGGTGGCAGGAGAGACTCCTCACAAGGAAAAATTACCACTGCGGTGTTTAGTGTAAATATATAAAGTGGTGCTATTTCCTCCGGAGGGCGTCAGACATCACTTCATCGCTGTTTCCCAAAGAATGATTCACCAAAGTGCTGAATCAGTGACACACCTAAAGTTAACGTCGAGGTCGCAGACACACTCGTCTGACTCTCTCAAGTTCATTGCTCAGTCTCAGGAAGTGACACTGTGGTTGCTGGTTTGACTCCACGAACCATCATTTAGCACCTCCACCGTGCACCTTGAGCAAGGCTCCTCCCTCACGACGTCCTGATCAGACTTTCTGACCTGCTGTTTTTTTAAAAACTGAGAATCTGCTGAAGCTCAAACTTGAATTCTTTATTTCCCCTTCAGGCATGAAAAAAAGGATGGTGCTTTGCTCTCATACTGTCTCCTGTTTTCTCTTAATGTGCCGTCTCTGGCTGATTTTTTATGGACCCAACACTTCCTTTCATCTTCATCAACATCAGAAAACACATCTCTGCAGCATTACGACACATATCGATGCATCGCTGATCGTACGATCGAGATTGTTTGTGTACCAAAAGCTCAAAGATGAGAGCTACAGAAGAGTAACTGGGAATCTTCTCAGGTTGGTGTCAAAAAACTGATTGATGGTGTGAAAAAAAGGGCCAAAAACTTTCCAATCAGAGCAAAATATGACATCCAGCCTTTTAATTTGGAAGGGCTGCATGAAGGACAGGTATTGATGTGATTTTCTTTGTATCCCTGAAGCCTTGAATGGTGTCGCAAAACACAACTGAAACAGCTCCTTAACTCCTAAATAACTAAACAAAAAAAAATCAATTTCTGAGTAAAGATGTGAGACTTGTTGGTCCAAAGACGCCACAAGTCTCCAAAATATCTGTGACAAGCGAAGCCTCATAAGAAAAGAAGAAAAAAAAAGAGAGAGAGGCCGTGACAAAATATTCAATAGTGTCTTTGTTGTGTGATCCATTGTCGTCTGCCTACCTGCTGTGTAAGTGCTGTATTCTGTCAACTGCACACAATCACCTGTCAACAAAAGCCTCACATTGACTGCAAATGAGTAGCTTGAACTGAAGGAGCGGGCGCTCCCAGCAGATTGCCACAAATCGAGTCACGCAAGGGAGACGGGGGGGGGGGACGGCGAGCAGGGTTTCAGTGCGCAATCAGAGCGTCGGCACCGTGCATCGGCTTGCCAGACACGCAGCCGCGCTCCTTAGTACACGCGAGCGTGCCACATGGAGAGAGGGGGGGTGGACGCAGGGAGATTTACTGGGAGGCTGTAGCGCATGCAGAGACGCGGTGGGGGTGCGCGTTCGGAGTCATCAGTCAGTGTAATTGCGTTTAAACAGACTGAGGTGTTTCGTCTCGTCCTGCTAAATGCACAACGCCGACAGACGCAAACACATCATTCCTCACGAGGCTGCAGCCTCCTGAGCAGCAGGGAGAAACAGTGAGGGGGGGGCACTTTAAAGAGGACCTCCAAGTGTCATTTGGTCTCACAGATGGGGGACAAAAGCAACCTGTTGACAACCTGGAATAAATGTCTCCTTCAAGTGTCTTTTTCCACAAGGAGTCTGCAAATTGTTTCCTGTAAACTTGGCGCTACATGAAGTAATGTGGCTGTCCACAGAAAATCACTGAAAACGCTTGTGTAAATCCATGCCACACCTGTAGGTGGTGTTGCACTGCTACACCAAAAGCAAAGAAGAAGACACGGAAAGTTTCTTCTGCATAGAAGGTGGGAAAAAAAACAAAAAGCAGCATTTTTCGCATCTGGTGTCCAGCTGCACGCGGTCCGACAACGTGATCTTCTGAGGCGAGAGGTTAAGATCACAACCGCAAAATGTGGCGTGGATGTTCATTTCCTCCGCTTTCTCTCTCCATCACAGGGTCCGAGGGGGGGGCGGAGGCAGCTGTTCACCGGTCTGTCGTGGTGAGGGAAGGAGCCAGTTTGGGAGGCGGGGAGCTCGCTTGCCCGTTCAGTCAAAAGTCCAGCATGCATCGAAAGAACAAAACCGCCAAGATGAGTCTCCTTGTCAAGCTGGAGGGCGGTCAGAGGCAGAGCGAGGAGCTGGGGGTAGAGACGCTGCCCCTCTGAGACGGTTTCGGTAGAAGCAGAAGATCGCCGAGCACGAGAAGCTTTAGAGTCTGATTATATTCTAACTGAAATTCATACCCTCAGTAAGTTTACAGCTTTTACACAGATCAAGGGGAAAAAAAGCAGAAGAAATAACACCAGGGATGCCTGTTTGACCTACATTAAGATGTGAGTATTATGTTTTACACACAACAATACTTGACCTTGAACAAGGCTCCAGCTGCGCTGAGGAATGTAAGAGCGGGCTCCGACGCTCGCACTCGCATGGAAATCGAGGAAATATTTTCCCCGAGTCGGAGCCGGGTCGAGTTTTCGAGGAATCACCTCAATAAAGGAGAACAAAAAAAGAAGAAGCAATAAGCAAAGAATCGGGGTGAGAGGAGTGGGACACACGAGCTGCGTCAACATGCTGCAACACAGGATTTGATTTCGTATCACTCAGCAGCTTGGTGAAAGGGTGTTTGTGTGTGTGTGTGTGTGTGTGTGTGTGTGTGTGTGTGTGTGTGTGTGTGTGTGTGTGTGTGTGTGTGT
>JAUESF010000074.1:1678801-1695280 GCA_032274765.1 Malacoctenus tetranemus | reverse complement strand
TTTTTTTTGCTGATGGTTTTATGTCTTCAGCTCCTTTTTCCATTTTCCTTCGTTATTTTTACACTTCAGAGTGAAAAAAGGAAATCAGCCGAGTGCTTCGACCTTGTGGTTTCACCTAAATTCTGTTGATTGTGAGCAGACGTGGAGTCTGCTGTATTGAGACAAATTCTCTCACTTTTTGCACCGAGTCTACGTTCTTTTTCACACTGCTGCTTTGACGGTAAGATGTGTCGACAGAGCCGCGTTAAAACTGTAAACGTCCTCTTTCTACAGTGATTTAAACTCCGACTAACTACATCCTCCAGCCACCTCAATCTGTGGCTACATCTTGCTCTGGAACATTTGTCAATGCGGCGAAATGAACCGAAGCGCCAGCACTGGCTGGTTCTCCAGCTGGAGGGTGGCGACCAGGAGGCACCTGCAGCAGGTGTGTGTGGGGGGAGGAAGGGGGGGGCATATGCGGCAACACAAACCAGACACCGCCACCCAAATGTTTTGCATCACTTCTTCCGTCTTCAGGTGTTCTGTGTGTATTTGCGTTGCCAGCTGCGGCTGCCGAACGCCGCCCTCTGTTTTCGAGTGGCGACGATGTTTTTTTTTTTTTTTTCATTCCGACTGTGATTGAAAAATGAACGAGCAGAAGACAATAAGTCGTCCCGGTTCTTACAGCGGTGCGTGACTCGCAGCCCGAGGACGGTGAGCTGGTACTTTTTTTCTTTTTCATCTCTTTTTTGTTTAATCGAGCTGTCAAAAAGAAGACGACTGACATCAAATTCAGGTTCTCAGAGATGTTGTTGACGTCCCCGCATGGACGCTGCGCCTAAACATTGACCGAGGGGAAGGGGGGGGGTCATCACGACCTACGCTGTCGTTTCCAGCCACTGTGGGCAGCACTGCACGCACTCCTAGTCATCAAGTCGTCCGTCCACGCGAGGACGAATAAACACCTCATTCTGGGTTTAGGATGCTTAGCAGGGGATTTCTGAGATAGAACAAACAAAGCAACAAATCCCACAGGAAAACAACGCAACACGTGATCGGTGGTGTCGCGGTTACCGTTGCCGCCTCACGGATCCCGGGTTCACGCCTGGGTCGGCCCTTTGTCCACCCGTCCGTCTGTCCTCCTACTTGCTCAGGCGTCTTCGCTGAGCCTTAATTTTTCCATTGATTTTACATTTAAGGAGCTTTGAGAGGGAAAAAAAGAGACTATCGCAATGCGCCATGCACTGGTGTTCACACTGTAGCTGATTAAAATGTTCCATGAGATAGGATAGAGACGACACGAAGGGTGGGGGGAGGGGGGCTCGGTGATTAGCAGCACAGATAGGAGTTAAAGCATTATGTGAAATGAGATAGGGGAAGGGATAAGAGGAAGAGAGAGTGAGGGAGAGCGAGAGAAAGTGCACATGGGGTGAATCATTAAGCCCAGAATTAATGCTTGGCTGGAGGAATGAATCACCAACCAGTCACAGAGAGGAGGTATGAGATGAGGGGGGTGGGGGGGAGGAAAAGATCATCTAAAGGAGAAGAAAAGGGAGGAAAATGACAGCAGGAAAAACGGTGAAAGGAGGAGGAGAAAGGTGAAGAAGAAGAATAAAGAGACAGAAATAGACACCATGATGTTAGTGGTGGGAGAGAGAGAGAGAGAGAGAGAGAGAGAGAGAGAGAGAGAGCTGTGAACAAACAGCGTAGAAAGAATGGAATTAAGGAGAATCAGCTGAAATCCCTGGAACATGTCTCCAAATAAAACCTCAGTATGCTGCGGATCAGAGAAGTTTACCTTGCCGGGGAAGACCTGCTTCATGCACACTGTATTTCGGGGTGTAATCATCAAGAGTAACGTCACATCAGTACATGGAAGTGGAGGTGGTGGGGGGGGGGGGTCGGGTTCCTGAGGCGGGCTTCTGTTACATGTGAGAGAAACGTGATCGATCGCCGTGACATTTACTTCCTCGTTTCATTTTCTGCTCCTCGACGCGAACCCCCGCTGGCACAAACCTTTTCCCAGGTCACCGTTGGACTTTATTTTTCATAAGTCTCCGGAAAAATAGACCGTCGGGCCTGCAAGCTAATTTACCCACAAACGCACCGTAAACAGAAACCCCCAGGTCCAAAAGGCTCCAGTCAAACCAAGACTGACGAGCAGGAGTGATACCAATTCCTCACTTCATGGCCAACATTCATTTGCTGTTTCCACACTCGTTAAACCAACAGAGTTTTGGGTGGTTCCCCTCCATTTCTCAGACTCATCCGGTATCTCAACAACACTGTTTTTGCCCCAGTCTGATCAGGATCGTAATGAACTCCAGATCACCTTCAAGTCACTTTCTTTAGGTTTGGGACAAACGTGTCCTACAAGTAGCTCACCACCACAATCCATTCTGACCCATTCGTCGATTCACCACTTTGTCGGTATCAAACTAGTGGGAGGAGGTATTTCGCTGAAGGCACATTTGATATTATTAATACTCAAAATGAAATCCAACACGCCATAATTACTGTATTATTCAGTTTATTCATGTGTTAAAGAAATCTATTGTTGCGTAAAGATTTAATTAACTTATTATAGATAAATGCTTCGTTTTATGTGAAAGTAGTATTCATTCGTCTACAATGTCCTCGTTACTTCGCCCTCTGCCAGCAACAATCAGTAAAGTTGCCAAACACATTACAGTGAAGCCAAACACTCGTGGGAACACAGACACACACACCCTCATACAACAGCAGAAGCCTTCAAAATAAGATAAAAGCAACGTCCAGTTTGGATTTAAGTGTTTTGTTCAGGCTTGATCACACCGATCCTGCACCCCGCCAAAATAAAAGCCGCCTTTTTAAAACTCGATTGAATTCCTCGTGACCCGTCTTCTCAGTGGAAACACTGTTATCGCAAAATTTAACGTCTCACTGTTCAGATCCCGACACTTCAGAATAATCAAAACGACTGCAGGAGAGCGGCTGTCAGAAAACACCACTTAACATTCCAAAGAAATAATCTGCCGCGCTTTTGGAAACCGTGAGCGGGAAGAAATGTTTCATTAGGTCTCGTCGCCTCCGATGTTGCGCTACATCTTTCTGGGAAGCTTTATGAAAAGTGTCTCGGGGAGTAAAAAAAAAAAAAAGGATGTCGGGAGACAGACGGAGAAAGGAAGAGAACACCTCCGTCTGTCTCCAGCAATCTCCCAAACGCCATCAGAGAGGCCCTAATCTGAGTTTTAGTGGCAAACGACTTCCTGTTTTATCTTAGGGGCACTTTTGAGGGGGGGGGAATGAAAAAACTAACGTTTTGGGAGACCGAGACTGGAGGTTTGAAAGCTTCGCCAAAGCTCCCACACCGGCGAGACTGCGGCCCAGAGATAAGCACCGAGGCCTTGAGCTGACCCCCAAAAGAAAGATACACAAAAAGAGGAGAGAGATATCAAGCAATGCACCTGAGACGGAGCAACGCAAAGAAAGACAAGCAGCGAGATAGAGGAGACGCGAGGGATGCCGAAAAAGCGGGCTGGGGGGAGTCGGAGTCATAACAACGGGTCGTTTTGTGTGATAAACGATAGTAAATGAAAAGAGACAAGTTGGAGCGGTGAAAGGGTGGGGGGGGGGATGGAGTCAGGAGGTGGAGGACCATGGAGAAGAAGGGAAGCAAAAGGAGAGGATGGCGTGATGAGAGTGGACGAGTCAGAAAAACATGAAAGGGGGATCGTTGAGTGGCAACCGGCCTATCGGGGCAAATCCCCAGCTTGTGTCACGTGTCTTCGGCATTACTGCGATTTTGGATGGCAGGTCTGATGAGACGACGCGAGCGAGCGAGCCAATAAACACAAAAAATAGCAAAAAACAAACAAGTGAAGGGGTAAATAGAAAAACAGAATCTGCTGCATCGAGCAGTTTTGTCACTTGAGGACAGCTGTGCTTGGAGCTAAATGCTAACATCATCCAGTAATTGGCCAGAGATTTGACTGAAGGCCAGAAACCTCCCTCTGCCCGCGCCACTCCAGGAAAAAAAAAAAATAGCCTACGCGAGTCAAAGACGAGGCATCCGGTGCCGAAAACGAATCTCACCACTAAATGTCACGGCCATCCGTCTAAAAGTCATGCCCATTTTTTTTTTTTTACTTTAACGTGGATAACTCTGCTGTCCAGGACGCTTCAATGGACGGACGCATCTCGCAGAGACCCCGTCACCCCGCCTCAGGACCGGGGAACGGCAAACGTATCTACTCAGAAGGACACGGTGGAACGGTGATGAGCGCTCTCGCCTCGGGTCTTGGGTTTAAGCCTGGATGGAGCCTTTTTTTTTGTTTTTTTCTGTGTGGGAGTTTTCTTTTGGCATTTCAGTTTCCTCCCACAGACCAAAAGCTGCATCTCAGGCCCACTGGTCAACTCCGAGGGTGCTTTCACACCGCTCCGGCGGCCCCAAAGAGGGCTGAACGCAAACGAGCAGGGCTCGGATCTGCACAAGTGGATTCAGTGGAGCGTCGGGTTCCCACGACAGGTGTGGGTGAAGACACGGGCCCAAGCAATGGGAACCGGAAGAGTGAAGGTAGTGAACTATGGAAACAGGTCGAGGACAGTCCCCCGTCACCAGCTGCTTTTAGGCAATGTGAGTATTTAGTTGCCTTGTAAAAATAAAACCCCCAAAACACTCATTAATTCAACTTTCTTTGTCAGTGAAACAAACACAAAAAGAAATCGATGTATATCTACCACACACACACACACACACACACACACACACACACACACACACACACACACACACACACACCTCATTTTAGATTGCAGTCGATGCTTTCAGTCTCATTTAAATTCAACAGCCCTTTAGATTTTTCAGGCACTGTTAGATATTCCTTATGCAAAGGGAACAAACACTTCGACCTAAAAGCATCTATCAAAAAACAAAACAAAAAACGTCTGTCAACAGAAGTCTCATCATCAAAAACAATGAAAGCTTCTATTCTGGAAGCAGCCCATGACACCAATAAATAGATAAGTCTGCTTTATGGGTCTGCCTGAATTCAGTTCGAGCTGTCCATCATCGTACGAACAAACCAGTAAACACGAGTCGTAAACGTTTGGCTGTTTAGATAAGACTCTGAGAACAACAGGCGCACACGAGCACACACAGAAGTTCCCTCAAACAAGCGGCAACAGTAAGCAAAGCTGCCGGCGTTCCCAGACACCAGCGGACCAAAGACAATAAAAAAAACAAAAAAACAACAGAGCTCCGACAATGATTCTGAAACTTGAGGGGGTTCGAAAAAGCCACCGGAGCAGCAGCAGCAGCAGCAACAACAGGCTGCAACTCCTCCGGGAGCGGCAGAGTGAAGACGGAGGGAGGGAGGGAGGGAGGAGACAGACAGGAAACGCATTAGGGAGAAGGAAGAGAAGAAAAAAATGGAGAGGGAAGCAGACAGCAGGAGCAGGACGCGGGGGAGAAATCAAGTGGCAGACATAAAGGGATGGGACGGAAAGAGGGGAGGGGGGGGGTGGCGTTTCTCAGTGAGGAAGGATGGAGGCGACGCGAAGGAGGAGAGGGAGGTTAACTTTTTGTTTGGACAGGCACAAGTTTACAAGAGCGATGTCTAGTGAGGCTTCGCCAAATATCTTGTAGCGGCGTCCCACAAGGGAGGATGGAAAAGGGCAAGCGCGGCCATTTAAGTGACAGGCGAGGCGGGGAGGAAGATAAAACACCGAAAATGAGGAGGGGAAACTTATACGCGGGGGGGGAGGAGGAGCCGAATCGGACACTTTGGGCGACATCATTAACTCTGCTGCCCTCCTCGCTGGTAACCTCCTAATTGGTGGCCAAACCGTTCAGGTCCGCGAGCACCAGAGGGGGGGATATTTTTTCCTCGCGCCATCGTCGATTCCACTGCCGTCCGCAGGAGCCATTATGTCATTATGGACCACGTGACGCACGGGGAGCAGCAGCTGGGACTGCGTTCATCATGGCTGCATGTTTGTCAAGCCAACAGATGCTCATTATCTCCGCGCCGAAACGAACACGGGAGAGACGCAGAACTTCGCCTTCAACTTGAAGGCCTCGTCTCCTGGGCGGACGTTCAATGATCCATCTATCCACCCCATTGACCTCCTTTGGTATATTAACTTTCACTTATACAGCACATTTTCAGTGAGTTCAGCAGTCCAGAATATAAAATAAGTCATACTCACTATAATGTGTATCTCGGGGGGAGGGGGGGGGGGGGATGACCCGAAGCTGCTCTAAATGGTGTGAAACCAGCATGGTAGAACATTTAACTGGTAAAGTCTATTTATCAGTCAACCGTCATTCGAAGCCCTCATGCCCGCTTCACAATCGGGGCATCGAACCAGCAACTGTGGGATTGGGAGACAACCTGCTTCACCAGCGAGGTGTGAATCCTCCTTTAGATGGTTCTAGAAAACAGGATACTTGCAAACTTGAAACTGCAGCATTTCTTTTTGCTCAGTTGTTTTAGGATTGATCTATCTTAGGTTTTCTCTCCGTCCCTTCACTAAAAGCCACGAGCGTCCCGACAGATGGCAAAACTTTCAACAGGACCATTTCGTACGCTTGTCGGAGAGCGGCAGGAATGCAGTCAGTTCCTTCAGCCGATGAAAGGACTCTTCCTCGCAACGGAGAGTCTCCAGATCGCCCTTTTCAGCGCTGAGACCGTCGTCACTCGGGCGATGCCGGCTCTGCTGTTTCTCTTCGGGAGAACGAGCTGCCGGTCAGCGGTTTCGCACCTTTTTTGTTGAGTGATTGTTGCAAATTTGAATCACGGACAGAAGCGCTCAGGACCGTTTGTGTCACATTTTGCAGCCATTTATTCATCAGCGCCCCGGCGTGGAAAAGGCCTCTCGCTCTCTTCTCGCTGCTTGCTAAATGACGAAGCATCAAGTGCTCGTGCCAGGGTTGCGTTTTCCCATCAGTGCATGGGCGCTTCTTTTTTTTCTTTTTTTCTTACACCATTCACAGTTTCCGGCTGCTGCTTTTAATACTCGGCGGTTCGCTCGCAGTACAATGAGACTTCCCCTCCTCTCCGTCCTGATAAGGTTTTAATTTGCAGTTCTCCTCCGTTTAATTCGGCTCCGGCGTGTTGTCGGTTGCTCTCGTCGAAGCTATATAAAAAGCAGCATTCTTCCTTCCTGCAGTAATTGAGCAATTAATGATAATGTGCCTTATCTGTTTTACAGGTACTTTTCATTTGTTGATGAGCTTCTCAACGCGGCTTCAATTTTTCCATTGCGTGGTTCGCATCAGAGATCATTTTGGCGGAGGCCCACTCTCTTTGTGGTGCCCGCATCGATCGTTGTGGAGATTTTCCCGTGTGCCCCCCCCCGCTCATTTCTTTCCATCTCCCCGGCTCCCTCTCAGTCTGTCCCCCTCGTTCCATTTCTTGCCATCTTTTCCCCTCTCAACCTTTTCACTCCCCTTTACAACAGAGCAGAGCTTTTAATAATACACAAGCTCCTCCATCTCTCCTGGCAGCAGTGGCAGATTCCTACAGGATTCAATCACGGCCGCGCTAATGAGATTAGCATGGCTAATGCACACGGCTCTCAGCCTCGCCGCTCTCTCTCTCTCTCTCTCTCTCTCTCTCTCTCTCTCTACACACAGGCACTCCACATGGCGGCCAAGCACCCGGGAAGTGCGGGGTTGATTGCGAACTGGCTGAACGAGGAGAGCCCCCTCCTTGGGTTCAGCCAAGGGGGGGCGGGGGGGCCCACAGGAGAAGAGAGGGTCCTCGGAGAAGCAGGGTGCTCGCCAAACAAGAAAAAAGCCTCGGGATGACATTTGGACCACGGGTGGGCGTATCTGCGTGCACGCTTCTGGACACCTTCCACTGGTCCGCTGGAGCAGCAGGATGGTGTGGAACGGGACTTGGATGGATTGAGGGATGGAGGGATGAAGGGGGTGACAGAAACAGATTAGAGCCCCCCCCCCCCTCCTGGGGGCTTATCTTTGAGCCGGTCCGGTTGGAGTCTGGACCAAATTTCCCTCAGCGCCGGGTTTTAAGCTGCTGCGCAGGCATCTCTTCTATTTAGCTCGACAAGCAACACCTGCAGCCCAAACACGCCCAGAAATGATACATTGGGATGCCACTAATGATGAACGCAAGAGTCAAAGCAGTAGACACACTTGTACATACAAAGGGGGAAAAGACTGGGGAGATAAAGAGGAGGGAGTAGCTTCATTAGCTTGGCTTTAAATTCTGTGGTCGTGAGCTAAAGTGTCTCCCAATTAAATGGATATGAACCTTTGCAGCTCTGATTGATTCCGCAGTCAAATTAGCTGATTTGTTGATCTATCAGCGAACCGAAGATGCATTACCCGACCATCTCGAAGGCGTTCGTCCAACCTAAAGACGCATTAGTCATCGGTCGGCTGCAATCCCTCACCGCATGTCGAGAGAGCCGAGAGCTTCCGTCCGACCCGAGACAGGAAAGCGTAATAGTTTTCAAACCCGCGCTGGAAATTACGACGCGTCTCCCGGAGCGAGCCGAGGATGGGAACGAGGCGAGAGAGGAAACGAGGGCGAAGAGGTGGGAAATGTGTTTGGCCTTATCTCAGGACCGATACGCCGCACGCATCGAAAATCCTTATCGGCAAACTCCCAGTTACTGCTTCCCAAAAAAAAAAAAAACACGCTGCGGTGCTGTCTGAACCAGCTATCACCATGGCGATCGGGAAAGATGTGAAGTGAACAGCGAGGCTCCGAGGGGCGATCCCGACTTCGCACACGCACGAACACACGCAGCCACGCTCCGTTTCATTCACACGGCTGTGCTGTAAACAAAGAGGACTTCTCACACAAACTGCACAACACAGCAAAACATATATGAACGAGAAAATGTGTGCTAGCATCGAAACCTTCAATGTCACGCCCCCCCCTCCAAAAAAAACCCCTCAAGATATTAAGATTCCCTCGTGCACACACTCACATTTAGCAGCCACCCAGGCATTCGCACTGACACACTTCATCTCCAAAATCTACCGGCTCGCAGTCGATGCACATGCACCCAAACACACACGCACTCCTCCCCCCCCCACCACGATAGATAAGTGGTGATGTGTTGTGCGCTGCTCAAGGTGAACACTGAGTAAACTAACCTCTGGCTCTGGGAGGGGAGAACCATTTAATCAAGTCATGTCAGGATCACGCCGCCACAGGCGCATACTAAAGAGACGGCGCGGGTCAGAAACCTGCAGTTCACACGTATGTCAGCAGGGGGAACCAAGGAGGATTTTAGCTTGATGCTAAATACAAATATACACAGAGCCCTCCTCCGTCTGCAGCCCACATTTGTTCCATCCATGTGTCTGTACTTCTACTGCCGCTTCATAATTAAACACAGAATGGCGCAATAGCATTGTAACCAGAAGGGGCAGTGTGGCAAATGTGCTTTAAAGGAGAAGAAGTGTCAAGTGAGAACTCACAACGAGAGTTTTGGATTCTTTTCGTTGTCCTGCTACCGACTCCCATTTGTCCCCCCCCAACTGGAGGTTTTGTGTAACTTTCGTGCCAATGTGAAGGATGTAAAGCGTCTGTGTTCTGACACAAATGTCTGAGACAGCGAACCGATGTGGAGTCAACCACTGACCTGTCAGTTACTCATTGATGCTCCACACTCAGCCCTCTTTCTTGAAGCCTCTTTGCGGACAGAATTTGTTTAAGTGTGTTTCTTTTAACTACCCACTGTTCAACTTGAGCAGGATAGCACCATCTTTATTCAAGTACAACCTTGTGCCACAGAAAAAGACCTTCGCTAGCTAAAAGAACTACTTCCAAACAAAAGAATGTGATAGTTTATTCACTATTTCTGGTTTCAAGGGCAGAAAGAGAAACTGTGTTTGAAGGGAGGAAGCTGGAGCCTTCAGGATTAAAACAGAGAGCAGTTTTGCTACATCAGGTCTCGTTTGAGAAAAATGTCTGGAGCTTGACAAAGGGGACGTCCACAGGGTTCGGCTTCAAGCCGCGTTTACAGTCTGTCATAAGGTGAAGTGGATGGAAATAAAATTAAAGGATTGACGGATGAATCTCTTCACGCTTAAATGGAATTTATCTTTTGGACCAGATGTCCCAAACATAAAAATGCTCTCGTTCCTGCTCATGAGTCACTAAATCAGGATAATCACCGCTCGTATGCAGCTACATTTTGTTCAAACCTTCTAATATTTTGGTTTCGAAAATACCAAATTCTCAAGTGCTGCATCCACAACAGCCCCCATACCAACTACACCAATGCCATAAAACTGTACTGACAAGCCAAAAGAGTCAAGCTAAATAATTACAGTGCAAAGATATTTGAAAAAAAGGCCCTCGCAGGCGATACAAGGGTTTAATTATGAGATTGATTTCCTGTGAAGAAGATCCACTCAAGACAAATCACTGAGCAAATGTCATTTATCCATTTTCACATTTTCCGCTGTGCAGAAAGTGGCACAAAAAAAACAGGCGCAGTGCCGGTAAAATGCAGCAGCACTGGAGACTTTCTTTTTTTTTACTAGGCTGCATGAACCGAATGATGCAGCAGTTCAAACACATAAAATAGATTCATATGCTTCCAAGTGAGCTGCTACAGGCCTCACTGCTGGCTTCATTACATTTGCTACCTGAGAGATGCTCTGTGATTTCACTTCTGCAGAGCACAGGGTCCACCTCAGAGGAAGCAATAATGAAGGGTGGGAGGGGTGGGGGGTGGGGGGGGGCACTGGGCTGTGGATGTACAGTAAAATAAACAACTAAATAAAAATGCTGGGAAAAGTGCCACTGTGAACACCAGGGGTGCACAAGCTGCTGGAGAAACCAGCCACCTCCCGTGCCCTGAACACTGGCCCAGATTATTACAGTGATAAAGCAGGCCGCGGTTACCCAGCCGGCTCGCTATTCAGCGCCGATTTCCTCCAAACAAAGACGACCACGGGGTCATCTCAAACACACAAAACGGAGACCACAACTGTCACAGTGACTCAGTTTCGAGAGCGTCGAAACACCTCACCTCACCTCGAATGGAACAGCAGCTATGGAGCGCATCCCCAGTTGTTTGCCCTGGACTATAATGATAGCTTTAGTAATTGAACAGCTACATGGAACATTATATATATTTCAGATCCAAAAATCAAAGAGAAGTAAAGAACATGACTGAGTTTACACCAGATCAACATTTCATTGCATCCTTTCTACACCGTGAGACCACGTCGAGTGTAAAGTTAGCAGAGACGCTCTCGTCAGACTGTTTATAAACTTGACTCTTTGTCAGGAATCACATTGCAGATTCTTGGACACGTGAAGACAAAGCGCGAGATCGTACAGAATCGACTGCGCTGCGGGCGGCGACCGCCTCAACGAGGGCTTAAGAAAGCGCCTGTACCGGCTGTGCCGGAGCGTTAATTCACTCTGAGTAATTACGCCGCTTCCATCCTTGAATGCCAGATGAGCTTAGAGATATATTTGATCAGGTTCGGGGCCCTCATTACACTTCTGTCGTGTGATCCCCGCCCCCCCACCCCCAACAAATAAAAGAAATGATCTTTGAGGAGGCTTGAAACACAGTTGAGAGCCACATGGTCCCAAGCTTTCTCCGTCCATTAGCAGCAAGCCCCGGATGAGACTGATCTTAGTGAAATCCGTCTGTTGTTGAACACGGCAGGAGAGGCCTCGCTGGGGACTGGTGTCATTCCAATGAAAGACCTTTTTCTTTTAACAATGCGGAGCTGCATTATTCCGACGTCGAGTCGAGTCAGAACTGTTCAACTGAAATATATCCGGCCTGCAGTGAAGTTTCCGGGGCCAATTTTTTATTTTTTTCCCCCCCCGAAGCGTTTGGAGCTTAATGAGGTTTGAAACTCAAATGATGGAGGAAGGCAGGCAGACAGTGTTCGAAGTCGTTCTTATCAGATGGGCTTCCATCCTCACACAGTCAGTGTATCCTGGAACTGAAACAATACTCTCCTAAATTGGGTCCTGAAGTAGATAAATCCCCCCCCCCCCCACGCTTAACTCACAGCGTCTGAGTGGACAGTCAGATTAACAGTGAACACGCTGCCGCCACTGTGCTGTTTCTAACATGCATGCGGTGATCTTCCAACCGAGAGCAGCAGCGGGTTGCATTTTCCAAGTGGAGCTCTCCAGTTTGTTTTGGCTTTCACGGCAAAACCTTTGGCTCCTCCACTACGGCCGAGAGCGACGAGGGACCAAAGGAAGACTCATCCACGCCACATGCACCAAGATTCATCACAGCAAGCGTCAGTGTTCTGTTACAGCACCACTCACAGGCCTGGCAGAGACGCTATAGTCGTTTCAGGAGTAGATGGAAACTTTAAGCTGAGAGCTCATGAGGGGACGGGGCCAAACAGTGGCTTTGATGATGCACCAGTGAAACTCACAACTTGACAACTTTTTTTTGTTGTACTTATCTGTGTGCTAATATTCCCCTTTTTTTAACAAAAAAGGTACTTTTGGATCGTATTGAGTTGTGTGAAACCTAAGGAAACAAACATCCTTTCGATGAAACACTTTGTCCCATCTCGCAGAGCATGTAGATCGTCTGGCAGTCCAGAAAATCTGTCCCTCGTCTGTCCATGTGTCAAAGTCTCGTTATCGCTTATTGGTCCCTGTGGGAAAATCGCTTCCCTGCGCTGAAATCATCCGATTCAAAGTTAATCTTAACCACACAGTGCCCGGAGGGGGCTGGAGGGCTCACGGTGCTGTGACGACAGTGGGAGCAAATCCTGGCATTGACTTTCTTAGGTCAAAATTTCTTGCAAATCTGGAGGTTAGGACGACCGTAAAGCCTCCACGCATCAAACCCTGGTGAAAACACATAAACTCCACATAAACAAACTGGCTTGGAATCAAACGGGGGCGAGAGCGCAAACCACCACATCCCCATGCAGCACCACAGAAAACACGCCTCACTTCCAGCTGTGGCACTTTCAGCACGACACCAAAAGTGAGCCAGCATCACAGATGAAACCAGAATCACAACTCCAGACACAGACGGAGCTGTAAGTTTTCTTCTGAATGACAGCCGATGTCATCACCATCCATCACGAGCGCACGAAAACTCCAACTTAACCTTGACACTAATCCAAAGCCCACAGATCAATTTCCAGCAAGATGACAGATTTGGAGAATATATTAAGCCTGGGGAGAGCCTCACACAGCCCTCTCTCTTCTGCACAGCTCAACACACCTTCCCAAAAAGACCTCGTTCCGGTCATGCATATGGATTAGCACCTGCTGCTATGGCAACAGACGTCCTGTCTCTTGCCGGCCAGGCCAGTTTGGCCAGAATCGGCCGTGGCGTTCAAGGCGGTGGGGGAGAGAGGGAAAAAAAAAACCTTCACATGCCGGTGCTTTTCACAGTGAAATGCCACTGGGTGCTGTCAAATGCTGTGGCTGAACAGAGCTTCAGTGGGTGAGCCTTCAGCAAACGCCGTCTGCCCCTGTCAAAGTCCGGCCCGGAGTGCCGGACCTATTAGAGGCTCCGCGCCTCCCCAGAACTGAATAGGAGTCAAAGTGACAGCTGATCTGTATGGGAACGCGAGCAGGAGGAGAGAAAGTGTGTGTGTTGGGGGGGGAGTTCAATTTGGAGAGAAAAATGACTCACCTCTACTTTCAGTGGATTCGGTGAACTCCGATGAGGAGGGAGGGTGGTGATGTTCTGCTCTCTCGAGTAGCTGCTGAGCCTTGGTGGGGGGGGGGGGGGGTCCGAGAGGCGCGGAGGTCCTTGGGTCCGTCGGTGGTATGTCCTTGTAAATGACCAACGTTCAAACTATTTTCTCCCCAAAGGTTTTGACATCGTGGACCGGCCGGTGGTAGACGGACTCTTTGCAGACTTTCACGCCTCAACTGTTCCCCTCCCGTAGACGGGGGGGTTGGGGGGGGGGAGGGGGGGGGCAACGTTTGATGTCACGGTGAGTCGCCCCTTCTCCACAGGCAAAACGAGAGGTCTCGGAGCTAAAAGGGAGCAGAAAAGAGAGGGGAAGGGAAGGCTTAGAAAAAAAACTTTCAATTGCTTTTGAAGTGGCAGAAAGGCGCAGCCGGAGAGGGAGATAAAGATCAAATCAATGCGGAGGGAAAATTAGGCAGGCAGCCTTGATTAGGTGCACGTACAGGGAGCCCTTCTCCTGATTGAAAAAGCCTGTTTGGTCAAACACCGCCTAATATTTGTTATTGTATGCCTCACAAGATAACTGGCTGTGTTTGATTATACACACAGAGAGTGACTCTGTACGAGCTTCACCTGAGACACGCTCTCAGTCTCGGAAATCAGGAGTCCATAAATGCAGGGTGGAGATTTTATTCCCACCGTCACGGTCAGAATTTGATGCTACGTGTTGACAAACTGAGGGAAGAACAATTACACATCTACTGGGAGTCTCTCATTTGGTCAGTTCGTTACTGCAATACCGCAACAGTTATGGTTAACCAGAACCAGATGGGTTAAATACAGAGATAAAATCTCCTTCAGTGATTCAATAAAACAAAACTTAAGTGAGGAAATTTATGGTGCATGAAGATAAATCCATAAAACACCAAAACTTTGATTAAAATTTAGATAAATGCTCTCATGAAGGTTACTCATAATTCATCACTCAAAGCGATTAAAAAGTAACTGAATTCTTTCGTAAAAAATCTCGGTCTTTTGTGAAAAATACAGCAATAGCAGAAGTGCCTTTGGGTTACACTGATTAGCATGACCAAAAACTGAACCCAAAACAGTCATTTATCACCAATAGCCCCCCCCACACACACATGCGCGATTCCCTCCAACACAGTTTCCCTTTGAGCGACCCACTGTGGAGTGACATTAACAAGGAGTTTATGAGGCTTTCAGAATGACTTTAAAAGGTCCAATAGTGCAAAAAGGAGTCACTCATTTCTTGGTTCATGAAGCAGGTCCAGGTGCTACATAATTACTGTGAAAGTGTCACATGTGGTTCACAGAGAAATCGCGTTACACGAATCTGTAAACAGCCCAAAGCTGGCAATTTAGAAGATGGGAAAGAAAGTCTTTGGTGGACCTCTGGGCGGGACATTCGGATCCATCAGTGGAAAGGTCTTTCGTTAGCAATGAACCTTAACTTCAAAACTGCTAATATGTTCTTGTCAAAGTGCCAGATGCAAAAAACAAACGCTTATGGAGTAAGTTAGGGTGCAAAGAAAAACTTGCTGGGTCAAAAGAATGAGTACTTTGTGAAACTGAAAGTTGGAGGATGAAGAATCGATCCCAAATTTCGATGTTAATTTTCATTTTATACAAGAACCTATTTGAGGCTTTTACTGTAATAATTAACACATCAGATTAAACTGCAACCTTGCAAAAGGTGGTGAAGCTGACTGAGGATTTCACCTGCAAAATGATTTCGATTAGATTGAGCCCAACAAACTAGTGTGAAAACCAAAAAACACACAAAAAGCATAAAACAATGGTCCTCCCTGGGCACAGAATTGGGCCTAAACAATCCCTCAGCTAGACAGGTTGACTGTCATGGGAAAGGATGGGGGGGGGTGTTAAAAATGTATATTTATTGTCCACAAAACCACAAGTGAATATTAAATAACAGTCCAACAATCCAGCACAAGAGGCAGTCCAAGGAGAGTAAAAAACAAAGTGGAGGCAAACTTAAATTAATTCTGAAAGTCCAAACCGTAACAGGAAGTTTGAGACCTACTATAATGACTTTCAACTCAATCTGGTCTGCAATTAGTAGAAACACTCCTGATCCACATGGAGTGAGGTCAAACACAGGCTATGGCATCCAAATTAAGAATTCAAAATTGGATTACAAGCCTGTTTTGCCTCCTTTTGCTGAGATTTGGTACTTGAGACCTTGGAAGTGGAATTTCCGTCTCGTTCTCCTGTGAGAGGAGAGAAAAGATGACCTTGTTTCAAGGCTGAATTGACACACAACACATGCTGCAAAACAGTCAAAGCAACACGTTGGTTTACTCTAATGCCAGGGTTGGTCAGCACAGGCTCTTCCAACGCAAAAAAAGAGGGGGTGGAGCTGTTCCTGTACTGGAGAGGCACATTAGTGGTTCCTGGAGCTACATTAGTTATTTTCCATCTGCATGCAAATCCTCCGGCTTTAAGTAAAGGTTAGATGAGAGAGGGCAGGGAAGGGGGTGTGCAGGTGAGGAAGGAAGTGAGTGAGAGAGAGAGAGAGAGAATAAAAATGACAGGAAGGAGTAAGCCAGAGGATGATCGTAGTAGATGGAGGGAATAATAAGTTAAATGTCAAGATGGAGAAATTACAGAGTATAACCCCAAGGAGACGGTGGTCTCCAGGACGTGAGGGGGTGGTACAAGAACATTAAGGGCTCTACCATTAAAGCACCGATGGGTGGCGGTGGGGGGGCTCAAACTAAAACGGGATTTGAAGCTCCAGTCCGAGCAACAAACAAAGCATCATCAAGGGCTTCCCCTCTTGAGAATCCAATAAGTGCAGAGGAAATCAAATTAAAAGCAGCAGTTATTGGGGAGAAA
>JAUESF010000074.1:1635333-1649821 GCA_032274765.1 Malacoctenus tetranemus | reverse complement strand
AGAATTACACACACAGTGTTTACAACAACATAAAGAGGCTCTTTGAGTCCGTATCTCGCTGAACAAACATCCAAACACATTTGCTAGTGCCCAAACTCACAGCCAGTTAGTTAGTTTACTCTAAAATGATGATAAGGCGACTCTCAAGTCGTTTAAAAGCCTTCTAACACAGGGACTGCGAGCTGACGATTGCAACTCTTCGTGCTCGGGTTGAAGAAATTAACTTTAGACCTTTATTTTCTACTCTTACACAGACTTGGCACAAGTTGCAACCTTCGGCTAAAACCGCATTAGCTCGTCTGCTAATGCGGCTGAAACTAGCTTCAAGTTGGGGTTATTTACCTGCGTCTCCTCCTCTACGTGGACAGACCTGCTACTTGGTCACGGCTTTATCCGAGCCACACACACGCGCAACCCGGCGCGCTCTCTGTTTACTGGCCCTGGAAGCTAGCTGTGTGGCTTTAAAGCTCACGTTAAACACATGGGAACCGCCATGTCTGCCGCAGACTCTACGGAAGCTCGCGAAGCACAGGAAGCCCTCGAAAGCCTCCAGGCTCCGCCCCGCCCCTCCGGCGGAGCCGTGTAATGTCAGGGAAACGGTGTAACGTAAGGACAAGCGGGGGGGAGAGAGGGTCGATCAGTCAGCCGCGGCACACAGGCTGCCCTACTTTCCTCCGCAGTGAACATGTGAGCAGACTGGAAAACACATCAGTTTGCTTTCATGAATAATCTAATTTAATCTCGCCGCGCCTCAAGTTTAGCGAGGCATCCTGATGAAAAGGCTAAACATAGCCTATGGATTAGCCACAATATCCCGGGCCTGCGATGCGAGGAGATAAAAAGTGTGCCCGAGGGAGGAAAAAAATACAGGGTCAGACCGGGTCAGATGCAGCGCGGCTCAGGGAACACAAGGAGGGATTTAGCTCCTTATGACATAAGACTGCACGAGGACAATAAATACCACGTTATATGTCCCACATACTCTCACACTGTACTTGTGCCTGTGCACCAGTTGATCCCAGGCTTCCACTGTAGAGCAGCAAAAGCTCAGTGAGATCCTGTCAGGTTTAAAGAATACACAGATTTGCACGTTTGATCGTGATTGTGTTATTTAGTGTTGTTATTCCAAAGAGAGCTCTATTGCCAATGGAAAGAGAAATGGAGACATTAAACCAGCCAAGAGAGCTAAAGTGTTCCAAAGGTGTTGTATTGATTAGAAAAAGGTGCAAATGCATGAACAAAAGGTTACAAAAAAAGATTGTCAAGGTGAAAACACACACAAAGAAGGTAAAATGATTAAAAAAACAAATCTAAACCAGACAGACAGAAAATTACCTCCACTGGATGCAAATCTGATGCATTGACACACATTACAAATCAAGATTAAAGAGATCTAATATTACTTAAAAAAAAAAGTCTGAATAAATAAATAACTCTAAATTGAAACTAAATTTAAGAAGTGCAGTTTTTTGTGTCGATGTCAAAGAAAATTAGTGAAATGGGATTTGAAATTAAATGGCCATAAAAAAACACGTCATGATCATAAAGAGGAAACAAAACAACTTCAAAGGGATTCAAACTGCAACAAATGACCATAAACACAGGGAGGGGGGCACTTGAATGCCTCATGGGAGGTGGGGGTGGGGGGTAACTTGTGTGTACCCAGGGGCTCATTGTCCGACTCTGCCTGTTTAGGACTGTGTCCCACTTCATACAGGACACTCTGGGTTTGCTTTAGAAAAAAAAATGGAAAATAATCAATATTCCTCAGCCTAACAAACAAACAAACAAACAAACAAACAAACAAACAAATTTATTCACACAACATTTTTTTGAACATAATTTGCCGTCAAAACCCACCCCAGGGGGGGTTTGAGGGGGCGCGCTTGCTCTTGCTCCCCTAAACTCTGGCTGCACCCTCTCGTTTCTTCCGATTTGAACACTGTGACTTTAACCATCAGTCCCAGTAACACAGTGGGACCCGGCACCGCCGTGCTCGCTGGTTCGCTCCCAGTTCCTCGCCATGAAGCGGGAGGTGAGTCGGACGAGCCGGGAGAGGAGGACGACGGCGGCGGCGAAGGAGGAGGAGGAGGGGAACGTGCTCCGGCATGCGCGCACAAGCCCGCACATCTGGATGGGGGCGCTGTGACAATGAATGCCCAGAGAGCGTGGCGCTATACATCTGACACAGGAGAATTATAGAGTTAATAGTATTTGGCATGACAGGGAGAGGGAGCGGGGAGCGCAGTGCCGTGCCTGAATGCAGTCTCATCCTGCTTAGTATTCACTGTGCGCAGCGCCTGGAGGCCCCGGAGGGCTCACCTGCCCGGAGTCTAGACGCCGCACTATCGCACCGCGCTCCACGGCAGCGGGGACCGAAACCGCCGGCAGCCTTCCCGCCCGCCACCGCCACCACCGCCGCCGCCACCACCTCACACCCCCACCTCACACCCTCCCTGGCCCCGGCGTCGGGCCGTTGGCTCCTCCGGACGGAGAGAAACTCTCTCTCTCCCTCGCTCTCTCCTTCTCGCTCACACGCACACACGCACAGAACCGCGGTGAGTGAGAGCGGGTTGAGTGGGTGGACTGGTGGGTGGGGCTCAGACGGTCGGGTCGGCTGGGGACGCTGCCTGTCTACCTGCCCGCAGCGGCGCGTGGGCTCCAACCTGTAATCCGTTATTCCTTCGAATGTAATCTCGTTACTTGTACTTTTATTTTTTTTTTAAACGCTCGCGCCAGCTGTGGCAGCCTGCACGTTACGCTGTCTATTCCCGCCAAAATGCCTTCTGGAATTAGGCTTTTTTGTTTTTAAAATATGAAAAATGCCTTTTTCACGTTTGACCAGAAAATAATATTGTGAACAGGTCGTTTTAACTCAACAAAGATAATTTATTTTCTTCAAATTAAATCATTGTGACGTGCATCGATCAACTTTTGTGGCGATAGAGAGAAGAAAACAAACTGTTCCAGGTGGTCTACGTGTCGTTTGCCTTTCAATCAGCGTGTATTTGCAGACTGGAAGTGGTGCTGTGCTTGACAGTCAGTATTTCCAACTCTTATTTGTATTTTTAATTAGAGGACTTGACTCATAAACAGTTGATTACAGTCGTTATATTTGAGTAATATTGGTGTTGGGAACGTTCCCCTGTTTTGCCATTACTTTGAAAATCCAGGTGAGGCGTCAAACTCCTCCAGTACTGAAAGAAGTCTTGATACATCGCAGCCCCCCCCCAACCACCCCCACCCCCCGCTCCTCCCCACCCCCCACCCCCACACCTGTCTATCTGTCTGGATGATCGGTAGCTCTGCGATCTGTCTGCAACCCCTGGGAGACTCCAAAAATCCCCGCTCTGCTCCTCTGCGCCCCCCCCCTCCTCCTCTCCCTTCTCCTCCTCCTCCTCCTCGATAGCTCTGCGCTCTTCTCCTCGCCTGTGCATGGGTTGTTTGCGTGCGTGCGAGCGTGCGTGCCCGCCAGCGTCGCCCGTCCGCGTTTGAGTGTGCGCGCGCGCGTGCTCCGGCTGCTGGTTCACACGGCGGCGTTACAGTCACAGTGAATGAGTGTCTGTAGCAGCGAGGCGGAGGGAGACACTAGACCGCTTCTCGTGCGCCGCTCCTCCATTGAAACACTTTCCTGCGGACTCCAGCCGAGGGGTGAGTTTCCTCTATCTCTTTTTGTCTTGTTTGTTGGAGGCGCGGACGGAGAAGGGAGGGGGAGGGAGGGAGGAGAGGGAGGAGAGGGGGGACGGGGTTCGGTCGGACTGGGCCGGGCCGAGATACAGACGGGTCGGTCCGGGTCCCGCACTGTACGTGTGTGTGTGTGAGAGGGAGGGGGGGGGGTGCATTCTTGAATTCGGATGGGGTGAATTTTGGGGAAGAGGTGGGTTAATGCACGTGCATGCGGGTGCGTGTGCGTGCTCTCCGGCGGCGTGATTAGGCGGCTGTTCGTCCATTGTGTTGTGATATTGTCCAGGAGTGAGGTGCTAAAGTTGTCCTCGGTGCACGGTGGGGGGATGGGCCGCGCACCAAACTTTAACCACTTCACACCGGCTCCTCTCGCTCGTCACCGCGGGCTGCCCCCCTCCCTCTCCCGCCTCTCCCCCTCCCTCTCCCCCCCTCTCACCGCCGGCTCGCGAGTCCTCGGTTCTCCTCTTTTTCTCCCGCATTCCTCAACTTTCTCACCAACTACTTCGGGTCGGAGGAGGAGACGACGGAGGAAGAGGAGGAGGAGGAGGGCAGGTTTTTTTCCTGCTATCATGCCCGCATAAAAAAGCCCACTCCTGGACACCCCCCCCCTCTTCATCTCACGGTGTCCTGTCGTTAAACGGGTCCCGGGCCCCCTTCTTCCCCACTTCGCCGTGTCCCTCCTCTCTCTCCCTCCCCGCGCCATGCCGGATCCATCCGTCTGTCTCGCCCACAGTTGCAGCGCATTTGTGTCCCGGGATGACCTGTTGATGTCGGCTAAAGATGGAGTGCCTGGATCGCCCTCCGCTATAGACCTCCCCTCCTCCTCCTCCTCCTCCCCTCTCGCTCTCCCCGTCTTCTCTTGGGCGAAATAAAATAACACATTAAATAATAGCGAGTTCAAGTCAAGTGAGCGTGCGTGCGTGCCGTTGCTTTCCCCCTTCTCCCAGCCCTTTTTTTGGAGCGGGTGTTATAAATTATTCAGTCGCTGTGATATATGATGAGCGACATTTTGGAAGGGGAACGACGCGTGTCTGTCCCGTGTCGGTAGCTGCCATTTGGCCGGAGGAGGAGGAGGGAATTCGGTCTGAGCGGACATCACACGTCGCTGGCACGGAAAGAAGGGAAGACAAGAGGAGCGAGGGGGGACAGAGAGAGAGAGAGAGAGACCACGGAACTGCTGAATTTTTTATCCCCTCATTTCTGTCTTTTTTTGGGAGGGGGGGGGGTAGATTTGGTGCCCTCCCCTTCGTGCTTCCTCGGACGCTTCGGCGCGTGTAGAGGACAGTCCGAACCGGAGAGACACCAAATAAAAGAACAAGCGCTCCCTCTCCTCCTTTTTTTGTGTCCCCCCCCTTTCCGCCCCCCTCCCTCCCACCTTTTCCTCCCCTCGTCCCTCTCCGCTGTGGACGTACGCACGCACCGGCCCGGGCCAGCCGAGGACTTCCTCAAAAAAAAAAAAAATCCTACCGGGCATCGCGGCTGGCACACGGCGGGGCACCGAGCGCTCCCTGCCCGCTCTGACTGCACCGCTGCCGCCGCCGCCGCCGCTGGCGGGGCTCTCCTCCTTCCTCCTTCCTCCTCCTCCTCCGCCGGCGAGACTCTGCCAGACTTTCACGTGAGATTAAACTGACGTGTGTTGAGAGAGATGTATGGAGAAAATATTTGGGGAAGTTTGGGCTCCTGTGGTGCTCCGGGGAGGCTACACCGTAGCCACATTGTGGTGTCTGTCTGCCCACGAGTGGCGCTCGGAAACGGCTCGTTTTATCCGCCCTGAAATGCCTCCAAAGTAAAAGCTCTCGGGTCCGGGCGGCGCGACACGAGAGCCACAGCCATGTTAGCGAGTTATCGCGCATTAGGTGAAGTGTTTCACTCACACTTAGTTAGCCCTTAGCGTTAGCCTGCTACTTGCTAACAGGCCACCTTTTAACCCCCCCCCCCCCAAAAAAAAAAAAAAAAAAACCCAGGAAATTGACAGTGATCAGGTGGAGGCTGATGTTGATGTGCTGGTGCTGCAGGCTGCTGCTCGGATTTATCATGAGCCAGCAAAGTGGCTGCAAGACTCGGGTTACTTTTTATAGAGCGAGTGAGAGAGAGTGAAGGGAGGGGTGACTTGGGTGTTAGCAGGAGCATGTGGTGTCTGCAGAGTTTGTGGAGATTTATAAAGTTGCACAGGACACACACACACACACATCATGCAGACGGTTCAAAAGCCAGACATGGCGTATAATGGGGCGCAGGGGGACTCGGGGTCAGGGGTCAAGTGGTGTGAATTAACTCCCCTTTTATGTTTCCTTCAAAGTTGTGGTGACCTCCCTGACCCGAGGGAAGCGAAGGTGGCGGGGAGGTTGTCCTTGAGTGACATGTCAGGGCCCTGCGGCGTGCTGGAAGTAAATCAGGCGAGCGCGCCGCTCGTGCCGAGGGGGAGAGCCGCAGCCTCCAGGCTACCGCGGCACTGACGGGGCGGACGTGGCGCGTCTTGCCGGGGCTGGATGGCTGATCCGTGCACTCATCCCTGCCTTTGATTAGAGATTATCTTCTCACACACGTGCTTTGTCTTAGCAACCGCCTGCTTAATATTCACATGATTGCACAGATTTACACCTGGAAACGACTGCGGGCATCAACCATTGGTCGCCAAGGAGCTCCGCTGGGACTCTGGGCTGTTCTGTTGTTCGCTCAAGGCCGCTGGAAGTGCAGATGTTGGAGAGCAGACAGTGCCCCCCCCCTCCCCCACAGGGAGGAGGGGGCCTTTGCGTGAGTCAGAAACTCTAACTTAATTCGAATGTTGCTGTCTAAGTGCAGTAACCTGCTACAACGTGACAGTAATCCATATTACCAATTACTAAAGCAGCAATAATGTATGTAAACAAATCCTGGAAACGGCCCAAAAAGCACTGGGAAAATATCGCTCCTCGCTGCTCGGGCTGAATTATAATTGCATTAATGCCGTGCACATTGATTTCCTTACGTCCACGCCGATTGTTAAGGCGCAACGCTGAGTGGCAGTAGGATGGTGAGGCGCAGACTGACTTCTCATTGTCCAAGCGATTGATTATAGTTGGACGAGCAGTGAAAAGTGGTCAAAGTCAAACAGAATGAGTGTAATCAGAGACGGTGGTCTCGATAGGAGGAGAAAGTCACTGGGATTTAAAAAAAAAAATCATACAGCCTGTTCTAATCCAGCAATCTGTCTCGCACAGAACAGGAAGCCCAATTAATCAAGCCTAATGACATAGTAACGGGAGTTGACACAATTAATCCACACTGTAGTATCAGCATTATCTCCAAGTATCAGACGTGCCAGCTGTACTCTGGAAACTAAGTTGGAAGACCTTCAGCAGACTCTCAGGTGTTTTCATGCTGTCTTCTGGATTGAGCCTTATTGATGCAAACCATCAGAATCTCATTGTGACTCACACTTTGAAAAGAAAAGCTGTGATGACTCCAGTTGTCGGCCGCTTTGCATTTCCCTGTGACGTTTGGACGGTGAGGACGCTTCAGACCTGGAGTCGAACGAGACAAGATTGCTCATCAAGTTTTTGATTGTGACGCATTCGCATGAATTAGTGTGTTGTTCTGGTGAAGTTACAATTTGATGGAAATGTTGCTTGGCTTTTTTGTTTGTTTGTTCACAAGAATGCAGAAATCGCCACCATCGTATCACCATTTCAGTTGAACCATCTTGAGAAACTGGGTGGATGTTGGTGTCCCTTAAAAATGATCAGGGACGAGTTTACTTTTACTAATTAATTCCACACAGTTTTAAGAAAATTGGTCATTTTGATGCACATAAAATCCATAATGGAACTAACTAGCACCTAGATCACAGATAGGACAACTTGTGTTTACTACTTTTGAGGTTTTTTTTCCCTTATTTTGGGTGTGTACTTCAAAGTGCCTACACTTACAAATCCACCATGGATTTTTGGCAGTCCAAAGAGATTTTCTTGTGAACGCTCAACATGCCACAAGTCTGATTTGATCCTTTTGATTTTTTCACACACACACTCCGGTGCTGGTTGAAGAACGCCACTTTTTCCATACTGACAGGCTCCTTTTCCGCTCGGGTCGAGTCGGGTCATCTGTCAGAGGCAGTCGAGCGCTCTGTCTGGTTCAACACCTCTTTGTGATTAATCACCTTTTTTAAAGCTAAATCAAACCTCCCATAAATATAAAGTGTGGCCCTGGAGCTGTAAAGAGATGTGGTTTACTCTCTCCTGCAGCCCCCTCTCGTACTTAACGACGCCGACATCCATCAGAACTAATTAATGACCATAAACTTAAAAAAAATTAATTATGATTAAATGCTGATGGCCCGTCTTATTCTCAGGGCCACCCTTTATGGAGGCGGGAGGCTCCGGACTGCTTTAACCGCGGGTTTATTTTTTCGGCGAACCCAAACGGCACCCTGCTCGACAGCCGGCACCTGGCAGCCTCCAGGCAGCGCCGCTGTCTGGCCCTGTTGGCTGGTGGGCAGTGAGAGAGTTGAAACTTTGAAGGGTAAAAAAATCCCGAACCCCTCATTCAAGATGGGCGTGTCGTCTGACGAGCGTCACATGAGGAAGTGGGTGTATTTCAGGGAGAAGTTGTGATGTTTTTTTTTTTTTTTATTTTAACCTCATCGCGTCTCGTTTCCCAGAGCGGACCCTCAGTGACTGAGGGTGTTTTTTTTTTCTCGGTGCTGTAGGTTCAGTGAATGCCCCGGCAGCTCCAGTCATTGTCATGTGTCTTGCCGAGCTGTTTGGATTGCATTAAATCCGCCGCCGCCAGATCAACAGAGTTCAAGGTGCTGCCGCATTGCACGTCGTGCCGGCGCGCTGATTCTGGCGGAGCAGAGAGCTGCACGTCTGCCTCGCTCCACTGTTGAACAAAAAAGCCCCTCCATGTTCCGAGCGAATGACAAGATAAGTTTACCGTTTAATGCATCAGTGTCTCCAGAGCTCATTATGGCGAACGCTCGACGATCGCGTGCCTGAGTTGTCTCCGTTTTGACTTGTTTACGGCTGGAAGAACAAGAAATGACATTAAACCAGAACTGAGTGTTTTTCTCTTTCCAGCATTTTTTTTGTCTTCTCCAAGCCGCCTTTGTCTGACCTGTTACTGTTAAGCTGCTTTTTAGTGTAAATTCCCCTGTAAATATAGCCGTTGAACATCTGGGTGGTAGCTGCTGGAGGAGCGAGGACCTTTTTTCTCTGAATGGTTGGAACGAGCGCGTCTCCCAGATGGAGGTGGATAAAGTTTTCTTTGTCCTCAGGGTGTCGTCCAAGGTCAGCGTCGGGAGGTTCAGTTGTTGGATAATTGTTTTTGTTTGCGAGGCGAGGCCAGTTGTGGTGTGGGTGGACCGGGTTCATGTTAAGAAGTGGCAGCCGCGGTGAAAACATGCCGGACTTCTTGTTCGAGCGGGCAGAAGGTGGCAGTTTGGGGCGCGTGGCTTCTCTCTGCGATGGTTCCTCAATAGCATTTACTGGAAAATACACGACAGATTTTATAGTGTTTTCTTTATGTTGATGCTGATAATTACACAGTGTCTCATAATAATGTGTTTGCTTCGCTTTTCAAAACTCATTGTTTTTACATTAACAAATGCCCTTCGACTGGATTATTAATTTATTGATAGTATATTAGGGTGACAAAGAGATATTATGTTGCCTTTGGGTTTTAAAAATTCAAATTGTGAAAAAACGTAGACTTTTGGCTCGAATAAACTATGATAGAAACTTCTAGGAAAAAATAGGTCGAGGAACCAAACGTGAAACCTTTAAACATCCATTGCTGTGAGGAAGAAGCTGGATTGGATTCTCAAATCTAAATTTTCATGAATTTGTATTTTCCAGAAGATTCTACCACTCGTATTTTTGTCATCTGTCCCTGGTCTAAGACAGGAGGTGACGCTAAGCTGAGTATATAACAGCAGCACATCTGGCTACATACCAGTTGAAGGCTGGATTGGAAAACAAAAAACAATCTACAAAAACTCTTTAAATTTGAAACTGGAGCTTCTGATTTCCAGTGGCTACCAGAAGTCCAGGCATTTGGCTGACCAGTTTGTTGAACCTTTGACCACTTGGTGTAGCAGCAGTCCTTCACAGCTCCACCAGTCATGTCATTCCATCCACACTTGCGTTGCATTTGATGGCTACGGGCTGCTGAAGCCGATTCCTCCACGCATTTTTTTGGAAACTGTTTCAGGAACCGGATGCCAACTCTGAGTTATGCCAGACATTATTTTCCTTTTCAGAACGCGGTTATCGTCTCTTGAAGCTGATTAAAAGTTGCAGCAGAACTTTTGCAGACAAAACAAATAACCTTCAATGATTTTCCTCTCGTCCTTTTTTTTCCTCCTGAGATGCTGCAACTTAAAATCTGAAGACTTTCTCTTCAGGTTTCAGTTCGCTGTCATAGGGTTGGACGGTTTTCTTTTTCAACCACTTATTCTTTTTGAGAAAAACCTCATTGACCTCAACCTGGAGAAAACACACATTTAATGGCACAAGAGGAAATTATTTTAGCGAGAGCCATATGTGCATATAATGGCCTTTGTTTAAACCTTGAATTCATGCAAATGAATGTAGATTTTTTTTTCTTGAACGCTGAAGTAGAAAGTCAAGATACAATTTATAGGAAACACTGTCGTGTTTGTCGCGAGGACGCCCTCTGACTTGAACCTCGTCGACTCGACACTCTTAAAGTGCGGGGTAGAGCCAACAAAGGCCCGGCGGTGTCGGGAATCTGAAAGGAGTCATGTGGAAAGAATGCCGCCTTTTCAGGGATCTGTTGAAGGGTAGGCATGATCTACGCACAGAAGAGTCAAATGTGGCATACAGAAAAAAATTAAAGCAAACATACAGAAAAAGAAAAGTGGAAGAATGAAAAGTCTGGCGCGGGAGTACACTCTTTCTTACAGATTGCACTTTGGCCCTTGTGCTCTGATTCTATCGTGTCGTCCTTTGAATAATCCTTTTTGCACAAAACACCAAATGGCCTCCACTTCAGCGAGGAAAAAGACGACGTGGAAACCTTTAACTTGATTACTTGGCGAGCGTGCCGAGAGATCAGTTCCTTGGAGACTCGCTCGTGGTCATCTACTGTTTGCGCAGTCGCAACGAAAAGGAATCTGGTGTCAAATTACAGGTGTTTAATGTCTGAGGCCCCCATGCTAGTTCCCCGGATCAAAAAGCCTCCTGGAGGCGAGCCAGCCGGTTCCGTGTTAGCTTTCAGGGAGTGGGTTTCTCAGGAACAACAGCTAAAATGGACTCGGGAAGCTGCGCAACCAGCCTGAATCAAATCAATGAGGAGTTTTCTAGAACTATGAGTCATAAAATCAATTGTACAGGAATTACAGAATGTGTAATTCAACAATATACATAATAGGTGCCATTTAGTATCTTGCTTTGGTTCTGGGAACTTGCGTTGGGCATTGTCCTTTACAGTAGACAATCATTCTTAAAGCAATGGCTGTATTAAGTGGAGACAAAAAGCCATCATTTGCCGTCCAAGTGGTGCAGAAGCGGTTGCAGGCCGGAGTTTGAAGGGTGAATAATTCACCAGGTTTGACATCAACTCTTTGTGGGCACCGACGAGGTCGTACGGAAGCGATTTTACAGAGTAATCATTCCACGGCTGTTGGGTCATATATTCTGCACATGACCACTTAGCAGCCTGATCTGTTCCTCCCGTGGGAGCCCTGAGCCAAGTCTCGAGCCAGACTTTGAATAACACGCCTGTCGTCCCGCTCGCTTTGAGATAAAAGGTGGACATGAGGCGTTTCCACAGCGGTCAGTTCTGTGTGAGCGATGAGTCGGATCAAGAACGTCCTGACAGTCCTAAAAGCTGCAGTTGTCTTCATTTCCGATTGCACTCGATACCTGCTGCTTTCTGGAAACAAGTCACAGAGGGAAGAAATGTGTCAACACGCCCTCTGCATTTCGCATGGATGCTGAAAACGCTAAAACATGCGTGTTACGGCGTTGTTTTGAGTGGGTGAAAGCTTGTCCCCGGCACAATGCTGCTTTTCTGTTGGAAACCTCAGAGCAGACCTGTCCGTCCTCCATGTCCACCGTAACCAGAGATTAGACATGTAATTAGGATGGGCCCCTTTGTTGCCTCCCACTGGAGGTACCGGCCACGGCCAACTGGGAGGGCTCTTTTGGTCGACCCTCGACATGCTGGAGAGATTATATCTCTTTGTTGGTCGGGGAATGGATGGGGGGGGGGTCCCCCCAGAGGAGCTGAGAGAAGCTGCAAGGGAACAAGATCGTCTGGGTTTATCTCTGTCTCACATCGCTCCACTCATGCCATGTGGGGAAAACGATGGCTGGATGGATAATTTTGATGTTGTGTTGTGATACTTGGTCATTTTTCATCATTTCTGTATGGATCCTTATGGACTTGGTTCTGACAGTGTGGTGCAGTATTCCTGGTGAATCCACAATGTAGTGAAAGAACTGTTTGATTCAATAGTGGAAGTTTGTCCAGTCTGAAACTGGCCACAACTGTATCCTCAAGTTTTCTCTTTCACTCTGAACTCATCTATGAAGATCGTTTTAGGATTATTACATCCATGACACTTGTATCTATTTTGGATTTATTGGTTGGAGAACTGGCGAAACAACATATACAACCATGCTTTTTTCGTTGATAACTTCAGCTTTCTATATTTGGCTGCTATTCAGTGTTGCTGTGTGTTTTTTGACCAAACTGTGCAACGTGCTGGTGAGTCTTATCTGTGATTGGACAGTAGCTTTGTGATGGTCCTGGGAGGCAACGTGATGACTCTCCTATTGAGACAAAGATCCATGTCAGTGCCTCCTTTAGCGTCCGAATCATCAACGGTGTTTGTAGAAAAACTTTCTTCAACAGTGCATCTGGGAATACTGTGGCTCTTCTAGTGTTTTTGTGGCAGTAAAAAAAAGAGATGTGTTTATAGGTCATCCCTCATTCATTATGTGATTACCATGTGCCCCCCCCCAAACTTCAATAGATTTGACACCCAAAAAATTGTGAGGTAATGATCAAAAAGACTTCAGAGTTGAATCACAGCTTTAAAAGGCGTGTGATAACTTCTGCCTTGACCTCTGCGTGACCCCCCCCCCCCCAGACTCCCACTTCTTTCCAAAAGAAAGCCTACAGTGGAGCGCTGCGCTTGAGTTTCCCCGGTTTTTTGTCTCGGAGGAGCAGGACTAATCAGGCGCACATTGTTTCCCTATGAGAGGTTTGTTTTGGGGGGGGTTGTAGTCAGGATAGGAACTCATTATCATCATCATCATCATCATCATCATCATCATCATCATCATCATCATCATCATCGCCACCATCGCCCACTCATCGCAAGCCAGGCTCCAGATAGTAGTCTGCACCAGCTCAGCCGGTTCCACATCTATCGCTTGTCTCGGCTATAAAGGAATGTTTGTTCAGCGGAGTCGTGACTCACCTCTGAGTTCTCCTCTGTTTACTTCTGCTCCATCATATTTGGCGGCAGAGTGGTTCTATATGTGCATTAATAAACAAATAGACAAACAAGTAAATAAGCCGAATAAACGCGGGATCGCTCTTAAGCCTTCAGTCATGCGAGTGAAATTAATTTGGCGATGGATCGTTCAGTGTCTTGGTTTTTTTTTTTAATTGTATTTTGTGGCAAGTTTGACAGCTCCTCCACTTCCTGATCACAGGCTTCTTTGTTGGACGGTGACGAAGACGAGTGAAATAGATGCGTTATGTAAGCGGCTGTGTTTTGACTGAGACGGAGCGACAAGAAAATAACAAAGTAGGCCAAAAACCACCAAACAGTTTATTAGCTGTGAATTAGATGTAATGAAACAAGGTTAGTGGAGGGGGGGGGAGAAAAAAAGATAAAGGCTTATATAACTGTCGCTGGTGGCCCGAAATTCTCTTTCATTTGGAAGTTTGGAATTAAAGTTGTTTACCAAATACTTAATTCATTAATCATCATAGACTTTACTTACCCTGCTTCTTTATTTTAAGTCTCTTTCCTGCCTCCTCGCCTCTGTCTCGTCTGCCTTTCGCACGTCTTCCACTCTTTCTTTGCTCGCGTCTCATAACTCATTTATTTACAGTTTTCTCTGCTCCCTTTGTGCCGCCTCATCTTATCCGCTCCCTCTCATCACTCGTCTCGGGCTTCTCCGTTCCGTTTTCTTCACCTTCGCCTCAATTATCCCGACGTCATCCCTTCATCTTGGCAGAGATCTCCTCCTCTGTCTGTTCTCCTGTCCTAGATCGCATCCCCTCCTCTTCTCGGTGACCTCCCGGTGATCCCGTCGTCTCCCCCCCCTCCCCCTCTCTCGCGCTCTTCTCTAACGTCTGCCTTTTCCTCTCCCCCCCCCTCTCCTGCAGACCCTGTAGTGCTGGGCGCAGAGCGTTATGGCTCAGACGCTGCAGATGGCGATCCCTAACTTTGGCAACAACGTCCTGGAGTGTCTGAACGAGCAGCGGCTGCAGGGCCTCTACTGTGATGTCTCCGTGGTCGTCAAGGGACACGCCTTCAAGGTCAGGAGTTCAGTCTTAGGTCACGGCGTCACACCGTCGTGGATTCACACCCACCAACCAGGAGGCTGAATTTAAAGCATGTATTCTCCTTATTTTGTGAGACGTGGATGCAAGATGTTAGTAGGTTTCACAGACAATTTAACACAAAAGCCACAACACGATTACAAAAGCTGCAAACGCCACATCCAGAAGCCAAACATGAATACACAAGTAACAACCCTCAGTAAGCTGCAACACAAATGCATAAGCTGTAACAGTTCTACAAAAGTTGTTACATAAAAGTAAATATCACAACACAGAC
>JAUESF010000074.1:1540995-1563983 GCA_032274765.1 Malacoctenus tetranemus | reverse complement strand
CACACACACACACACACACACACACACACACACACACACACACACACACACACACACACACACACACAGCCTTCATATCAGTGAAATCAGTATCACTTACACACACTATCACACACACATCAATACAAATTACGGTGCGACGCTGAGGAAAATTACAAAGTATTAGAAGGAGAGAGAACACACACACACGCGCACACACACACACACACACACGCAGGCCGGCTGACTCCGGTGTCACAGCGTCTTTCAACCGAGAACAATGGCAGCAAGCTGATCCTGTTTCAGAGGTGTATAAAGGAGTAGCTACAGATTAATATGAAACCACAGCACACACACACACACACACACACACACACACACACACACACACACACACACACACACACACACAAAAGCTCTGGTTTATTAATGCTCCAGAGTGTCGCCGGCCCGTGTGGATTCAGCCCACGGTGACGTTTTGTTTCCTCGGTTCGCGTCCGACGGCCACGGAGCCTCGACTGAGCGAACAGATTCGGAGCGAACAGGAAGTTGTGACTCGCGAGCTCCGTCGGCTTGTTCCTGCGAAACTCTCGGCGAGCGTCCGAGGTTCGGAGACGCGTCCTCGTCCTCGTCCTGTCAGAGCGAGTCTCAGTCTGCAGGAGAGAGGCCGAGTGGGCGGGCAGGACGGCGTCGCACGACCCCGTCACCTCTCCCACGGCTCGGCCCGTGTGTGTGAGTGTGTGTGAGTGTGTAAATTAAGATGAATAACCGAGCAGAAATCGTGCCGCGGCTCCGCTGAGCGAGCGATCCATATGTTGCAGCGGCGGCGGATCGGCTTTTAGTGGCTGTCACATGTGGTTAGAGCGTCCGCGGGCCGGCGGGCGCGTCGCCTCGTTTGCTCCTAAACACGATCGATGGCGGCCAATCGGAGGCCGGCGAGGGGCCGGTGGAAACTGCGACACGAGACGGGGGGGAGACGGAGGGAGAGGGGGGGGCGCGGAAGATGGCCGCCGTCCGTCAGGCTCCAGGTGCGAACCTGCTGCAGGTAACGGGAGGTCGAAGGCGCGACGGACGCGCGTCTGGTTCCTGTCATACAAGATGGCCGCCGCCGCCGCCGGTCACAATCGAGCCGCGAACCTGTCAACGACGACTTGTTGCACGACGACGATCGGCCGTAAACAACGAGCGAAGAAGACGGCCCACGCTGCACTCCTCTGCAGAGCGCGTGTGTGTGTGTGTGTGTGTGTGTGTGTGTGTGTGTGTGTGTGTGTGTGTGTGTGTGTGTGTGGCTCCATCTCTCCAGCTTACACAGGGTGGTTTAAAGCTGCGGGTTAGCGCGGATGCAGGTTTCCATGGCAACCCCCCTGAACTGAACTCCCCCATCTGTCATGGCTGCCGGCCAGCATCCGCGCGTGTGTGTGTGTGTGTGTGTGTGTGTGTGTGTGTGTGTGTGTGTGTGTGTGTGTGTGTGTGTGTGTGTGTGTTTCTCCTCCTCCCGTCAATTTCCACGTCTCGCAGTGTTGCGGAGACGCCGGTGGGGGGGTGGTGGTGGTGGTGGTGGTGGTGAGGGGGGGGGGGGCGGCGCTCCAAGCGAAGGGCAAACAGGGTCAGACTCGCACAAACAGCAGCGCATTAACAAACACCCGTCAGCCAAAACATTAGGACCAGCGAGCAGCAGCGAGAACAAAAGTTCATTGTTGTTTCGAAACAGAACGAAAGACTTAAAAACATCGTCTTCTCAGCAGGTTTTTACAGGTTTGGTTCACCTGAGACGCTTCTCTGTTGTCTCGACTCGACTCGACTCGGTTTTGGTCGTTTCCCATTAAAAAGACAGGAAACCCACCTGCCGGCCAATCAGACGCCTGCAGGCCGACGGTGTCATCGCCAAAAGACGAGCAGGCGGCGCCGGTTCATCTCCTGATGTTGTGATTTTGTGAAGGAAGCTCCGACGTCTTCCTCCTCCCCCCCTCCTCCTCCTCCTCCTCCCCCCTCCTGCAGCGCTCATGTATTTTTCAGCCCCCTGCCCGGGGGCCAGGCAGGTTCGCCATCAGAGGGATGACTCAGGCCTGAGGGGGAAACCCGGAGAAAAAAAACGCCACTCGTTCGCTCCGTGTTTCACAACTTCCTCTTTCTGGAGCGTCCTGAGTTTCCTCACTCGGGACGCGCTGAATATTTTACACGCGCTCCTCTTTCGCTGACTTTTCTCCCTTTAACCGGACCGTCCACCATCTGCTCCTCAACTTTCCCTCCTTAAATTAATCAAAACCTTCGCTTCTGCGTCAAAAACCGAGCAACTTCCGATCAAACTCGACAGCTTCTGCGACTAAAACCTGAGAGAGCTGCGTCTCCACGCGCACACAAAGACGCGACACCTGCGCAGGGCGGAAAAATCAGTCTCCAGGTGTTGATGAGTCGATGATCGAGAGGCGGCTCGGCGAGGAGGACGCCGCCGCCGCCGCCGCCTCACTTGGAGCGCGGTCGAGGAGGCTCGGAGGCTCGTCAGCGCGACGCTAATCAGCGTGAATAAGCTGGAGTCAGAAGAGCTGCAGCTGCAGATGTGGTGCATTAATAATGGAGGAGCGCAGTGTGTGTGTGTGTGTGTGTGTGTGTGTAGACGCTGAGGGTTTGCAGAGCTGAGCTCTGAACGCGCCGCAGAGGTCGCCAACAGATCTCCGGCGCGTCGCGTTCTCGATCAACCTGTTCCGACTTTCGCTCTCTCATCGTCTTCACGTTTTTCCTCCTTCGGCCTCATCAAAGAGACGCCGTCGCCCTGACGACACGATCGACAGACCGTCCAACGTTTGAAACGCAAGAAACAGCCGCAGTTACTGTACTCAGATTACTAAGTAGGTCATTAAAAAAAAGAAAAGAGGAGCGAGACGCAGCAGCAGCGATGGAATCGCCCAGAGTGAGAGGAGAGACGTGCAGCTAGCCTTAGCGTTTGTCCTTTAGCAGCAATGCTACTGCAGGCTTTCAGTATTAGCTTTAGCATTAGCTCTGACTCAGGACTTTAGCATCAACTCTCCCACAGAACTTTAGCCGCAGCTCTAGTGCAGGTTTTGAACCATTGGCTGTGGTGCAGAACTTCAGCACTAGCTCCGATTGAGGACTTTAGCACTAGCTTGGATTCAGGAATTTAGCTTTAGCATAGCTTCAGGACTGTAGCATTAACTTAGATTCAACACTTTAGCATTAGCTTTGGCTTAAGACTTTGAGAATAGCTTTCATTCAGCACTTTAGCATTAGCTTAGACTCAGGACTTTAGCTTTAGCTCTGATTCAGGGCTTCAAGAATAGCTTATATTCAGGACTTTAAGCTAATGCTAAAGCCCTGAATCTAAGCTAATGCTAGAGTTAAGACTTTAGCTTTAGCTCTGATTCAGGACTTTAGCATTAGCTCTGACTCAGTACTTCAGCTTTAGCTCTGATTCAGGACTTCAGCTTTCGCGTCGCTCCTGGTTGAAGAGGCATCACGACAGCGTGCCAAAGCTCCTCCCCCTCCTGCGACCACCTGTGTCCAGACGCCATCAATTCCTGCCAAAACTCCCCCGAGTGAAAGACGGAGGCGGCGGCAACATGTGTGCCGATCACCACATGGCATCTGGAGACGCCCTCTCCCCCCCCCCTCCTCCCCTCCCTCCTCCCTTCCTCCCCCAGGAGACGCACACAGAACGACGGCCGTCAATAAAAACAAGCTGCTGCCGCTCCGGTTAAACAAAGAGACTCTTCACCTCCACATTTCACCGGTCAGGAGATGAAACGCGACCGGAAGCGCACAAAAGGGGGAGGCGGCCGTCCCCGGGGGGACGCCGGCGCTGCTCCACAGATGGCCGAGGCGCTCACACAGCGCCGAGTCATTACAGCGGCCCAGCAGGAGCCTGTGTGTGTGTGTGTGTGTGTGAGAGTGTGTGTGCAGTCAGGCTCATTGTCCCCCTCGGTGAACATTAGCCAGCAGTCAGCCGGACCTCCACAGTCTGCCGGCTCGATGGAGCCGACTGGAGGCGACGCGAGGACGATCGACCGGCCGGCACGCGCCGACGACGCAGACGGGCGGCGGCAATTAGCAGCTCGTTACCGGAGGAGGACGGCTCGCCGCTGCCACGCCACAGCGACGCCACAGCGACGCCACAGCGACGCCACAGCGACGCCTCCGGTCCCGGCGACCGTCAGAGGCGACCGGACCCAAAGTTCGCCCGCTCCCGTCCTCCGACGCCTCGAGACGCGACGGACGACTCGGTCTGCGACTCGGAAACAATCACGAGCAACCGGACGAAGAGCGAGTCCTCGGTCCGGACGCTGCTCGATTAGGAGCCAATCACAGACGGCCTTCAGATCACGGCGAACCCCTCAACACGTCTCTGATCAACAGTCAGATTTCCTGAGGAGGTGTGAGGAAGAGGAGGAGGAGACACGAGGAGGCGAAAGATGGGGAGGCAGAGAGGAGAGATGGGGAGATTAATGGCAGAGGGAGGAGGGGGGAGGAGGGGGGAGGAGGAGGGGGGAGGAGGACTTGGCCGAGGCTAATCATAATTGGCCTGACAGTGGGAGACGGTGCGGCGCTGTTGCTGGGTGGAACATGTGTGTTGGAGGGGCGGGGGAGGGAGGGGGAGCGTTAGACACAGGGGTCACTGAAGAAACGGAGCCGAAGAAACATGGAGGCTCCTACTGTATCGCCTTCTTCATCATCATCATCATCATCCTCACTGAGCCGCACTTAGATGAAGCTTTCAGGGCGGTGAGACCGCGTCACACCAGGACTGAGTGCGTCTCCTGGGGGAGGAAGAGGGGAGGAAGAGGGGAGGCTGTGATGGTCACGAGGCCGAGCCGACACCAACAGATGTGCATGCACAGCACATCTATATAGATATAGAAATATATATATAGATGTGCTGGAGCATCGGTGGCCATTAAAGATTCATTACGGCTCAAAATATCTGACTTAAGAGAAGCAAAAATGATGATAAAACCACTGCAAGGTGAAGCTGAGGAGGAAAAAGGAGGAAAAAGAAATAAGGGGGAAAAAAGAAGGAAAAAGAAAAAAAGAGGGAATAAAGAAGGAAAAAGAAAAAAAGAAGGAAAAAAGAAGGAAAACAAAAAAGTGTAAAAAAAAATAAAGAAAAAAGAGAAGAAAAAGAAAAAAAGGGGAAAAAGAAAAAAAGAAGGATAAAGAAAAAAAGGAAGAAAAAAGGAAAAGAACAAGAAAAAGAATGGAAAAAATGTAATCTATTACTTCTAGTTTTTAAAGGTCTGACATTACTAAAAAATATCGTGTTCAGAGACTCCAAAAAACAATTACAGCTCCAGATAAAGTCAGAGAACGGTTCATTTACTTTCATATGATCTCGTTTCAAACGATGAGCTGTTTGAGTCTTTTGTTGTTGGCGTCGACTGAAGCGATTAAATCCACAGAACGTGATGATTTCTGCGTTCGTTCGCCCCAAATAAAGGAGTAAACCAACTGCTCTCATGTCGCGTTTAACTGCTAATGTCTCAAAAATCCTGAATTTAAACGAGATCTGCCTCCAAAAAAAAAATGCTACAAACAATGAATGCTAATATGTAGCAACATGAAACAAACAAGCTATTAGCTCCTCATTCAATTTGCATCGGAGCTCCGGGTGCAATTAAAGTCTGGCTTACTGAGTCTGACACTAATTACGCAGCCATTGACTGGAACCGGGCGAAAATGAGCTCTGCATCTGAAAAGGGTTGAGTGAGTGTGTGTGTGTGTGTGAGTGTGTGTGAGTGTGTGTTTTCACGAGGAAACGGAGCCGAGACGCAGGATTTTCTGGTTCATTCGGACGTTCGAGTCTTTAGATGCTTCAGTTTGTGTCCTGAAACCACGAGATTCAGTTGAGAGAGAAAAACGTAAACTTGGGAAGTTTACAAAGAAAAACATTCACATTTGAGAAAGACGTATTTAAAAAATTTTGCTGTGTAACTTTGGTTCTTTTCCCTCTTTTTTTTGTTCCTTTCTGTCCTTTTTTTGGGTTGTTTTTCCATGTTATTCTGTCCTTTTTTTGGGTTGTTTTTCCATGTTATTCTGTCCTTTTTTTTGGTTGTTTTTCCATGTTATTCTGTCCTTTTTTTGGGTTGTTTTTCCATGTTATTCTGTCCTTTCTCCCTCTGATTTCATTCATCTTTTTCTGTCTTTCCTTCACAGCTTTTCTGTTTCTTTTCTCATCTATTTCTTGCATCTTTTTTTGTTCTTTCCTCTCATTTTTCTCCATTTTTAACTCTCATTCTTTGTCCTTTTCTCTTGTTTTTGTGCCTTTTTCCACCATGTTTCTCTCTCGTCCTTTGTCCTTTTCGCTCCTCCCTCACCCCCACTCATTGTCATTAAAGGATCGCTGCTATTTTAATACGTGAATGAATAATTCAGACACTTTTTCCCCCTAATGCTTTAAAAACTTGACGCTCTGAATCGTAGATATTGACTGAGTGACTCATCAGATGAGTGAACTCTCGCATGTGTCCAACAATACAACGCGACACGTCTGCTGCCACACTCAGTGTGTGTGTGCGTGCGTGTGTGTGTGTGTGTGTGTGTGTCACAGAGAGGGAGGGGCCGAGCGTCGGTTTGACTCCCTGCAGTGAGAAAGTAGGTCAACACAGGCTGGTTTCATTCATGCTCCACCTCTGATTCTCTGCACATGTTTCTTTTATGCATTCGAGAGCTGCACCTACGCAGTCCGGACACACACTCACACACACACACACACACACACACCCTGGATCTGCAGCACGATGCCACCGTTACACTCCTCCGAGTGTGTGTGTGTGTGTGTGTGTGTGTGTGTGTCACACTGTCGTCAGTGACTCTGAAGTTTGACTCCAGTAACTCGCAGGTTATATAACGGCCCACGGATCATCCTCAGAGACACTTTGGGGGAAGTCAGGCCGCGAGTCCGACGCGCAAAAGACGCAAGAGCCTTCAAAATAAAAGCACTGAGCAGTTTCTGAAGTTTACTCGAGATTAAAAAAAACTCGCTCTCTTTTTTCCTTCAATCTGATGTCAAAAACATCCAAGCAGGCAAAGCCTCGGGACAATATATCAAACATTAATGTCCTAAATTTGATAAGAAACTTTAATAATAAATTTAATAATTTAATCATGAAATTTAGGAATAAAAAAAGTGAATTTCTGGATTAAAATTACATTGAAAATATTTTCCAAAAATCTTCATAATTTTATTTTCTTAAATAATTAAATTAAGGTCCAAAATGATGATTTTGACGCCCAGAATAAAAGAAATTTCAACACATTTTGTTTTTCATTGAACTTCTCACTGAGACTCAAAACAAGCAGCAGTGAAAGAGGAAAACGCAGAACGACTGCAGACGTTTGGGTCCAGTCTCAGACGGCCGGCCGTCGCATCTCTGTCTGAGAGGAGAGAGAGGAGTGTGTGAGGGATTAATGTGCCGCTCCTGCTGGTTCAGTGTGACACACATTTCCTCCCTCGTCTCCTCCTCGCCTCCTCTTCGTCTCCTCTTCGTCTCCTCCTCGTCTCCTCTCACTTTCTGTCCGTCTAATCTGCTCTGCGCCGTTTGGTTTTGTCTCCTCTCTCTCTCTCTCTCGTCCGTTATTATCTGCAGCCAGCGGGGTTATTAATGGACCGCGCTCGTATCAGACAAACATGGAGCCCGTGGTTGCCATGGGAACTGCATCCGCAGCGCCCCAGAAAAAGGAGGGGAGGGAGCGAGTGAGAGGAGGAGGAGGAGGAGAGGAATGTGGAGTGAAAAACAAGAGGGGGGGAGGGGAAGAGGAGGAGGAGGAGGAGGAGGAGGAGGAGAGGAGGGGTTGTTGATGGATGGAAAAGGAGGGAATAAAGGAGGGATGGAGGAGAGAGGAGAGGAGAGGAGGAGACTTCTATCAGTCTGAAACATTTGATTCAGCAGAAAGGAGGAGGTGACCTTGGCGAGGAAGACAAAAGGCAGCGTGGCGCTCTCTCTCTCTCCCCCCCCCTCTCTCTCTCCCCCTCTCTCTCTCTCCCTCCCTCTCTCTCTCTCCATGATGGCGGCAGCACCAGTTAAACGTGGCCGTTTCTCTCCACAACTTCTCACCGTTTCGTCTTCACAGCGAAAGAAAAACGACCCCGCGATGAACCGAACACAAAAAAAAAGCACGCTCTTATTGTGAAAAGACCAGCTTGTTTCCACTCCATCCAACCTCCGAGCTCGGCGAAGGTCACGCCGGAGCGTTTCCGTTCCGGTAACCTGAACCGTAACCGGAACGGACGCCTGCAAACCGGGCGAGCCTCTCGCGGGCCGGAGCGGGGAAACGATCCGCTGCTGAAAGCCTTTACGGGATCTCAGCTGCGTCCGACTTTACGGGAAGGCAGCGAACGCATCGCGGGGAGTAAAAGTACAAGTACGAGCGAGTACTTCAGATGAAACGTCCCGTCTGAGGAGCCGGTGAAGCTTCTCTCAGCCATTTTTTGTTGCTCGACGGTAAAGAGACGAACTAATGAGGTTAATGAACCAAACGTCTGGGGAGGAAAGCTCGATGAGCTCCGCGAGGGGAGAACCAGGCTTCGGGAGTTCAAACCCGACGGGCTCGAACCGGGGAACGCGTCGCCGGGAGCGCGGCGCCGGTCCGCCGAGCCGAGTCCTCCGTTTCTGATCAGAACGCGGAGGAAACGGATCGAACGTCTGCAGCAGGAACCGGCGCGGCGCCGCCGCTCAACCAGCAAACGCACCGTCCCCTCTGCATCGGCCCCTCTCTCTGCACCCGTCAGGCTTCATTTGATCTGTTTTTACAGCATCCTCCCCCCTCCCTCCCCCCTCCCTCCCCCTCCTCCCCCCCTCCCTCTCTGTTCTCCGTCCATTTCTCTTTTTAACTGCCAGCGATCCGACTAAGCGCTCCTCCAAATCCCGTCTCTGGTGTCAGAGGCAGACGGGAGGAGGCTAAATGTGCAGGTCTTCAGGGAGGAGGGGGGAGGAGGGGAGGAAGGGGGGAGGAGGAGGAGGAGGAGGGGAAGGATCAACTGAGGGGGAGGGGTCAGATCGAGGGAAGTGAATTAACAGGAGTGGCTTGTTGCGTGTTGCATCCCAAAACATCCTGGTTTCCTTTGAAGGAAACACAAGTCCAACTGGAAAAACTCAAGTTGGAACAAGAAACAAATTGTATTGTATCGCATCGTATCGGATTTATGGTTTTTGAGTGTTTCTCAGCATCCACTGAACTCCCTTTTGGGTCACGAATGCATTTAGTCTTTTGTACAGAAGTACAGAGTGAAATGATGAGGCTGGTGTCAAATTACCAGCAAAAAAAAGTGTCAACTGGGAAACCAATCAAAGTACAACTTCAGTGTGAGTTGTTTATACAAATGTAGTCAAGAGCTCTGAGTGTGACAACAAATATGTCAGGTTCCTTCAATTTGCTGAAAATCATCGAATGTATTCCTCGATGTTCAGGATGCAACGCCAGACTTTTTAATTCACTTCAGCTCTCGTCGGCACGAACAGGTACAATGATGGAGACTGCGGGATGGTGAGGGGTGGTGCTGGTGGTGCTGACAGTGGGATGAAGGTGCTCACTTGGTTGTCTGCCGAGAGGCGGGGCATGGAGAGGGTCCGCCCATGCCCATCCATTGGGTGATAGGGCTCTGTGTCGGAGTACCCGTCCCGCCCCATCTCCCTCATCTCTACCGTCTGTAAAACACAATGAGAGGGGGGGGCGTGACCGCTGTCTGCTGAGGGGAGGGGGGGACCCTGACGGGGCGCCACCGAATCAGGGAGGCATGAAGCGAAGTCAAGGAAGAGTCAAGAGGTTCCTTTTGCTTGAGATTTTAGCCCCATTATGAGGCTTCGTCTTAATTTATGCAACGACAGGTTACATAAATTGACTGTTGCAATCTTTGTGTTGTGAAAAAAAGGACTGAGCAGCTAAAAGGAGGCTTCACAGGTAAAGTCATGCTACAGCTTAATTAGCATATTAAGACGATATTTGTCTCCTTACTGAACTTTTTTCTTGGAAAATGTAAGTTTTTATTCCAAATTTTGTTGTAAAACGCCAAACAAAACAAGATTCAAAGCAGCTGGAATCTTGATCCTAATATAAAGTAATCTTTAAACTGCAAGCTCCTGATCCGCGCTCAAGAAAACATGTGAAAAAAAGCAAATTTCAGCCTGTCGCTCCTTCAATGAGCGCTGCTTGGTTCCAAATCTAAAGCCTTTTCTGTGTCACTGTGCGATCGAATAGAGAGATGAGGTGCAGAGGGAGTCAGGGCGTCCCAACAGACAAGCGACAGTAAAGGACAATGAGGAGAGAAGGTGCAGAAGGTGAACGCCACCGAACACGTCCGTCAACCAAGGCACTAACTCGAGGTGGGGGTGAAGAGTGGATGGCAAATAAAGATTGAGAGGGGGGGGAGATGGTGGGACAAAAGAATCCAGGAGATGTGGAGGAAGATAGAGAGAGAGAGAGAGAGAGAGAGAGAGAGAGAGAGGACAGTCAGAGAGAGAAGGAAAGAGTGCGATGGTGGTTCCTGTCTGCTGGAGCAGTGAAGGCAACATCCAGAGCTTCACAGACAGGGAGAGTCTCTCTCGGAGAAGGAGAGGACAGCCAAACGGGACTTCACATGAGGTTCTGTCACACTGCTGGAGCTGGCGCCAAATGTCAGAAACAAAAACTAGTCACTCTCCATGTGGCGGACCCTGGAGGGCGGGGCCAGAAGAACGGGACCAGATCCTGAAGTATGTTACTTCTCTAACCCAGCCACTGAACCTTCTACTGAACATTGCTGCTTCTGCTGAGTTCAGAAAGCTCAGGCTAATCGCATTTAGCTGTCAGAATACTCCAATAGTAAGCCTGTCGCTGGTGTGAGTTGAAGTCACTGATGAATTGATGGACCTAATGTGCTGTCATGTGCTTTCGCGTTGCAACAGCAGATCCTCTCGGCTTTCTTTCCCTACAGTTGCTTGCACCAAACGAGTCTGTCATCGACGCGGATGAGGGCGAACTGCCTCGACCGGGACGAGACCGGCGCGTTGCTCCGACGACGGCGCGCGGGTCCGGGCTCGTCATACCTGCGGGTTGTGGCGATTGTCGTGGAGGTCGTCGGGGTAGGGTCTGTCGGGACTCCAGTTGCCCGTCTTCTGGAACATTTCCTGGGCTTTGGCCGTCACCCAGGACTGGCTCTCAGTCATGCCTCCCTCTGGAGGTCTGGCATCCGCACACGCACACGCACACACACACACACACACACACACACACACAGAGTTAAATTACTAAATCAGGAACCAAATGAGGGATGGATTTGTTCATGTTATCGCTTTTGGACACATCAACATACAGGTCTTTAAAAAAAATGATGGAAAGAGTCATTACATTGGCATGTCTCTCAAGAAATTAGATTTGCATCCATGTTGCTTTATGTAGTGATGATTTGCCAAGCAGTAGTGAAAGTGACATCTGCTGCTTTGGACTGAAGTAAGCTGCGAACAATCAAACAGTTATTCAGTGTCAGCTCACTCATCTGTGGGTAAAGAAGAGCGCCGACATCTTTCCTCATGTGGACACCAACTGAGTGATGATGTCGCTATGACGACAATCATGAATACACCTCGCTCACTGTAATTTTGGAAATATGTTCATATCTGAGTGATGTTTTGTGTGCTAGTAGGGACCCCTGAGCCACTCCGGTCCACTCACATGCTGTTGACGTCCGGCTGCGTGACGGGGAGCCCGTTCTGGCCCGGACCGCCCTGGCCCTCGGTGCCGCCTTCCTCGTAGGCCGGCGCCATGCGCTGAAACATTAATGGCGTTCGGTTCTGTGTGAGATACACGACATGGCCTGCAGGCTTGCATCAGGCACACTCGGGGGGAAAAGACACAGGACACGAACACAGGATGCACTCGCAGCATGCACCCACATGGGGGCGCCATCGGCAAGCACATGGCTGTGGGTATCCAAGGTAAAGCTCCCTGCCCGGACCGCCGATCTGGAGTTTGGCTCACCACCCTGAACTACACTTTGAATTCCTTCCCTGAATCTTTGATCGTCCTCCGACAGTTTGCATCGAGGTTCAGGGAGGTGAAGCCAACCCCTGATCCGAGTCCGGGGGGGACACTTCTACCTTCGGAATTTGAAGTAAGACTGCTCGTAAATCACAGGTCTTGGACCAGAAACTCATGAAACACATCAATAACATGACATTTTACTCCAAAAATCACTTTTTCACAGTCCCTGTGATTCTACATCTCCCAAGACTTCTTTTTGAGTTGCATGCCATTACTCCGACAGCAGACATCTGATCTTGCACATTAAAGCAGCTGCAGCAGCTGTCTGCTTCCCATCAGTCAGGTCAGAGGAGAAGCGTTGCTTTTCTTTTTCGTTTTTTGTTTCCACTGGAGGGATCCTTTGTTGGAGAGTCCTCCCAGGAGTGGCTTATTGGTGACATGACAGCCCGCAACCGGGCTGACCTGCTGGTTTGGGGTGCCTATCGTGGCCGCCCTTCATTTCTGCTCGTGGTACATGTGATATGAGTGATCAGTGTTGCCGAAGAGGAAAAATGGCATCAGTCTGTCTCTGGACAGGTCCGGTTTGGCACTCACCCAAGCCAGCAATGCGTCCGATAATTCGCAGTGAGAAACACTATAGAGAGGATGGACGATGAAGTCAGACTCTGAAAAAATGCTGGGTTACTCTGACGGCCCAAAACTGTAGCGAATGTGAAGAGAGAGCTGAACTGAAAAGGACCCGCTCCATTTGCGACCCATATTCATGAACCTTTAGTCGTGACTATAAGAACAAGATCTCGGACACAAGTTGCCGACATGAATTTCTGCAGGGGATAAAACCCCTTCCTCAGATATGAGGAGCTCTGTTGCCGAGGAGGAGCTCAGGGTAGAGCCATTGCACCTCCAAGTAGAGAGGATGCATCTGAGGATGCTTGGACTTGTTTCTGCTTCCTGAGGAGGTTTTTACAGGTCTTCCCCCATGAGGAGGAGATCCAGAGCTTTGTTTGTAGTCAACACTGTCAAGATAGCTGCTGATTGGACGAGCTTTTATCGAGCATCACCCAAACTGATAGTTCCAACTAAACTCACTTTTCACCCTTGTTAATCCACTTCTGGTTCTAAGAACAACCAAATTCAGCCGTGTTTAACCCAGCAGTTTTTGTTTCTTTTAAGTGTGTGAACACATAACACCCAACACTGACACCCACTCCAATGGAGTCCACCTCAGCAGTGGTAAATGTAAGAAAGAATGCTTCATGGTAGGGAGTCACTGGCCACACGGGTCTCCACTCAACATCCAACCAACATCCACAAGAGACAGACACACAGAAGTGGACAGATTCATGGACACGCAGACTGGAGAGAGTGGGTCTTGGTTAGAGCTACTCGGTGACAATCAGCCTCGAATTGAGCGAACAGGGAGCGCTTGAAAGGTCAAGGTCCCGTCTCTTCCTGGAGGGATAAACAGAGAGCGTCAGGGCGACAGAGACGGCGTGGGAGACAGGTACAGGGGGAGACGGACAACGCGCCCCGGGAATTAGGGGGCCAATAAACAAGACGGATGTCAAAACATAGAGGCAGAGAGTAAACAAATCACAGTGGAGACACAGGAACAGCAAACACCGACAACGACAGCTGAAGGTTGGCTTCGGGAGTCCACGACAGAGGGAGGAACAGACGGGAGGAGAGACATGCACAGACAGGGTGTTGAAGAAAGAATCCCAGCTCTAGTTTTTAGGGTGCAACTTTCTTTCTCTTACAATTAAGCATTGTTTTTAAAGGACTTTAAATTGTTTTAACCATCGACAATGTACAACTGTGAATTTGAGCTCTCAGAATAACAATCTGGCATAATCTGAGTGACTATATTCTATCAACACAACCACTGAAATTTCCTGCTAATATCAATGCACATGTTAACTATCATCATCAGTAGGTCTGTTAAATGTATTTGTGAACCACACTACTGCCTCTTAGTGGCTGAAGGAGAGGAAGCAGTTTTCTACCTTCTGGATGTGTGTCCAAGACTGTGGAATAACAGGACTCACTGTAATGTGAATTTGATGGCGTTTTTCTGTGTTTCTATATGTATTCTGTCATTAGAGATACACAGCTGTCATGTTTTGTTTTGTGTGTGTGTGTGTTTATTCATGTGATCACTGACGTGTCAGCAAACTCAAATCCGACAGTCGAGCAGGCTGCCGTGGCAGCCGTCACTACCTGATGCGTAAATAATCGTGCAAGTGAATGTTTGAATGTGCTGCACATTGAGAAGAAGTCCCTTCGTCTTTATCATCGCCTACCTAAAAGACAAGAAGGAGCAAAATATCAAATCTGGTTTCGACCTTTTCAAAATGTTTTTTTTTTTCTTTGGGGTGTTGTTGAGTGGATTCATCCTTCAAACCCACACGGACCAAAGACGAGAGCGAAAGGAAACGGGAGACGATGGCAGGACAGACTGACAGACTGACGGACACACAGACTGGTCAGAGTCCTCGTGCACTGCTGGTGGCGGGGGAGCCTGTGTGGGACCGTCCAGTCAGTCCAGCAGGGGTCGCTGCATTCAGGAACATAACAGACACACGCCGGATCTGCAAACGGCGCCGAGTTCAGAGGGACTAACATGCCCTCCATTCATTAAGAACCTCCTTCATTCTGCAGCAATGCAAGGAGCAGAAGCAGCAGCGTGCTGCGGTTGGAATCAATGGTCCAGTTTTTCAGCAGATTTGGACTGGAGGAGGTGTCACATGAATGGAGAGATGTTTCCACACGTGTGTCCACAGTGCGGCCTGAAAGTACGGCGACAACGGGGAGCGAGTGCATCTCAGGGGGCATTCACTGACAGGAAGGGGGGGGGAGAGGGAGCACTGACACGGAGGGGAAGGAGAGGCCATGTGGTATCGTCAACATTGTTGTTCAGATCATCAACAACAGAACCTGCAGGTAAACCTTCATAACATCGTTCAAAGTAGCCCGGCGGGGGAGGAAGGGGGAAAGACCAAAGTTGGGAGGAGAAGGTCGTTAACCGGAGCGCAGGAAGAAGAGTGGCGAGCGACCTCTTCGCAAGCACGTGTTTCAGGTGGCATGCTGGAAAAAAGAGGGGACGCAACAGGCCAGAAAGGGAAGAGAGTCTCGTTTGCCGGTGTAGCTGGGGGTCCAGATGGGATTTAAACGTATAGAACGGGGGGAGGTGGAGGTCGTATAGGTTTAAATCCACATCTGGCACAAAAGTCGGCCTCAAAGAGCAAGTGAAAGGGCGAATCAAAGGAAAAAGGCAAAGAAGGAAGAACAGAACTTGAAAAAAGAAGAAACGAGGTCTTTTTCTGGGGAGTGGGGGGAGGGGGGGCTGGGGGTCTCTGGGGGTGGAGTCTACCTGTTCCTCTCGCAGGGCCTGCAGCTTTTTCGTCTTGCTCTGCCGATAGTACTCCATGATCATCATGGCGGCGTAGATTTTGCCCACCGTCAAGTCTGTGGCTGCTGAGAAAATGACAAGTTACCCTGCAAGATTAGACCCGAGCGAGATGGGACCCTGAGCCGTGGGGGAGGGGGAGGGGAGGGGGGAGGGAGGGAGGAAGGGGATGGCAGTGGGGGGGGGGGACAAGACGATCACAAGAGAAATACACGACGACGTGCGGAGGACGCCAAACAGGCGGGGGCGGCTCTGCTTCGAGGCAGTCCCGTCGGGACACAGTCACCTGCTGATGTTGAATGCTGCGGTTGATCATGAGTTGAGGCTCCTAACTAAAGGAGGAAGCTGGAGCTCTGGACTGTGTGAATGCTCCTTTTGGGACCAAGTTTTGCAGGGCTCATCGCAAGGAGCTCAGGCTGGTTTACAGACCCATTCCAGATGCTTTTATTTTGAAGGCTTTTGGGCTCACAGCTTTTTATCGGACCAATTTTTGGGTGGGGGTCCCGAGGCTAAAGACCGGGTGCTCCGTCCAACACCACCGTCCTCACATCTGCAGGTAAACCGAAGCACAGCCGACCTCACGTGTTGGTGTCCAACCAATACAACAATACACCACTGTACACTTCTTAACGCAACAAGCCGATCGTCTTTTCACAGGCAGATGCTCTTCTTGTATCAAATGACGTTTCTTTGCTGTACCTTGCTATCATTCAGTCACGTAGATACTCGACTATATTGTGTGTGTTTTTTTCATTGTCTAGCTTTAGCTCAAGCTGAAGGAGTAAGTAGCCATCTCACTAAGAATGGACGCCTCGCTCAAGCCGAAAAACAGGAGCTCAATTTTTTTCCAAAAACTCCAGACACGGATCCCCGGAGTTTGGATGGAACACAGAGACACAGAGAATCAGAAAAAAGATTGAGCTTTGTTTTAAAAAAACAAACAAAAACAACTAATCATGGCAGGAGGTCTCTGTCCGGATCATCGGCGTCGCTCTCAAAGTGGCATGGCTACCATGGGTCGATAAAAAGGGACGTTACCGTGCGATAAGATATGACCAGACATATCTTATTAGTTCAGGAGACTACTGCGCTATAAGACATATAAATACACATCTTATAGCTGGCTGACCGCCATGCACTTAGCCAAACAACCTCTCCAACATGCACACTCATAGAGGTTTGGTTCGAGGTCACACTAGATCATTGCAATGAACTTATTCTGCGGTGGTTTACACGGAATTAGACATTCGGTAAACATTTGGTAAGAGAAGCTAGCTCCTAGCATCGTTTCTCAATACCTCCTGTAGTGAAAAGACTTCTATAGAGGATCTTCTATAGTGGGCAACCCCTGATAGCGAGACTGAGTGCGTGCGAGGAGAGCTCAGCAGTGTGGGTGGGTTTTTGTGCTCTGATGATGTTGTCGACGTGTCCGTGTGAATGTGTGAGTGAGACCACATCCGATTTCTGTTTGGGCTTTTTCCACCTAATACTGAAACAAAGTTGCTTTCACTAAACAATATAAATCTATGAATAGTTTTGAAAAAAATTGCATCTTCGAGTTCCAGCGACGACATTCAACTTCAGTGCAGCTAACCAATGTTTTTCCATCAAATTTAGGCCAAAACATTAGTGATACTTTTTTCCATTCAGTCCAATCATTTAGTCAGAACATTAAAAGATGGTTGGCTTAAAGCCATGCTGTAGAGCATCTTCCTCCCAGTAACTGATACAGCTAAACTTGAACGGTGAGCGGTTAAGTTAAAAAGGGGAAAAAAGATTTGGGTTTGCATAAGGGTCTGAATTTGGCGAGCAGGTGTCTTAATAGTTGTGTGTGTGTATGTGTGTGTGTGTGTGTGTGTGTGAGAGAGAGAGAGAGTGTGTGTAAACTGTCCAGTGTGATGATGCTGTGGCAGTCTGATCAGGAGATGCAAAGCAGTGAATGACACTGGCTGGTAGAAGCTGTCCTCTTGGTGAGTTGGTGATCGGACACACACACACACCACTATGCTGTTTCCCTGTAACTTACCCTTGTGCGGCGTAACCAGCAAGTCCAGCGTCTTCTGCGACAAGTTGGGCCAAATGGCCATCATCTCCTTTCTGAGCTCGGCATCCATCTGGTGCTTGTCTGCACCGCCTGAGCCGCCCCAGTGTTCGCACACACACCAACATTTGGACACACACGTGCGTTGCACACCCAAACATACACGAATAGCCCCGAAGGAGCAAGAAGGTAAAGGCCCACAAGGGGGAGACAAATGGCACCAAGTCCCAAGAGAAGAAGGATTTAGCCAGTCACACATGTACACATTCATCCACAAAAACAGAGTCATGAGTTAATGTCTCAACTGGCAGAAAATTCACAACAATATTTCATACTTTTGTGTTGAAGGGAAAAAACACACAAAAAGTGAGAAATGACACAAGACTGTGAAAAAACAGGGAGACTACAAAAATGTATTTGCTGTTGTAGTTGTTAGATTTTCAATGCAAAAAAGACATTTTCTATGATGTCATCTTTAAAAAAACTGGAAACTTTCCGTTTCAATAAACATGAAGGCATGAGTAACTGGGAAAAGTTCGACTTCCCACCGGGAAAGTAGAAATTTGGTGCGAGCTCCCTGTTGACCAATCATCCATCAACACAGGGACATCTGTGCATCTTAATGAGATGCACTGTCTCAACACTCTACAGTCACAAACCAACTAAACTTGCTGTATACTTGATTAGCCTGGCACAGGTAGCATGCTGTATATGTGTTTGTATGTGTCAAAGACTATAAATCATGTTAATTTCTGTCAATTATTAGGAATAATATTCATCATTAATGTATTTTTCTAAGAGTTTACCTGTTTTATAAGAATACGGTTTACTTCCACTATGTTGGATTAACAATTTTGTTTCCCAAATACTCCCAACAGCAAATAAGATTCTTTTTTAAATTTCATTTCAGTGAAAATTTTCCTGCGTATTCCTTTCCTAGTGACTGCGATGTGTCACCCAGACTATCGTCAGAGAGGGATGGTACTTCCGGGTCGTACCCTTGGCGATCTTTATATCCAGCGCCGTCCGGATCAGAGCCATGAGGGTGGAGTTGAAATGCACCGTGTTGTCGTCGGCGACGGGCAGGTCCATGCGGAGCAGCCTCTGTGGAGAGCCAGTCGGGATGAGAGGATGAGGGAGGGGGTGTGTCCTTGCTACAGTGTGACGAGCCTGAACCTCCGGGGCGGGGGGATAAGGGGGAAGGGGGACGAGGCGGGGGTTGAGAGAGCTCCATAGACAGCAGCCACTGGACAAGGGGGTCTGTGTTTGATTTTACAGGGGGCAAATTAGAGCCAAAGAGAAAGAGAGGAAACCAGTCAGCGCAATTTGAAAAAGCCCTCGTCTAGGCGGGAGCTGGACTGGTTCGGAGGCCCGGCCGCTGAGTCGGCGTTTGCGCGACGAACCCTGAGCGAGGGAGCAAGCGAGCGCGCGCGTCTCCTGGTAGTTACACTTTCCCCAGTGATACTCTACGAGACAGCACAGAGATCCAATGAGGGCCATCTGCTGCTAAGCAACTGTGAGAGCCGAGAACCACAAGGAAGAACAATCGGAGGCAGAATGGCCGCCGACCCAACCTGTGCCCATGTTCCCTAAATGTGTGAATGCGTGGGGGCATTTACACATCTCTGGTGTTACACACATAGATATATATGTCCATAGATATACACATACAGTGACCCCCCTCCATCCCCCACCCCCCCTCCTCCACCCACTAACACACAGTTATTTGCACGGACTGCAATTAAGAGCGCTTAATTGGAGTCCTCAGGAGACAAAAAGTAGGTCGACTGGAGAACAATAACAGTATCACTGGTGTAATTCTGCTATTTTTCAGGAGACTGCTCCGCTTCTATTCCACTGGGCTTCCGCTATAGAGCTCCCCCTACCTGTCAGGAGGTTCCCTGTCTTTTCACATGTGTCTATATCAGGTAAAACCAATGGCGAGAACCCACAGATGGAACGAAACAGGCGAGGGGGGGAGTGGCTCGCTTGCTGTTCCCATCCTGTCTGGTTGACCCCCCATCAGGTTTACCCACGAACATGAGCGTTGGGCAATCAAACGATGGCAAGCACGATGGCGGCGGTGGGGTGTGTGTGTGTGTGGGGGGGTGTCGTGGCCGTGCCCTGTGGTGTTCCTGAGTGTGTGCGAGTGTCGGGCATGCCCGCGGGCTGCGCGTGCGGCGCGCAAAGGGGGCATCGGCCAACATCCACAGCGCTCGGCAGGCGGGCGGGCGGGCAGGCAGGCAGGCAGGCAGGCAGGCAGGTTTGATGTCGCCCAGAGCCATGCAACAGAGAGTCCGCATGCAACGCCCCCACAGAGAGATCCCAGGACACACGGAGCATGCGGCATGCCGTTGCTTCACTCCCAGTTTCTAACCCCACCCACCCCCCAAAACTGCTTCTCATCTTCCCAGCCCACTGATGCCCATGACTTCCCCTCAGAGTCCACTTTTACAACACAAGCAGCCGTGCATCCGCGCAAAGAGAGTATCCTCAATCCAAAGGGATTGATCCCACTGAATAAAACAGTTTTTTCTGAATGTTTCTTTTTTTGACATTCATTTCTCCCTTAGAGTCAAATTGGAGAGCGATAGTAGCAATCAGGTCAAGATCTCTCTCAATGCTGAACGGGTGCAGTGTCTAAAAAAAAAAAGGGGGGGGGGTGTCAGAGTTAGAGAGGATTAAAGTTGTGTTATTTCCTGGAAGAAGAAAAAAAATCATAGAGAAGATCAAAATAAGATGGCTGATGTTCTTTCGGATTTATTTATTCATCTACGGAGCAACTATGGCTTGTAGTTGCGGGACTGCAGGGTAACCGGGGAGTAAGGGAGGGGAGGGGGGGGGATCTACCAACGGGGTGGGGGCAGCGAGTTATTGGAGCTAAACTGGGCGGATCTAAGCTCGGTCATGAGATGTAAGTACAGATAAAAAGGGGAGGGCGAGAATGAGGGGGAGGAGGGAGGGGAGGATCGTGAGAACATTGAAAGAGCCGAGGAGGAACCGAGAGAACGTGGGTCGATTGGAGGCAACAGAGAGAAGAGAAGAGGAGAGGAGAGTGTCTGTGTGTGTGTGTGTGCGTGTTGGTGTGTGTGTGTGTGTGGATGGAGAGTAGAGAGATTAGAGAGAGGCTGAGAGTCACAGAACACGACAAGAGATAAAAGACGAGGACTAAAAACAACACTGACATAGTTGTAGAGGTCAGTTCAACAACGAGGTGCTGGAGCCATCCAAGCTGGTTTGATTTCATAAAAAAGAGAACTTCATCCGATCAGTGTTTAGCCTTTCCCTCTCTTTTGACCAGGTCTTTCTGATCACCCAAAAACTGTCTGCTTTTATTTTGAAAAACAAAACAAAAAAATCTGTGTCAATGAACACCAGAAGGCTTTGATGGCTGAAGTATGTGATGGGAAGGGGACACCGCAAGGACGGGTCGACGATCTGAAGGAGACAAAGACTCGAACGGACCAGAACAGAGAGGAGAGTAGAGACAGAGGGCGGGGAGGCTCGTATGGACGGTTCGAGGAGTCGTGATGGGTGGATGGGGATGGGGGGAGGGAGGGGGGGGCGGCGGGACAGGAGAGAGGCGAGAGTGGTCAGACAGGAGAGAACGAGGTCGGAAATGGAGAGAACTGAGAAGGAGAGACAGAGGAGAGGAAGTCGACCGACGGCCCAGATTCAGTAAGAAGAGAGGACCCTGGAATGTCTCCAGCCACTGATCGCCGTCGCGCTGCTCGCTCGCTGTCCCTAATGAAGAGCAGCTGCTGCCTTCGGTGGCTCATCTGTCTTCATAATATTAGCTGCTGGAAGTCGGACTGCCGGCCTAACAGGACGAGATCAGGTGTTGTGTCCACCTCCGTTTGGCGAGCGATGGATCTAAGAACACTGATCCCTGGTGAGCGTCTTCTATTCTGGTGATTTCTCCATGAAGTTTTGATGAAATGTCGAAGATAGCTGGTAGCTAGTAGCTGGTTTTAAACTGGTTGTACTTGACCATATAAGGTGAAGTGGTCCTTCACTGACTCCTCTTTGGGGAAATTACATCTCTCAGCATCTTTCTCCCACTCGCTGATGCAACTTTCAAACTTGCCCAGTGAAACAGTCATCAGGCTGACCCACACAGTGCTGACAACGCAGTTTATGATGAAGCAGTTTGGACAATAAAACAGCCCAAACTATTAAAAATACACTGAACAGCAACACAAGTGCTGCTAAAAGTAGAAATCTGACAGCTGTAAAAGTCGCTCTGGCAACTATCTGGTAGCACAAATTCAACCAACACGCCTCGGCGCCTTTCACACGGGCGGCAGAGTGCATGAAACCCGCTCATATTGCCGAGAACGCCTCCTTTTTGAATCCGAATTGCCTTCTACCTTTTTAGTGAACCTGGAGGGCGTCAGGCAGGAGATGAAGAGAGGGAGAGGGAGAGAGGGGACAGACAGAGCAGAGACTTGCTGATGTTCAGAATAAGGAGGAGACCACAAGACAAAGACACGGTGGATGCTGAAATGCTCGACCCAAAACTTTTTCTCCTGGCGTGAGGAGCCCCTGTATGTTTGAGCGTCCAGAGAAAGAAACAAAAACAAAAAAGATCTCGGCAGAAGACAGAGACCAAAAAATCTTTGTTACGGTGAACTTCTGATGACGTGTGTGTGTGTGTGTGTGTTTGTGTTGAAACGTGGGGCGTGTGTGTCTGTGCAGTACTGGGCCATCCACAGGAATAAGAGGCGCAGAGGACTGAAGACTGAGACCCTTGCCGGTCGCTCTGTACCTGCATCGTAAGCAAACAGGTGCACTCTGTGGAAACCAACCCCCCCCCCACCGCCCCCCCCTCTCCCGACTGAAACGCTGTCTGTGGGATTAAGTGAGCGCGTCAGCAGCGTCTACACTCCAGGCGCTTGGACAAGTCGTTTGTTCCCCTGTTGTGAAACAGCAGCACGAGTGTGTCAATTCTGATGCTGTCGGATACAAACTTCAAGACATGAGGTCGCAGTGAGAGTCCCAATCAGGATGCGTGTGCTCGGAACTGTGCAGCTTTCTGGGAGCTTTCCCAGGATTATGTCTATATTTCAAGTTTTCCTACAAGGTGCATTTAAAGACTATAAAAAAAACAGTAATTTGGGGTTTTTTGGAAGGAACTTTTTTCTTGTTTCTAACTCCCAAAATCAGTTCCTATGTTTTTCCTGCATGTCCGTGTCCTCCCCTTCGCCCCTTTCTCTAGGTTCAGTGCGTGCGTCCGTGCAGGTTGCAGAAGGACTGGCAAGGCCTCCTCCGTCCTCTCACTCCTGCGGCTTGGCGGGAGGAAAATCAAAGAGGGAGGACTGACTAGCACTCCACTATCACTTCACTTCACGACAAAAGCCCATCCCTCCGTCCCCCGCGGCCGGAGACGGAGAAGAGAGGACAGCGCTCACCACCACCACAACCACCACTGACAGACAATGAGGAGAACACCGCTGGGAGGAGGAAGAAGGGAGGAGGGGGAGGAGGGATGAGGGAGGGCTGGAGGAGGGTGAGGAGGAGAGAGAGAGAGAGAGAGAGAGAGAGAGCGAGAGAGAGAGAGAGCGCGAGGGCGGGGGGGGTCTCGTCGCCGGCGCG
>JAUESF010000074.1:1408226-1421026 GCA_032274765.1 Malacoctenus tetranemus | reverse complement strand
AATCAGGAAACCGCACTGAAAACATCTCAACTAAGAAGCTTTGACGGATCGTTTCACTTCAAGCCGTCTCAAAGAGGTGAGCATTAGCCGTGGAAACGGCGTGACGGACGCCGCTGCACTTCGAAAGGCTTCACTGCGTCAGCGCGTCGACAGATTGGAGGGTCGGCGTTTTCAGAAAGCGCTGCAGAAAAAAAAAAAGGCGACGCGTTCGTGTCAACGAGACATGCTCGCCGCCGGCCAAGGGGGACAATCACAGAATCACCGCTTGCTTTCGCTTGACAATAAGCGGCTCGCCGCGAATTACACGCCGCATCCCGCGAAGAGAGATAACGGCGCAAGTCCAGTTCAAAAGGAAGAACGGCGGCGTCACTGAACACGACGCGACTCTTTGATGACACGGACTCTCCGACAAAAGGCGTGGCATCAAAGCTGTCCAAGCTCAAAATGGGAGCAGGTGTCAAATTGACGTACGGAGTCCAACTTGGGATGAAATCCAACTTGACTGCTTAAAGTCAAAGCTTGGATTCAAGTCTGCTGTTGGGTTACACTTTTGCCTTAAACAAATGGCCTTAATCCAAGGTTTCCTTGTGAGAGCTCTTCTCTGAGAAAGGCAAAGTGGCCTCAGCAACCCGGTGACCTTTCAGCGACCGGACTTCACCTGCAGAGCAGCTTCATTGTGACTCGGGAGGACGGGCGTTCTGGCTCTGCTGTCACCATGCGTCTGCTGCCGCCGACACATCGGTGCTGTTTTGAGGTCCTTCCATCAGGGTTTTGATGGCCGGGTCACTTCAGGTGGCGCTGGGTGGCGTCCAGTCACGTCTGCGCTCGACTGCTCCGCAGTCAGAGCTCTCTCGAGTTTTACAGGCTCTTCGTTCGGTTCGTCGGAGGGATTTGATGTGTTTGGCTTCACGACTGTTTTGGCAATTTGGAGATTGCAAAAAGGGGGGGGGGTCCGGGACCCCGGTACAGACTGTACCGTAATCCTGTCTGCTGGGGGAGGCTTCGACAATGAATGGGAAACACTGTTCTAAGTTGAAAGTTTGATCCTGACGGCTCAGTCACCAAATACGTCCCCTTTACACTGTATATTCGGGAAACGCTGAGCACTTCAGACCAGAAACAGCCCATAAATCACGCTGTGAGTTCGATGTGTTAAACTCAGTCTTCTGGATGAGAGCGCGTTCTCACTGCAGCCACTCTGAGGCCCTTTTATTCGTAGGTCAAGAACCAAATCGACACCCGTTGACATCCTCGCCCTGAGACGGGTTCTACGGCAACCGGAGGACAGGATGCGGTCCGGCCCCTCACGTCAGTGGCCTTAATTTTGTGGCTGATGCCAGAAAACGACCGTAAAAAAGCGACAGATGGTCAAACGATGGGTTTTTCGCCCTTGGAAGAAAAAAAAAACTACAGAGAGAAAAAAAGGGGGGAAATTTGCACAACGAAGGTGGGACATTAATAAAGCAGACATTCAATATAAGAGCAGAGGACAAACAACAATGAGAGGAACAGAAGGAAGTAGAAGAAAAGAGGGTGGACGGCACGATAAAGGAGAGACGCTCCTAATGAAACGCCTGCAAAGACTAATGACTCCACCCGCAAGTTTTTTACAATTTTTTGTTGCATTACTGAAAAAAAAAAAACCTCTCCGGTGTGTGTGCACTGTTTCCTCCGTGCGAGTGTGTCCACGCTCGTCTGCAGGCGTGTGTGTGCAAACGTTTGGGGAGCAGCATTTTTCCTCACCAGTTAACTGCTGAGGGTGCATTACACATTATTTCTCCCTGACATGGTGTAAAGTGAAAACTAATTCATGGAGACAGCCGCACACACACACGGATTTACGTTCACACGCTGCAGGTACAATGATGAGACATACTGCTACGGTAAGGACTTTGTCGGGTGATTGAGGGCGCGGGGCGAGCCCGCCGCGGGGCTTGAATAACGCGGGTCTGGTTCGTGTTTCCGCGGCAGCGGCGGAGGAGCACACAAAAGCTCGGGACCGGGCGCCAAACACCAGAGCAAGGGCGGACTGCGGAACTAACAAGGGCAGAGAGGATTCAGGGAGAAAAAAGGAGGTAGGAAGGCAGATTAGAGGAGAGGGGCCACGGAGGAGGTGATGGCAGATAAAGAGGAGGAGGCGAGAAAGTCGGGGAGGTCGTGTTTTCATGGTAAACGTCACGTTCATGAGGCCAAAGACGGGAAAAGTGAAGCTAATGGAGGAGAAACTGGAGACAGAAGCACATTGTGATGAGTTCCAGAGAGGAACACACATGAGAGGCGGCTGTCCCTCAAACTGAGATTCTCCACTACCTCCCTTGCTATTAAGGGCTACCCAGAATGCACTGCGGTTTTACAGAAAATCGAATGCAAAGCGGCGAAGTCACAAGATCGCCTTTAACGCTTGGTTTTGAGGGTTAAGATTGAGGATTGAGATTGAGGATTGAGATTGAGGGTTAAGGGAGGGAATTGGAATTGGGCCAAACAGCGTCTCTTGGTCCACGTTCTCCAGGCCGTTCTTTTTTCTGGAGCAGCTACAGCAACTACAGACAGATGAGTGACGCGCTGCACCCAAACAAAAAGTTCTTCGGGGGGGTGAACGAAAAGCGCCTGGTGTGAAAGCGCCCGAGCCGAACGCGATGGCGAAGCACCCTTCAGGGTGCACAGGTGAAGAGGAGGCTTCAATCAAAGGTACGGCGGCAGCCCAAGTCAGCAGGACGAGAGAGCGAGAGAGAGACTGTGGAGGAGATTAGTGGACACCACAGATGAGTGGAGGATTGACTTTGTGCTGAGAGGAGGAAGAAGGACGGAGCGGCGCCGATGCACATGAAGCACAATCCTTTCTTCGCCCCCCCCTCCTCCTCCTCCTTTCACTCACTGTGTCAGTCTCTTTCTCTCACCTGCGATGGACAACAGAAAGGACGAGGAGCCTGAGCTCCTCCACAGATCGAGGGGGTCGCCAGTGAGTGGCGTCAATCACCGAAGACAAGCGCGAACAACCACGAGTGCAGAGGCAGCGCCGCTTTGGCCACACCCTAAAGGAAGCCTGATGCCAGCCGTCACCCTCCCAGCCGCGGCCAGTTGTCAGTGAGTCGCACTCTGGTTTCACAGCACCACCGTCGATGTCTGGTGACCGTCGTTCATTCACTCATTAAAAGCATCACGTTCTGACTTGTTAGAACTGAGGGTCAAGTTTTGTTTTTTTTGGGGGGGGGGCAATCGTGATAAGTGGTGCCCACCCTGATTGCCTTGGATGAAGCCCACGTGCAACAGTCCCTTTAAAGAGAAAGTCCCACCGCACAATATTTACGATAAAGAAAAATTCAGATATTTTATCCCTGAGTGACAGAGTTGCTCACTTGGCAATTAGGAAAGGACCTGGCACCGGACACTTAAATGAATGAATGCATTCATCCTGCTGACTCCCTCCGCGCTGACGTCAGAACCCCTCAGATTTCAATGTGACACCAATAAAAAAAAAAGAAAGCAAAAAAAAAACCCAGTGGAGATGAACATCCAGACTCAGCTCAATCAATTAAAAGCAAACCCGCCCCGCGTTAATAACCGAGGCCCCATCCAACGCTGCTGAGACCCGGCGTGGACGTGCGACAGCAGACAGGCTGTCAGGATGTGGGGTGGGGGGGGACGCCGGTGTGATGCATTCGAGTGCGAGTAGAGGGAAAACCAGGGAGCGATGCCTCAATGTCGCTGAACTGAGGGCAAAAAAAAAAAAAAAGACTAAACTCCAGTCGGGAAAAGTCGATGAGCAAAACCTTTTTTTCCCCCTCTTCCCCTTGAAGCAGCAACTTGGACTATAATTTCTCCAAATATACCATCAGCGCTGCGAGGAACGGGCACTCAGCAGCTGACTGACGAAAGGCGCTTTTGGAAGCGGTGCAGTCGGCCTCACACAGGTGACAAAACGAGATAGCAACGCCGGAAAGACGCGACGGAACGAGCCGCGTCGCCCGCGGCGACGTGACGGAGGGCCTGAACGACGTGGACATTCCTACTTTATTTTCTCTCCCAGAGAAAGAAAAAAAACTTCCCATCGATGGTCCCGCCCGAGCATTCTACCCGATTTGGTGGAGATTTAAACGCAATTAGACGACGATTGGAGAACTGACCTGTGCTGGTGGAGGGTTTTCCTTTTTTTCCAGACGGTCGTCTCGAAGAGGCTCGCCGATGCTCCCCGGCCGAACGAGTGGAAGGAGAGCGGACGCGGTCCCGTCTCCCACGTTTCGAGGAGGTGCATTTATCATGCTTTACCATTCTCAGCAGACACGGACCAATTAAGAAAGCCTGAGTTTGCAGGCCGCTCCTGTGCCGATGTCAGCTAATTAGACGTTAGCTACCTTCACAGCCCCCCCCCCACTGCTAAACCATTGTTTTCCTCTCGCGTGTTTACAGATGAAGGCTTGTTGTTGGTCCGAACGTGGGAGCAGAGATTGAAGACACGATACATTGATGGAGGGGGGGGGGGGCGCTTAGGGACTCATCAAGTTAATCTGGGTTAATCCTGCTTCACACCTGGCTGATAGAGTGATGCTGGTGGAACCAGATGTCCGAAAAAGGTTGTTCCTGACACTAAGGTCTTTAGCTGGTCTACTTCTCCTTCAATGAGGCTTCAATAGGGGCTATTGTGGCAGTTGAACCCTTTCAATGGGAATATGTCTTTACTTCCTCAGAACTGTTAAACCCCCAAAATAAGCCGATAAAAAAATGTCTCTGATGGAGTTAATTGAGTGTAACACCTAATAATCTATCAGAGTTGCACAGGAAAATTCGGGTTAAATACACAAACTCTGCACTGTCGAACCTGCCCCGACTGTTGACTGCACAACAGCGTCAGAACAGCTGGATGGGTAAACCCCGCGTGATTAATTAGGGTGAAATCGAGACCTCCTGTCACAGGAAAATTACCTGAACACAAGCACTGAGGAGCCCTGCCGCGCTCACTCACGCTCCTCACGCTCATGACGAATCTCCGGTTTTCTTTGAGTCTGTCACCGAACCTGTCGCGAGCGGAGCAGACGGAGTGCTCGGCCCGCCCGTCACTCGTTCAGCCGGGGATGAAAGGCGATCCAGCTCGCGGCTCGACACGCCGTCCTGTGTCGAGGTGCTCTGACTGTTCGACTGCCGCCGACCTCTTTCTGCCTGTCAGACCTCCGCAGGAAAAAAAAAAAACCCGACACAAACTCTGACCTCTCAGCTCTCTGGTGATGCCAAACAAGCCACACTGACATCAGCCAGCGAAACGTCCTCCACAAAAACAACAGAAAGCGGCACATTGATTTATTTGTATATAGAGAGTTTACCCGCAGAAACAAACAGCTCTGTATTCATTCATTAAAAACACTTGTCTTCTCTTTCCCCAGTTCATGTCTAAGCCCAGGTCATCCAGCGGCAGCTGGACCAAACAGTGGCTGTTTGGCCCCTCCCAGCTGGCACTGAGCGAAAGGCGGGCCGGCGACGGCTGCCCGAAAACTGCAGATCAGAACATCGTCACAGTCGTGTCACAGTCCCGGTTCTGCCCGTCGTACAGCTTGTTCCCAACACGTCATCAGAGGGGAACTTTTTCCTGACAGGGTGTCCAGCAAACATCGCGTGATTTGTGAGGTGGGCGTGGTCACTGCAGATTTTGTTTTTCACTGGCGAAAAGCCGCAGCGCAATGGATCTGTAACCTTCTTGAAAGAGCAGGTATGGATGGGTGCAAGTACTGGAGCTGTAAGTAAGACGGCACAGACTATTGGAGGCGTGAGGAGAATCACGGTCGATGTCTTACGACGATAGATGGACCCAAAGGAGTCCAAGTCTAAGAAAAAGGGGAACAAGACTGGAGGGCCCCTGGTTCAAGTTCAGGCTCAGTAGTACAACTGGTGGACCTCAACACCACCATGGTTGCTTTGGTAACAACGAGAAGCATCCAGTTAAACATCCAGCTGCGTTCTGTGGATGTGGTCCCTGAGACGCAGGGCAGAGAGGTTGGAAAGCAGTGCCAGAGAGTCACCAGTGTCAGCGACGGTTTGTGGCAGCTTTGGAAACAGAAGGACGCGTCGATGTCTCACTTCGCCAGCCAACAAAACACAGCAGCAGCAATTAACCAACTGTCCCTTTCACGTGTCACCTTTCAACTTTGTCTTCTACACTGTCGACTGCAGAAAGAATCAAATGTTCGACGTCAAATGTGCTGAGAATAAACGTCTCGGGATGAACTGCGATTTGCATACGGCTACATGCATAAATCATAGATGTCAGGGAAGGAAGGGGTCACCTCAGTGTTTCACTCTCATGGTCACCAAGGGGGGCAGTGATGGAATAAAGATTTTTTTAGGAGCCATGTGTCGATGAGTGTTTGAAATATTGTTTTTTAATTAAATCGAGGGCAATAACATGAACAGCTAAACATGCAGAATCGTCCCCGAGGGGAAACATTTACATGTGAATATCGTGTGTGTGTGTGGGGGGGGGGGGTTCTGTGTGATTACTTGCTTTAGGAGTTCGATGGGTTCAAGGTCTTAGGAACAAAGTGTGCACGTGTTGAAGTATTTCTTTCAACCCTTTGTTTTACTGTTTTTAGGCTTTTTCTACATGTGATGTTCTACGTGGAGAATCCGACTCCGCAAAAACTTCTGATGCGAAGTTTTGATGAAGTGAAAAAAGGTTTTACGTGATCTTTTAATATGAAGTAACATGTCGGCTCTTACAAAAAGTGCGTTTTTCTTCCCAGGAGAATGTTGAAAGAGCTTTTGAATGGCAAAGAAATTGGTTCTTTTCTCTCAGCACTCGCACAATGAAAGGAAACTGTACTCGCAGCAGTTGTGTGGTTGGGTTTTCCTTTTTTGTTTCAAACTAGACAGAAACATTTGTTATTCAAAACCGAATCTTGGACAGTCCAATAAATCTTGGCTTTTTCACTAGAAAATAAATGAGCAGTTAGTTCATTAGAGGGAAACCTGCAACAACGGTGTTTCCTGAAGACTGAAACAAAAACCCTTTGACGTTTTTTGATTTCTGTCCGTGTACGTCCTAATGAGTTGCACATCGGTCACCTCACCGGCCCATCACTTAGAAGAAACACAAAAGCCCAGAGCCGGTTGACAAATGGAGATCGAGTGATTGGCTCGTGAGAGCGTAATTAAATTGTAAACTGTCTCAATGAGTCACAACGCCGGCTCTGGACGGGAATAAATCCGCTGGCAACACGGTTGACATCCATTATCCTGGTGGGACAGGAGGCCAAAAAACCACTGCAGCCCATGGAACACAAAGACACGCAAGGCAGAAGAAAGGCCAGTCGAACAGATCTGAAGCTAAGTGCCCCCCCCACCCCCCTTTTCTTTCTCTCTTTCTTTCTTTCCCAAGCCGATACAGAGGGAAGCATGTGGCCGCTCTCTGCACCGGTGCTCCTTTCAAGCCTGCAGTGGAAGTATTTACTCCAGGTTTCACCCAGGGGTGTAACGACACACTGACTCACTCCGCACTCGCATCACAACTGCTGCGCAAAACCACAAGCGCCGGATGCTGCTTCAGCCTGGAACACCCGTTAGGGCTGCGTTTGGCTTTGCGTCATCAGGACGGGAGGCACGTCTACCTGAGACAGGAGCTTAAAAAGCAACAGGAACTGGAATAGTCAAGAGGAAATCATGGGATAAAGCATACGTGCATATTAATTCTCCAAGCAGGACGTCTATACAGCAAAATACACTGAAAATTCAGAAGTGTTCAAAGTATTAAGTACAAGTACATTTGAATGAAGCTTCTGATTCTCCAAGAGAACGTCAGTAAACACCTGACAACCTCTGATATCATGTGCTCTTCTTTTGAAGTTCAATTCATCTTTCTGGAGTCATCCTCCGTCTCTTTTCACAGGGTGGCGGCACACATTAACCTAATGAAACAGACCAGTCCCACGGGGGCGCGCGGTTAGCATGAGTCAGCGTGGGGGGGGGGGCTCGACTTCTGGAAGGTGGCGTTTGTCAAATTAGCACCCGAGCTTCCAGACGGGTCCATTGCCCAGAGCAACGCGCCGACTCCACGTCTTCGCCAACTACACGTCAAGCAGAGTTCACAGAATGAGCCACGCAAACTATGTGAAGGAACGCTGAGTCGTCAGGCCACCGCCCTCAGTCGCTCCACTGTTTCCTTTTAAAGCCTACATTTGTCCTTTGGACCCTTTTGTCTGTCCTTTGGCTACGTGGACAATCTCTTTGTTCTGACGTCCCTCTATCAGGACTACCTTTGATTTACGTGCTCCAACCTGACCTCCAGTCACTCTCCCAACTGGACAACTGAAGCCACTCCCACCACTGGTTCCAGTTCACTGGGATTCCTTCCATAGACCACTTGTAGCCATCTAACACACCACAACAACTGTAGTCTTGGAGGAGTTCCAGCCTGGTCGTCGAGCCATCACAATTTGGCCCTCGTCAAACCTGCGCTGTTTCATTTTTTTTTTCTTGACGCTAACAAGCCAACGACGAGGGCCAAAATGCTCACCTGCTTCCTAATTCATCCCACGCTCGTGAAAGATGACCTTGTCGTGGCATAATCGATGTTCCACACTTCACAGGTCAATGGTAATAATGTTATGGTCGACCGGTGCATGTCGGAAAGAACCACAACTTGTACAGCGTACGCTCATTATTCACGACGCTGGATCACCTTCAGACAGCGTGTTCGTCCAGCAAAGCGCTCACACTCCACTCCTCCCACTGGTCTTCTGCTCCAATCTTGGCATCTCTATTTATCCAGTAGAACTTATATATTTATACATATATATTAGATCTGTGGTTTGTCCCTTCAGTGGGACATTGTTGACTTCTCCTGTTTGCCTGCTTCTGTTTATTGTTCCCTTAATTTGACAGCAACAGGCTCTGACAGTGTGCACTGTTTACTCTCATGCCAATAACGTTCCACTCAGTGGCATAAAGCTGATGGATGGAGAACAGTGAGACGGACCGAGAGATAAACGTACAGATGCTTTATGGCTCGGTGTCCAAACTGTGGCCCGAGGGCCGATGCCGGCCATTGGCCAATTATGAAAATCGGCCGCCAGCAACCTATACCATGATGCGAAATTGGCCACAAAGTTCCACAGAACATTTTGAACGTAGTGTGAAAAGCACAAAATAAGTGGAATCTACTCACGGCTGGACTGTGCACGTGGCAAAGAGCTGGCAGGTACTCTCAGCTGTTGCTGTTGATCCAGCCTCTTTAATTGGTATGAACATATTTATTTAACCACGAGGCCTTGATTGTTTTTTTAAATGGAAGCTGGCAGCTTTACTACCAGGCTTCCGTGCACATGGTGGGGTTGTTTACTGTCACCGTTTACTCTTAATAAGCGCACCGGCGTCGCTTTGGGCGGCTGTAGCTCCAACTGGAAACTGCTTTCATATGTTTCTTCACAGAAGACAAATGTATCGACGTATAAAGTGTATATATCTCACAGTGCTATGGAAACAATAGATCCGGATGTGAATTTTGCTCCATATGGCCCAGTCCTACTCACAGTCTCTTGTACCGTTGCTCGTCCTCGGCCCTCAGTGAAACAGATCGGACGCCGGGCCTCACGGAGGCTGAAGGGTCAAGGAAACGAGGACTTCAAAACTCACACAAATCCACCTCCTCTTCACAACAGCCGAAACCAAAGTGTGCGTTGTTGTGAGGCGGAGAGAGTTCGCCTCACTCCAAAGGTTCGATGGGTCGATGCTCCGTTGATGTGAGCGTTGGGCCAACGTACGCCGAAAGAGGGAAGAAAGGAAACCAAGGGGGGCCGGGGGGGGCTATTCCTGGCGAAGAGGCGCAGTAGTACCTCGGAGTGATCTGTTCACAGGGATTTTACGTAACTCACTCAACCGATGGCAGATTCGACGCGCGCTGGCTGTGTTCAATAATAGCCTGAGGAAGAAAAACCTCCCGGTCTGCCACCATCCCGACTCCTCTGGAATCCCATCTGAGACACTCGCTTTCTTTTCCTTCTACGTGAGGAGGTGAGCCGTTCTTTGTTTAGCTGCGGGGTGGTCTCACACTTGAATCATCGCTTGGTTCTGACCCCACCGGGCACTCGCGATATTTTAGGTAAGAAATCTCTCACGTATGGTGGAAAATTATGACCTAACATGATGTTTTACCGAAGAACGACGAGGCCCCCCGTGAAGAGAGCGCTGTGGCAGACGGAACCAAAGCCTTCCGTCATGTGTTGTCACAGGACGCAACCATGCTGGGAGATCCTGTTGCCACAGGTTGCTTGATGGTCGTCATTTCAATGCTTCAGTGCAAAAAAAACAAACATCTGATGTCGCTCTCATCACCAGGATTTAGCTCCTCTTGTGTCATGGAACAAGGAACCAATAAAAAAAGAAGAGCAAAGTTCCCTCGCTATAGCAAATAGGCTGCCCCCCCCCTCCCCCCGACCCCCCCTTCAGTGGCTCCTTTATCAACAGCGTCTGAGCAGAAGGCAAACAGTTATTATTACATTGGGATGAAGACGCCCGGGGGCCCGTGTGGCTCACTGCTTCCTGTCTCACTGTGGTCGGAGCCACGTTTGCCACGATGGGAAGTTTCCATCGCAGCTCGGATCAAACGCGGAGGGCTGATCCGGATTTCTGGCACCAGAGCAGAAAAAAACAAACAAACAGAAAAAAGAAAAACAACTAAAACTCTCAGACGCCACAATCACCTCCGTTTATCTCAATGAGATGCTTGTTAAACACGAGCGCCTCGGGCCAACTCGTCTCACTTCGGAAGGAAGCCGGCTGCACATTCAGTCCCTCCAACCAAACTCCAACCTGCAGCCAGTCACCGAAAGGAGCCACCCAGATCTCTCACAACCCCGGACGTCTCTGGCGCTCGCTTGTGAGGAGCTGCCTTTGCTCGCAACTGCTCGTGCCGTTCCACTCGCGACTCCGACCGGCTCGGATCCACCGTCGTGGTGCCAGCGAGAAACGATGAGCGACGCGCGGCCCTCGAGGAAATGAGGCGGATATAATGGACTGCATCAAATGCCGTTGATGGACGCCTCCTAAAACGCTTCCAAAAAACAGCCTCTATATCATGCTGTTTACTGTGTGATGGATGGTGGAGGACAGTCGCTGCAGAGTTCAGTCCGTCCTTGGGACTTTGCAGGTAGTTAATACTTCAGGGCTTCGGCCGTCTGTCCAGCTTCTGGGCACGTTTTGGCCACGCGCAGACGAGACGACGAGAGCGAAAGCTTGAGATAAAAGCACCATTAAACAAGAGAGGAAATGATTTAAACTTCAATGTGCTGCAGCAAAATACCAAATGAACTTCCAACAGCAGCTCCCTGTTCTTAACACAATGTGACGCAGCTACAATCTGAGAAATCCTTTAATAAATACGTTTTTTTAATCCAAAAATTGAGACTTTGAAAGAAAGTGTAAGTTTGAAAAAATGACATTTCATGTCGTTTATTCAAATATATACTTTTTTGGTAATTTTGGTTTATTTGAGAGTAAAGTCCAAAAGCTCAGATTGTTCAATACTTAGAATCTGTCCTTGTAGAACAGCGTCACCATTCCTGAACCGAGGATGAAATGCAGAGTCATCGAATAAAGTGCGTTTGGATCCGGAGCGCCACCGTGCACGCTGTCGCCTGTCGGGGGTCTTTACAACTTTATCTACCAGGGTCCCCCCTCCCCCCTCCCCCCAGCCCCACCCCCCCATGCCTGCAGACACAGTAGATGCTGGAGTAACTCGTTTCATCAGGAGACAAACTTATACAGGAACGACTTCAATAAACATCACAAACATGAGATGACACTGTTTCTGATCATCTGAAGGATTCTCCTCACATCTTCTACATTATGAACAATACATCTTGTTCCTTCAGAGAACTGTGAGTACACTGGACGGTGCAATGGTGAATGAGTGACTTGATTGCCAAAGAATCAACTGCATAGGTGGTCTAAGCTGGACACAGAGAAGCAGGTCGTAGGCGCTGATCCAGAGTCAGAGGTGTCATACCAAGTTGAACAGGGCAGGAAAAACACTGCTCAAGAACCAGCCCCTGACACGTCTGCTGTTGACCTTTCACAATAAAAGAGCTCCTACATTTGTTCTGTACTACAAAGGTCAGGTTTGGTTTCACTGTCCACTCTCCTATACAAGCTTTCTTTCCCTGAGTAATGATGCATGAAGTCAAGCCTCAAACTAAGTGACCTCCTTTACTTTGCGCTAGAATGTTAAGCGGCACGTTAGATGCAGTGGGGTGGGGGGTGGGGGCTCCGCTCCATGCTGCAGCCTCACCTGCCTGTCAGGTGCTCCGCTCCCCGGGGAGGGACTCTGAGGCTGCGGGCTCCCGGAGCTCCAGCTCTGCCCGCGGGGTCTCCGGCGGCCGCGACCCGCTCACCTGTCGGGCGGAAGCGGCTGGGAACCAGTCGGCGGTGCTCGGAGGACTGGCGGGCCGGCGGCGGAGGAGGAAGAGGAGGAGACTCGGTACCGTGCTCGCCACCGGAGGGGAGGAAAACTCCATGTTCACACGAGGGACATCCCGACTAAAAGTGACGTCCCGCCGGTCCGGAGGATGTGGGCGCGCCGCGAGCTGAGGAGCGATCGGCGAGGTGGAAAGGTGCGCGGAGGAGGCTCCGATCTGGTCCCGGTGCGCGCGTGCGGGTGCGTGCGTGCGTGTGTGTGTGCTGCTCCTATAAGGACGTTTCGGTCAATGTGCTCTTTGCTGCTCCCTCTCCTCAGCTACACCGGACTCTCTCTCTCTCTCTCTCTCTCTCTCTCTCTCTCTCCCGCTCTCTCTCTCTCTCTCTCTCTCTCTCTCTGTCTCCCC
>JAUESF010000074.1:1182508-1192877 GCA_032274765.1 Malacoctenus tetranemus | reverse complement strand
GGTGCTTCACTCTCAGTATACGAGGTGGCAACTCTGCTTTACTTATTTAATAATGGACAAAAAAAAATCTTTGTTTTGCGTGTTTTGTTTATTCTGTCGCTGAGGTGAAACTGGGAGGAAGAGTTTTATCTGCCGGTTGCTGGAATAATTCAGCAGAAGGGAGGAATTGCAGGGACCAGAGGGGGAGATATCGACCCCCCCAAAACAAACTTTACAAGGAGAATGTTCAATTTTCTTGTGAGACAAAGAATGAGATGGAGCATAATGATGAAAATGATGTTTGGAAAATTTAACTAATCCAAACTGTCCCTCTCATTTGCACGTGTTTGCATTCCGGCTGCCTGCATCTGTTTGTGCAGTAACTGTTCTCCTCTCCTCCACCCCCCGTGTCCAGTCACTCTACGGCTTCTTCTGGAAGCAGTTCGGCTCCCTGGAGGTGGTGTCGGGCTGCACGCTGGGCATGCTCCGCGACGTCTACGACGGCGACGGCATCAAGCTGCGCCGCCGCGAGTACTACACCATGCCGGGCTTCCGCAAGTACGAGAACGACACGGGCCACATCCTGGTGCAGTGGTCGGTGGGCAGTCCCTTCCACTTCGCCGGCTGGCACTGCTCCTGGTGCTTCAGCCCCGAGGGGATCTTCTTCAAGCTGGTGTCGGCGCAGAACGGGGACTTCCCGCGCTGGGGCGACTACGAGGACAAGCGCGACCTCAACTACATCCGCGACCTGATCCGGACAGGGGGCTGGTTCGACGGCTCCCTGCAGGAGTACCCCCCCGTGGACCCCAAAGAGCACATGTACGCGCCCAAGTACATGCTGGAGCACTACGAACGGTACCGCTACCTCCTGGAGAACCCGTACAACAAAGTGTCCAGACTGAACGAGGGCTAGGAGCTCCGGAAAAGGACGTAACTTGTGGGGTCTCACTGAGGGTGGGGGGGGTGGGGGGGCAGCGGAACGGTACTGATGAACTCTGACTGGAGCCAAACTCCATGTCTCTCCACCAGGCAGCACTGATGTTGCAGGGATTTTAAAAAAATCTCTTCGAAATATAAGATTCTGGGCGTAGAAAAAAAACAAAAACAAAGGGAACACTGGGTCACGTCCACCGTGGATTAACACGCAGCGACTGGATGGACACCATCGTAGATCCTCCTCCTTTTTCAAGGGAGCGGCCAAGCTATCTGTCTCCGTCTCCGTCACTCCCTTGTCTCCACCCGACCAATCCGACATGCCCGTTCTCTGAGAGAAAGGAGCAGCTTCAAAGCAAAGCCAGGGATTTTTTTTCTCTCTTCACAGGCGCGCCGAGCCCGTGGAGACGCAGAACTTTGAAGTGAAAGAAAATGGGGGAGGGAGGGAGGGGGGGTTGAGGTTTTTTTTTTTTTTTTCCATTTGTGTCTGGGTTTTACTAAAAGTTTACAAACCGGCTGATGTTTTATCCCCACCTCGCTCCCCCCCCCACCCCACCCCCCCCTCTCTGATGTCTTCCTGTTGTATCTGGTGACCTCACTTCCAGAGCCACACTCCCGTTCGGATGCTTCAAAGATTCTCGCGTGTCAGTTGAAATCCTATTTGAAACCCCCACCACCACCACCACCACCACCACCACCAACCTCCACCCCCCATCCTGCAGGATCACCCGCTGCCAAATGAAACAAAAGGACTAAACATGAGATGTTTCAGCTCATATGTATACACACATCCATCTCCATGGACCCCCGACACTACTTTGGGATGCGCGTGTGTGTGTGTGTGTGTGTTGATGTGGATGTGGGTGTGGGTGTGTGTGCCGTCACTGTTCCGTCCCATCAAATGACTCAGTTTGTCAGTCCAAGGCGAGAACGTGGCTCTTCCCTCCCTCCGTCACTCAGCAGCTGAGCTTACCGTGGGTTGGGGGGGGGGGGATAAAGGTGTGATGAGTGTTGCAAGGATGAGTGGGCGGGTTCACGTCAGTTGAAAAGTCCTCCCTGTCTGCTCGATGTTCGGCTCACCGATCGCTCACTGAGCCCCTCTTTTCTTGCCTTCCTCCCCGATCTTCTCTCCATCAGCCTTTCTCACAGTCCACCACGACCGGCTGTCTGACACACATGAGACCAAACAGTCAGGACGATGTTCAAGGCCGGCGTGGTTGGTGTTGTGGCCGTCCGGGGGTCAGCGCGCTGCACGGTCGCCGTCTGAGTGACACCGCCTCAGAAACATCACGGGCGTTTGTCACATGCTCACCTGGTGCGTCGCTGATGCCGGTGCAGCAAACTCGCAAACTCAGACATGTGCTTTCTTTATAATCGCGATGACTCCTCCGTCTCCTCGAGGAGGTTAGGAAGTACGATTGGTGGTCGCAGCAAGCCGTGCACGTCCCAAACACTGGCAGCAGGTTGTGAGCCAGGCGTCCCTCCTCGTCTTTCTTTCTTCTTTCTTTCTTTTTATTGTGTTTTTTGGGGCTTTTTTTAATTTGGCTACGTCATGTGTCGTAAATACTGTAATCCTCCTCCAACCTCACTCATGTTCTTACACTGGCTCCATTTTTCAATGTGTATCTATTTCCTGTTAATCCTCGCAGGAATGCTTCCATTTCAACAACAATGGTCGAAAAAGTTTCAGCCAGAAAACTTGGTCGCTCGCCGTGTGGGAAAAGAAACAATTTCAAAAACAAATCGAAGCCTTCAGGTCGCAATTTTGTTGTCGCGGCTTTGATTTGTCGAGACGTCCTAATGCTCGATACCTCAGACGCCCCAGTTTTTTTTTCCCCACCTCGTTTAAAGTGTCCTCGGATTCGTCGCCGTCCTTATCCGCTCAGCTCTCTTTGACTTTGTCTCCTCAGAGCCTCGTTAATCAGAATCATTTCTTTGTCGCCGGCGTGTCGCAGCCCGTCGGACGCCGAGTTTCTCCCGGTGGCAGCTCGGCGCTCGCGCCGAAGCGGCACGCAACAACAAGGAAGAAAGGAAACAGAGTGATTTGATCGCAGGTTGCACGGCTGGAGACAAGCAGTGCTTTAAATGCCCCGCCCCCTCACAGAAAGGTGAAGTTTGGTCACAATGAAGGTCATTTTCCTGTGAATTTCAAAGTTATGAATTACCTGGAGATGATTCCTCACTCCCACCCCCCAACCAGCCACAGTTCAGCGATACCACTGAAGCGATAAGACTTTGGACATCCTATTGAGTCACTCCTCTGCTCAGATCATCACATTCTTGGCTCGTTGTGGCTCGAAGGGGGAAAAACTGAGACGAGCCAGCAGGCCACTGACAGTTGTGCGGGGTCCGTCCTACTGCACTCCACAGCAGCTGTTCAGGGTGGGAGTTGGGGGGGGGGGTGTTTGGCGTTGGTGTCGAGAGCCAGACTCCCGTCCAAGCCGAGAGGGGGCTCACAGAAAATGAGCTTTAAATAGGGTTTGACGACAGAGGAGGGGAGGACGGCGATCGCTGGTGGGACCGAGAGATTTGAAAGAGGCGATGGCCGATCAGCTCCGAGCTGCTTGTGTGCCGCGGAGTTGGTTTGTCCGCTGCCGAGTGAGGCTCGCATGTTCCAGAGCTGTTAAATCATGAGTCTGGGCAGCGGGCCATCTCGCATTATCACAACTCTGTTTTAAAACACTTTACTTTTTGACACTTTCGTGGAGCGAGTCCAAACAGCAGAGTATCCTCTGCTGATTAATGACTGCCCTCTTTTTTTATAGCTTTTCTAGCAAAATGCATCTAGAAGTTGTTTTTGGTGTCAGCAGCTGACAAAATAAACATCAACGGCTCGTCTCCGCGCTTTAAAGTTAACCCTCCATCGCCGTGCATGTACGTGCGCGCTCTGTTTTCCAAGTCCCGCCAAAAAGACCTCTCACCGAAGTGAACGCCCATCAGCGAGCCTGCTCGCAGATAAGGCCGATCGGCCCGCTGAGAGACAAGCCGGGGTGACTTCACACGGCCTGTTGCCCCTTTATCGCCATGGCAACACCCTCCCCTCCTCCTCCCCCCCGATCCCCCGACAGCCTGAGGTCATCAAAAACGAGATAGCGGGCCGGGAGCGCGAGCGGCTCACGGTGACAGTATGCGGCCGTGTGGCTCCGTCACCAGGAAACAATGTCGGTGCCGTAACTTTGAGAAAACGGTGAATAAGTTGGATGTTTTGTTGAGTTCGTCATCTGACCTGGTAGTCATCAAGAAGGGCCCCCTCCAGTGGCTGTGGGTAGTATGACTCAGATGACAGTTTCAAATGTGCTGATGAGGGTGTTTTGAGACCACCACTTCCTTCAAGCAAGTTTGATAATCACACCTTAGAATAAAAAAATGTGAGTTTCACTTATTCTCTCAATTAGTTTGAAATGCAGTAAAACTGATGGTGCAAAAAGTTGTTAATAATGGACATTGGACACTGATGGTTTATTTTATTGTGGTTTGTGCTTTCAGTTGAAAATAGGAAGCCACATCGGAGTGTAACACACTTTAGTTCAAACTCAATGTTGTGTCACTCTGACAGGAGAAAAACAGTAATAATGTGGCGAGTGTGAAACGTTTCCAGGTAATAGATAAGAGATGGTAGAGGTAAGAGATATTGTGACCTATCAGATTGTTTTGAGCCTGAGTAGCCAAAGGGTTTCGGTAAAGTTGATGAAATTATATGATATTCGGACAAAAAAAAACATGGACTTTACACAGAAAATTTGAACCTGGTCATTGTGGACCACCACAGCAATGTGTTTCTCTAGATATCCTGACAGCGAAGGCCGGCACAAACGCTGGTATGTTTCTTTTGTAACAGTAGCGTTCAGTTTATCTCCAGTTTCCAGAAAAAACTCAGCGCCAACATTTTTTTTTCCTTGGATCCAGTTTTTCCTCCATGTTCTGTTATTTTCCTGACCTGAGTGAAACAAAAACACAAAACACCAAACCTCACCGCGCCGTCGTTTCCTGCAAATGTCACAAACTCACACACGTGCAACTTTTTTTGTCCCCTCCCCTCAGTGTTTTCGGCTGCTTCGACTGACTCGACACAGCGACGCGGGCAAATACGCACGAGGAGCAGAAAAAGGGTCGACGGGAGAGAAACTGTTTGTTTTTACTTAAAACCGAGAATAAAACATGAGGAGCCGAGAAAGAGACTTTTCAGACGTAAACCTTTCGACCGGCGTTTTCAGTGTCGATCCCAGTGTGTGAAGCTCCATTTGTTCGTGTCTGTGTGTGGTGTGTGGGGTGGTAAGCTTGACCGAACCACTTTGATTTATTTTGCTTTGATCGGGGGGTGGGGGGGGGGGGTGGAATAGAAACCCGTCCAGTTGGGAGGAGCAGCTCATCGTCATCGTCTCCCTGTTAAAGAAAATCCATAAACCAGTGTCAGTGTCAGTGAAGTTGAGGTCGCGGTGGTGAAAGAGCACAACGGCCTTGCTGACCGTCCCCATCGATTAAGCGAGGGGGGGGTTTGACTGTCAGACATGACGGGGGGCCTGTTCTGCTAAAGGACACTTCACATCGTGGCCCCTTGACAGGTGTTGAGGCCCAGACATGCTTACTGGTGCAGAGAGCCAATGATTAGGACGCAACACTGCTGCATGGTTGGACTTTTCTAACAGTCGTCATCTTTCCTCTCCGTTGCTAGATGTTCTACCAAACCGAGGCCTGTTGTGGAGGCCACATGCGCTCTGGAGCCCTTTGTGGGTCGAACATAGTCTCTTTGAAAGCTTTGAGTAGGGTCTTTGGTTTGTGGGACTTTCACTGATGTTCTGGTGCCACAGAGTTCACTGGTGATCCACTGTGTCCACACAGTCGCTATAAAACCCACCATCCACCTTTGGTCCATGCGCGTACAAGTGTAGGATAGCGTGTTTGGTCTCTATCGACCAATAAATTGGCAAGAATTGATCAGAAACAAGGAAGACGGTGTTACCAAAAGATCTGCGGAGGGACTCCGTGGTTGTCAGGAGATCCACCCGAAAGCTTCAGACAGTATTTATCTTTGTGGACGCAATGATGAGTTAAAACACAGCCTGAAAACAGCAGTGATAGAGATGGTGGGAGAGTACAAACGGCACAATCGCTTCAGGTCTGTTTCTCTGCGTCACCAAACCACAAAGTCCACTTGCCGCTCCCTGAACTAGGTGCAGCAGATGTTTGTTAAAGCCCCCCGATAACGACGTTCCTCTGGAGTTTACTGGCGAGCATTCCCCCCCAAAAGATGCAAGTTTTTTGACTTGATAATTCGATCCGGCTTCTCGGGCACTCCGCCAGCAAATAATGTGCAATGAAGGCAGCTGCTTGCTGGAGTTGATTGGAACAGAGGGAATAAATTAAGTGTAAAATGCAGAACTGTAAAAAAAAAAAGGAAGGGAGACAGAGCGATGCTGCTGCAGACAGGTTTGGAGATGTGTTGCTAGGAAACAGCTCGGTGCCGGCTCTGTTTTTATTTTTTTTTTCCTCCTTCTTCTTTTTCTGCTGGTGTTTTTAGTTCCTGATAACAGGAAGTAACGAATTCGGAGGGGCTTCTGTGTGAAGGCGGAGCGACCCAGACTCAGGATGTGCGTTCTTCTCCTAAGAATTACTTACATCCTTCTTCCTGCCGGGTTGTCTGCTACACTTCGGCGTATCAGGTCACCGTCAGTCCTGATTTGACGTTTGGACACCAGCCAGTTCCTCCCCTGTAAGTTTAGCATCATTTGATGGGCAGATTATGGGTGTTTTACATCGCTTGCGAGCAGCTTTCCAGGATTGATCTGTCTTCAGGCCTCAGCTGGGCTGCCCCACTCGTTTAGTGCAACACTCCCCTCCCAAGAGGTGGAAGGGACGCAGCTTGTGATCACAAGAGTCGGGATGTTCTGTCCTTTACAGCTGTGGTTCTCAACCTCAGGTCTGGGACCCCCTTTAAGGGACGCTTTCACAGTCAAGTCAAGACCTAGAAACTGCTCAGTGCTTTCTAATGAAGACTGCCTTTGTGTTTTGGTGAGAGTAAGTGTGTGTGTGGGTTCGCAGCCTTTCTGTGGGAACTACTGAACTTCCTGTTGATCAGACCTTCAGTCTCAACCAATCAGTCATCTTCTGATAAAATCTACGACGGCTCGTGATTCTAAGCTCGAAAAACTGTCTGAAAGGACGACGAACGGCTTTGTCAGCATGAATATAGTGACGCTTTCTTCGAATCTGATCATTCACCACGTCGGTCTTGAGAGAGTGGCCTTCAAAACAGCCCATTAGCAGCGCAGCCTCCGTCTCAGCCCATCAAAAGGCGAAGCATTGACGTGTTTATAGTGTTCAGCACGTTCTAATGTGTCTCCGCAGAGCCGTGCTGCCCTGCGACCGGCACCGCCACTGCTGCGACCGCGACCAACACCCCCACAACCCCCCACACCCCCCATCTGTTGTTGTGCTCCCGGAGTGGCAGTCTGGCCGCCTGTCTGCGAGGCGCGCATGCCTCCACCGCGGTTCCTGGACCCCCTCCAGCCCCCGCGGCCTCCACTGATTGATCTTTTCCAAGAAGCCTTCGCAGGGAGCAGGCCGGAAATCAAAGGGAGGAGGGTGCTGGTGGGAGTGAGGTTGAAGGAGCGCTCATTTCAACAATGTTTCACTCCATTTTTTTTCCCCCCTCCGGCCTTTTTCTTGTTCGATGACTCCTGTGTGGGCCGAGAAGTGTGGGAACTTTACAAGTGGACGAGTTTCAAACCAATTAAGAAATCAAGGTTCTCAGAACAAAGGCGTCCTCCGCCGCCGCCGCCTGCCTCTCCGTCAGCCCGTAAACACGTCGTTACGCAAGCGAAGCAGAGACGACTCCCATTCTGCGAGCCGAGCGGCAGCATTCACTGGCGACAGCTGCGTCGATGTGTCACCGCTGATTGGAAAGCACGCGAGCGAGCGGCGCACCCGAACGACGGCGAGTCTCTCGAACGCGTTTCGTCCCTAATTGGTCCTTCAAGCGTGAAGTCGGTCGTAATAAACTCGTCCCCGCTACTCTGATTGTCTTAAAGGGCCGGCGCGCCGCGCAACTCGAGAAAACACAATCATTTCTTGTTGTTCTTGCAACTCTCATCCATCTAAATTTGCTTGTATTTGCCGGAATTACAATGCAACATCTGCATTTTCTGTTATTGAATACCGATAGAATATAAATTAGTTCCGGGACGTGGTCGTAAAAGCTTTCAAAGTCAAATTTTCCTATTTAGACGACTTCACCGCCACAGAAATGGGTGCTCATGCCTAAAAAAAGCATTGGCTAACACTGAGGTGAGCGTGAAGATGAGATGAACCGACCCTTTATTCGTGATCAAACGAGGAGTTCCCCCTCCGGCTCGCAAAAGAAGAAAAAAAACAACCCTTCCTGTTTACCGTCTTGTTAATAACAAAATCAATTGACTGCAGTATTTTTTTTTCCTCTCCATAAAAGAAGCCCGATAGTGCGAAAAGTGCATGGGAAATAATTCACGCGGTGAAGTGGCATCGCCGCGGCAACAAAACACATTAAGTCAGGCGCCAGAGAGGAAGCGGTGCTGAATATGAAACAGTGGCAACATCAGTAACGACGACTGAGAGAGACTCCGGCTCTGTAAACACGTCAGAGTTTATCGTGGAAACGTGTCTGGAATTGGTAGGAGACGCGTGCATGTGTGTGTGTGTATGTGTGTATGTGTGTGTGTGTGTGGGTCATAACACTCCTGTGTGTGTGTGTTCGGAGCCCAGATTGTTGGCTTGGGGGGGGGGCGGTGGGGGTGGGACGAGTCTGGTCCGGGAGTCCATATGTTGGGACGCGGCAGATCAAAAAGATGCGAGTCGGTGTGGCGCCGCGGAGGCAGATGGACGCGGTGGCGCGTGGCGTTCGCGGGGAGAGTCGGGCGGGCAGACGGGCCGACACCTGGGCGCAGATCAAATGCCGTCAGGAAGCGGGACGGGCGGGCTCGTGTGACAGACTCGCCTCCGCGTCCAAAAGTAAACAAGTATCCCTCCAAATGTGTTTGTTTCAGCTGATCGCTGTTTGTCGCCCTGCTTGGTTTCTGTTTCGGCGAATCCTCGAGCCCCTGATAACTTAATCGCACCCACCTGAGCAGCAGAAGTTACTCAGGATTTGTCTCACAACTCGTCTCTTGCTTCAGACTGAAGCCATCAAGTTCTGAGCTGTATTGTGTCGAGCGTGACGATTCAAAGAGTAACAATGACAAAGTTCTTCTGTCGAAGATGTTGCGTTCTGTGGAGCCTTCTTGCTCCATCATTCAAGGAGCAGTTGAGGGAAACTGATCTGTGAGGCTTTTGAAGGGGGCCTAATGTGCTTGTTGTCCTGTTTCCAGTTCCCACGATGCATTCATGAATAACTGTACAAAAACAAAAATCAATATTAATCTCATACTGTTTCTTTTTCCGGCCTTTCAATCCTCCATTTGTCTGACAGCAGCTCCTCTCGGTTCTGCCCCCCCCCCCTCCCACGACCTCCCTACTTGAAAGCCCACTTTGTTCCGATTGGCCGGCATCCAGGCAGTTTGACTTTCAGCGGTGTCGAGCCTGCCAACGCGCAGCATCGGGTTCGTGTAATTTGACACCGGGCTCATTGTTCCGCCGGGGCACCGCTGCGTCTGGAGCGGAGGGCCATGGGGGAGGGAAGGTGGGGGGAGTCGAACCCGACGCACCAAACCGAGCGTTTACGGCAGCCTGAAGGCTGGAGTCCCACCTCAGAGAGAGCTGAGCGCGTGATGATGGACGACGGTGTCCGGCAGGGTCTGTTTCGACCAGGACCGACAACGAACCAGCGCGTCGTGAAGTCCAAACTTAGGAAGTGTCTTTCTTCATTAAACTCAAGACTCTAAAATTGAAGATTTACTGCCTGCACGGCGCCGTGTCCACGGCTTTAGCCCTCCGTGCGTGGTTTTCGGGACCACTTTATCTCGACTGGAGCCCCCCCTTCCCCCTCCCTCGCACCACAGTTCTCAGAAACTCAGAGTTCACCGACGGAGGCGGGGGAAGGCAGGAAAAAGGGCGAACGAAAGGGAGAGGAAAAAAAAAAAGAGCGAGGGGATGGAGGGGCGAGTGCGGGCCTCTGGAGGGGGCTCGAATTCCCCCCACAATCAGAAACAGAGACGGCAGTGGAGAGAGAGAGGGGGGGGGCGCGATCCCCGCGGTCGCAGACGGCTCAGCTTTTGTCTGTTTTGGTTTGCACTTATGTTTTGTTTTTTTTCAATGTGAAGTCAATCGATGAATCTTTTCCCTGTTTGAAAAGTTTCAATGTGTTTTAATTCTGTCGAATCGCGGCGCCTGTTTTTACTATTTAACTTTATTTTGGTACTTTCGTTTGGAAACTCCATCCAGTTGGCAGCTTGATATTTAATGTCTTTTTAAGGCAGTGTGTGTGTGTGTGTGTGTGTGTGTGTGTGTGTGTGTGTGTGTGTGTGTGTGTGTGTGTGTGTGTGTGTGT
>JAUESF010000074.1:995706-1007980 GCA_032274765.1 Malacoctenus tetranemus | reverse complement strand
GAGTACAGAGTGAATTTCCAGAAAGGACCCCACTGGAAATCTAAGCTAGAAACAGGCTCCCAGTTTAGACATGTGCTCACTTCTTCTGGAAGGTCAGTGGTTCCATTAATTCGTCAACCTCCCATCAAAAACCCGTCTCTCTTTCAATCCACTAAACGTGTCTATCGCTCTCGTCACAGTTACCAAGGAAACGCGGGGTCTTCAACGGATTTGATTCGTTTCAATGGATGAGGTCAACGAGGCTCGGAGAAAATGCGACGAGCAGCTTTTCTTTGGAGATGAGGACGAAATGAATCAGCTTGAATGGATGTCGATCTTTTTGGGGGGGATAAAATGACGCACAAAGACAACTTTCTCAAGTATCCCGCTCATCTCGGTCCACTTTCATTCAGACCGATTTATAGAGTGCCAGTTTACAAAGTCCTGCTGTGGCCTTTAATATAGTGTGGCGACGACCACAGTCAGAACTCAGCTGAGCATAAATAGCATTTTACAGAGAGTACATTATCAGGCAACCGTGAGATGAAATAAAAGGGTTTGGCAAGCTTTGCCAAAGAAACGTCGTAGCTCCAAATAATATTGATTTTCAGTAAGTTCATTGTTGTCATTATCAAACCTTTAATGAATGTGCTAAACTGGCCTCAGACGTCTTAGAAACAAAGAAAATGAAAAAAAAAAAGAAAAAAAGACAGTTGCTGCTGTTTTCAGTTCGTTTCATCTGACAAGAACAAGCTGGCTGCAGAAGCTGGGAGGCTTCCACACACGCTAACGCCACCACTCACAAGCTTGCTTTCCTTCCTTTGTCTTTTTGGTTTGATCTTCATTAGTTTGCCTAAAATAAATAAATTAATTGATTAATGAATAAATTAATGGTGGACATGAAGTTCTGGCTCCTTCTGTCCACAAAACGGCATGTGTGACTCGTTTTCAGTCTGTTCTGCAAGGAGTCGGGAAGGGATTCGCCACAGAAGACATCTGTGTGCTGAGGGGGGGGTCGGGGGGGGGGCAGTCTGGGGACACCAACTGTAACACGCACGAGGGAAAAATAATGGCTTGTTTTCAGCGGCTTGAGGCGCGACTTTGCTGACACAAACGTGCAAACAGACGTACGCTCCATCTGGTTTACATTGGAGAGCTTAATCCTCATCGCGTCGGCGTCTGATTGGTGCTCAGGTGAACGGGGGGGGGCTTTGTCCGAGTTGTCCTGAAACTCCTTGACATTGGTTGACTGTGAGGTGTGTTTGAGAGGCTACGGCGAGGGAGGGGTGGAGTGGGGTGGGGGGGGCGGCGGGGGGTGGAGCAGACTAGCACACAGCGACATTAGCAGAGGTACATTGCACAGTTTACATTTATAAGACCACTGTTTTACCAACTCGTGTAGGCAATATAGAAAACTCAAATGCACACAGACGTTGCTCATATACAGTTAAAAATGAACACTTTGCTTTGTCTCATTAAGTGATAAAAATCAACGTTACCACGAGAGCATCTCAGAAATGTGTTGCCACCTTTTAAACACAACCAGCTGGACACACAACATGAGAGAGAGAGAGAGGGCAGAACAGAGCGCCACTGTGAACAAACTCCTCTCGCCACGGGTCACGCTGGTTTTTTGGTGAAACCCACCGGTCAGGCCTCCTCCACCCCCCCCCCCTCCCCGACTCCCTGCCTGACGGATCATGGACGGGCCATTGGAACAGAGGGTGCGGTCCGATCAGCAGTCTGTTATGCAGCGTGTCCATTCAAAGAGTTCATGCCAAAAGTTGATTCCGCCCATGCAAACCGTCACCGATGTGGCTCTGTGGCTAAACTCGCCGTATCTCACTGCAGAAGTAAACACATGAGCGTGGACACCGACACAAAGAAGAAAACATATACACCACTCTTCACGACCAAGTAGCGTCATCCGACAGTCCGCCAGCAAAGCCCCCCCCCCTCCTCCACCTCAACGAGCAAACACGCCGTGAAACTCCCGACTTGATGCGCTTTTTTTCTGAACTGACCGATCAAACTCAACCGCCCCTTTGGCCGACCTGTCCCAGTCACCGCTCACTGCTTGGGACCGGACGGGCTGGATCTCTGGACGGCGTGGCACGGGTCCAGGGACTCCTTGGTGGCGCCGCCGAACACGTCCACGTCGTGGTCGGTCCACGGCGCGATGTTGCCCAGCGCCGGGGAGCTGCAGTCGGCCACGGCCGCCACCTCGGCGGGCTTCAGCACGCGGTCCCACAGGTTGAACTGGGAGAGCTCGCCGACCAGGGCCTGGGAGGCGTCGAAGCGGCCGCCCAACGTATCCTTGGTCAGAGGCGTTGGTAGAAACAAGGGTTGGAGGTCAGTACGGGACCACGAGGAGCCGTGACATTGAACAGGTTCACCACGTTCATCACGAGTCGGATGGATTTTGGATGGATGCGTTGTTCTCCCAAATATAAAAAAAAACATTGGCAGCTCAGCTGGTGATTCACTTTAGCCCTTTGCTTAATGGGCAACAAGACTCAGATGTCCAGTTGGATTTTAAGGGGGGGGTTTCACACTGGTACTTAACTAACACCACACTGTGAGGTGGTCTCCCTTCATGGCAGTTGGCACGATCTCTCATCATGCCACCTCGCTTCTGTTTCACCCCATAATTAGACATCTGCCATTGTCCTAGAAGTCTATGAGGAAAATATCTGTTTTGGAAAATTGTGATTAATTCGTTTCTTAAGTGTAAAAAGTGTGATGTGCTGTCTGTGAATTGTTAGTTCGGACACAATCGTCTCCTATCTATTTGACTCCTTTAGCCGCACCCACACTAACACGCACACACATACACTCTGCTGTGGTTTTCTTGGCAAAGTGATTTTGAAAATAGAGCTCCGGCCTGAGCCGAGCACGGCAATGTTGTGTTTGGATGATTTCTCCTCCCAAAATAAAAAAAAGGAAGATTAAAAATGTTTATTCCCCCCTCAGGAACACCCTTGTAAGAGGGATCTCCTCGGATTTTCCACCCCCTTAAAATCCAGTCAACACGTCCTCCCAAACAGCAATTCATCAGTCACCCGTGGAGGAGATTAATTCGGTCCTCGCTCTCTCTGAAACACTCTCCATTAAACGAAGCCCCGTTGCATCATCGAACCATCGCGCTGAACAGGAGCGTCGTCGGCCCTCTGTTCTCCGTCTCTCCGCGCTGCTTAATAAATGGATGAGCTCCGGCTTGTTCTTTTGACACCAGGGAGCGGCGAGCATGTCAGATTTCAGAACGCTTACGCAACGCCGTCGTCTTGCTAACGAGGCGAGGATCGAACCCCGTGAGAGGACAGAAGCTGTCGGCTTCCTACCTGATCGCGCCTGTAAAGCAGACGATTAGCCCCTCAAACAGCCCCCCCCCCCAAAACTCCCACCCCCGGTCCACCTGCACCTCTCTACTCAAACGTTCATCCCTCCACCAATCATTCACTCTCTTCATCTTTTACTTGCTCATCCGCGATTCCACCCAGTGTCCCATCCGTCCCTCAGCCTCCCCCGTTTACACACCCGTCATCTCTCCTTCCTCTCAGTCCGAACAACAACCCGTCCATCCTTCCATCACTCCATCCCTCTTATTCTACCTGCTCCTTACTGTAAGTCCCATCATGTCACGTGGGTGCAGAATTTATGTTTATTCGTCAGTCAGACTGTCGGTTCATCCGTTCATCTCTCTGGAGTCTCCCCTCTATATTTATCCATTTATACTGTCTTTCCATCCATCCGCTCACCCATCAGTTCATCACCCACCTCAATTACAACATCTATCATTTCTACTTCCAATGACTTGTCTGTAAATCCACACACTTGTCCACTGCCCCCTTTGTTTATCTACCCGTCCGACATCCACTCTCTCATTGTCTGTCTTCCATCCTTCCAGTTGTCTTTCGATGAGCAAGTGCTACATGTATCCGTCCATCCATTCATCCATCTTTCCTTTCTTCAACCCGTCAGTCTCTCATCACTGTTTCCTATCAGTTGTTGTGTCCATCAGCTGCGTATCTATCTATCCATCCATTTATTCTCCTGTTTCAACATTGTGTGGTGTTGGGTTGCATTAGGTTAGGTGAGGCTACGTCTGTTGCTTTTTGTTGCATGATGTTACACTACGCTATCCTTCATTGTCCCGCTCTGAGTTGGTGAAGCCGTTCCTCTCTCACCTGTTCCTGTCCCAGTATGAGCACTCCTCCGGACTTGATGGGATGCCAGGCGGCCAGTCCCTCTCCTCTCCCCTTCATCTTCCCCCCCTGGTAGGCCTTCCACACCCCGTCCCTCAGAGTCCAGCTGACGCAGATGTGTGCCCACTCGTCCTGCGGTAGGGACAGAGGCAGCTGCGCCACCTACAGGATAGAAGAAGAAAAAAAAACGCCCCAAAAAAACATCAGCTTTGGTTCGACTTCAAAGTGGGAAAGAGGGTCCCTAAAACTGCAACACATCCGGATTGCGTTGTGCTTGTATATTGGACAACTGGGGGTTGTAATCCGGGCAGAGCGTGGTTCCGTCCAAGATTTATGTCAGGTAAACTACACCCGGCGTGCAGTCCCAACCTTTTTTTTTCTTCAATGCAGCAAACCTCCCCTCCTCTCTGCCCTGGGAACGGTAAAGGTAAGCGCTATAAAAGGTAAACACTGGTGCACTAAATAAAGCTACAGCTGCAGCAGCAGCTCGTCCTCCTGCTGTCTCCTCCTGCTACGCTTTGCTGCGAGTCCCACTGCTGGAAACGTGGATTGCGAAGTTTGGCTCTTCTTTTTGCTCTCGAAAGGGGAAAAAAAAAAGATTAGACGCGAAAGCAATATCGCCTTTTGTCGCTGACTTTACCGTTCTGGTGAATCACACTCTGTAATTCTCTCTCTTTTTTTTGAGAATAGTCCTTTCATCCAGGTTTGAAAATTTAATGAGTTATTCAAGGGTACGATTACATTTCCTGCAGCAAGATTATTTTTTTTTGTGTTTGTTTTTAAAGCAGCGTCTCGTTAAAAAAGGAGGTGATCAACACATGCGAACACTCCAGGGTAATAACTCCGAACGTCGCCCTGTAATGATGATTCCCATCCAGGCGACGGTTGCAAAGAAACAATTAGCTGTGACATTTTCTGTTCAGTTAATGGAGCCTCTCGCTTACTAATTGCTGGCTTCAATCAATAGTTCACTCTAAACCACCCACTGGCTTGCGCCATTCTGTCGCCATTACACTCTGATGATGGTGGCGGGTTTGTTCTTTTTTTTTGCCGGAGTGGAAACAAAAAAAGTTGGGTTGGGCTTTCAACAGGCTTTGTCACACAAAAACAGGTTGAGAAAACAAAGGCACTTAGTTGTACTGTCACTACACTCAAGCACAGACTGTCGCTGACACCGCGTCGCTCCACAAGATGGACAAAGACGTGAAAATTAAAAAAAACAAATCAAATAAAGTGATGACCCTGGTGCTGAAACACCTGCGTGTCGACTCATTTCCCATCTTTCATCTGTTGGAATAGGATTTATTGTGACTGAGTCCTTGTGATTGGTCACTTTTTGAATGAAAACTGGATGGTAGAACAATGAACTTACCAGTTTGTACCAGAATAAACTATTAATGCTCTAAAAAAACGTACTAATTGCACAGGAACTTGTTGAACTTCCACAGTCTTCAGGGAGGGGGGCAATGGCCCCACGTACCTTGTCGTTGATGAGCAGCTCCACCGGGTTGTGGACCCCCTGCAGCAGCACCAGCTCGTTGGGCTGGTCCGGCACCGAGTAGGAGAAGGGGGTGCCGATGCCCCCTTCCTTGGCCTTGAGCCACACGCAGGCGGTGAAGGCGTACATCTCGGTGATGTCTCTCCTCACCACGCCGTACATGTAGTTGGTGCGCATGGGGAAGGACAGGACGAAGCCTTCGGGGAAGGACGGCTCAGTCAGAGCTGTGGAGACGCAGGAGGGGAGGGGGGCATAAAGGGAAACAGTTAGACAGCCAGGGGAGAGGTGTACGAGAAAGGGGGGGGGGGGCATTGAACTAATGGCCAATTTATACAAGGACACTGAGGTTTCTCTTCTCACTTGTTCATGCCAGTATGTCTTATACACACACATACACACACACGGAGAGCCTGCCAACAGCTGAAGTGCTCCAGTTAATGATCAGCATGTCTAACTGGAGGCCACACTGCAGCTCTCAGCTCCTCAAGCGGAGACATTTGGGAGGTTGAGACAATGACAGACCTAAAAAGAGAAATAAGAAGTGTTTTTTTCTGCCCCCCCACCCCCCCACCCACCCTATTTCGTTCCTTATTAACTTTCCTCTTGGCAGCTTGAAGAAACTCTCCATTCCTCCTCCAGACCTCCACTCGCTCCAATTACCGAACACCTCTTACCCCTTCCCCGGCGGTCCTCACCTCCCGTTACCTCCACCGCCCGCAGGCATCTCAGATAAAGCCCCATCGCCGCGCGGGCGACATTTCCACACCACCTTCCCGTTACCCGCAGAATAAGATGAATGTAGAGGGGAGGATGATTTAAGGGCGAGAGTGAAGGGAGGGAATGATTTTGGGTAATTGATTCTCTGGTTCATCCCTTTTTTTAGCGCTATTGTTTCCACCGGCCGCCCCGGGCCCTGCTTGACATTTCCTTCTCATTAATCATCTTATTTTAATCTGCGGTGGTCTCCGCCGCCGCCGTGACCCACTTCACCCACGGCGCTCGTTAAAACTTCCATCCCAGCACGACGCGGCTCGCTCGTCAGCTCGGTGATGCAACTGTTTACCTCCTTTAGCACATCACTGTATCCTCACGTCGCCTCTTTTGTTTGTTTACCACCCCCCCCCCTTCTCTCCCCCTTCCTCTGTCAGACTCACTGTGTTCCAGCTCGGAGACGCGGTGGTTGACGGTGTCGATCCCCTGGTTGATCTTCTCGTGCTGCCCATGCGTCTCCTCCCTCATGGCCTGCCGCTCCTTCTCCAGCATCTTTATCTTCCTCTCCAGCTCCCCCTCCAGGTCCTCCACCCTCCACGTGCCCTTCCCGCGCCCCGGGGGGGCACCACCTTTGGTGGGGGGCTTGGGACCGGGGGAGGCGGGGGAAGGGGGACGGCGGTGGGTCCCCGGGGAGGCGGCCCCGGAGGGCTTGGAGGAAGCGCCACCTGCGGGCGGAGCCGGAGGCCTGACGGTGTTCCCCGTGGGGCTGCCGCCGCCGGTGTTGCCGGCGCTGTTGCCGGCGTTGTTGCCGCCGCCGCCGCCGCTCGCGCCCACGGATGTGTCAGTGAGGTTCAAGGCGGCGGGGCCGATCTCAGCCTGCAGAGTGGAAGCAAGCAGAAGAAAGTCGGTGTCAGCGCTCAGCCTGAGCTGCTCGGGAGCCACAGAGTCAGAACAAACGAGGAACGAGGGCGGTTTGCAGTCGTCGCTGCGGCAGCGGAGGGAAATAGAAACTTTTGGACTGTTCCCTGTGATTGAGTGCACATCGGCGTGTCTGCAACCCCCCCCCCTCCAAAAAAAGTGCACCACGTTCCTTCCTTTCAACACACAGGCGCAGCCTAGAACACTGCGCCTGATTTGTCGCTAAATTCTTCACTCGTGACACTAAAACGATGAACTTGAGAGCACTTCTGTTATTTTTGGAATAATCGTGACGGCTCAGTGTCACTGTTGAGTTTCCTGTGTTTTTGGCCACTGAATTGATCATGTGTATCTTTTTTCAGACAATGAGAAGCTCCATTGTTTTCTTCTTTGTCTGCTTAAAACAGAGTGATTATGTGCTGACACGACTGGACTGGAGGTTGTTCTTTATGAATTTAGTCAAACAAAAACTCTGAGGCAGACTTCAGGTTTCTCTACTTCGTTACAGAGCAAATCCGCACACACTCCCTTCATGTTGACCTCCACATATTTACCTTTATTCTTGAGAACTCCTCTCAGTTTTTGTTGCTTACTATGAGATTTCCAAACATAACGATTTTGAGCTTAAATGGCAGGAACACCACAAAAGATCCTCTTTCAGTATGCATCCCTTTGTTCCCAGTCAGCTATTGAACTGATACAACCGTGGCTTGCAGCGATATCATTGGGAATCGAACAACAGAGCGTTACATTTTTACCTTTTCAGGCACTTGCTTGAATAAAAAAAATAAAGTTTTACCAAGAACAAAAGCAGCCAGCGGACACGTCCTTCAAAACCGACTCTCAGTAAACAAACGGAACAACTTCAGCGGGCGTTTTGTTCACTACATTTCAAGAGACACGCGTTTTGTTTGGGTGTTCGGAGCTGTACTACGTCCGCTCAGTGCCGTGGACCTTTGGTGGTGAGCAGCTTTGCTTTGGCTTGAGGTCGATAGGAAAAGCACCTCACGGGGTGCGTCAGGCCCTTCCTCAACTCTGAATACATTACGACGTCTTGCATGTCTTATATAACATGGCTCGGTCAGGCAATGCAGCACTAATTATTCATGTAAGTGTTTCACCAGCCATCGTCCCTCATGGTAGGTCATAAATTCAGTCGATGATGAAGCAGAAACAAAGGATAGTTTAGCATTTGGCGTGTGAGAAAACGGCACTACAGGAAACCAAATACAGTCTGATGACTGGGAATACTTCTCCCAGTAACAACTTCCCATTAACAGTGGCTGCAAAGTTGCACGTGTGACGCCAATGAATAGCAGCTGCTGGTGCCAGCGTGATGGAGGCAGGAACATCTCGGGCGTGATGGAGGGATGCAAGCTCACTGTAGGAAGAGAAGATTGATACCAGTCCTTCATGGAAGCCACGAGCAGAGCCTGTTCCTGACTGCTGTTCTCGCGCGGTTGTGGCCACTCCTCACGCTTTGTATTGACAACTGCACGGTCCGACGCTGGAAGGCATTAGTATGCATTGCATAAGTCGATAAAAGAAAAAAAAAAGAAGAAGAAGAAGGAGCCGGCGCTGGTGGAGCAGGGGCAAAGAAAGAGAGCGCTGCAGGAGAGGATGAGACAGGCGTGCGAGGGCGATATATAATATCAGGAGAGTTGCTGAGGCAGGAGGACTGGACCTGGACGTCCGGGATATAAATTCACTCTGACGGAGGCAACCTTGTAACTGACTCTGCTCGCACAGGGGCTGGCAGTGATGCAGCACTGTTTGTCTGTGGGTTGGTGTCTGCGCGCGTGTGTGTGTCTATTTCTCAATCTCAGCTCACACACAAAACCTGACAGCACCCCCACCACCACCACCACCACCACCTTCACGCACACACACACACCCTCCTCCTCGTCCTCCTACACCACCCTCTTTTCCTGTCGTCCACCCTGCTTCATCTTTTATTTATGTCTCTATCCCGCTGGTGGATGCGGAGGTAAAGGGTAGGGGAGGCTGACGCGATGGCGATGCATCAGAGAGGTGGTGGTTGGGTGGGTGGGTGAGGTGGTAGGGGGGGTGTGGGGGGTGTGAGGGTCAGCAGGTGGGGGAGATTTCCCGTGGGTCCGAAAGGGGGAGCGTGCGCAAAAGATGTGCCCGTGTCACGAGTTGTCAAAGGAGAAGAGAGGTGAAGATAAAAGAAGGAGGGAGGGAGGGAGGGAGAGAGGGAGGGAGGGAGGGAGGAGAAGAACTTGAGGGAGGGAGTTCAAGGAGACAAGACATGATGAGCAGAGAGGCCTGTTATTGCACTGCTCTGTGTGCATGCGTTGCGGTTATGCCAATTTTAATCTGGCTCACTGTTTTTAATGAAAATCTGAAATAATGAAGAGATTCTTTTTTTTCCACTTTCACCAGGATGCAGCGAGCCTCTCTCTCTCTCTCTCTCTCTCTCTCTCTCTCTCTCTCTCTCTCTCTCTCTCTCTCTCTCTCTCTCTGAGAGACCTGGTCTGCTGCCACACAGGGGACTCAATTTAGACTGGATGACAGTGACTCACTGGCTCGTGCCGAACTTTTGCTTTCTCTCCAGGACCCCCGCTGTCAAACAAAACTCAAACAGGAGGCGAAGCAGCAAGAACAACAGGTTTTTTTGTGTTGTTGTTGTTTGTTTTGTTGTTGTTTGCCAAAACTTCGCCTGGCTTCCTCCTCTTACCTCCAGCTTCTCGATGCGGTCCTTCAGGTCCATAATGGCCCTGGCCAGCTCCTCCACGGCCCGCGCCGTCTGCAGCTGCGCCGCCGCCGAAGGCGAGCTCACGTCGTCCCCGGCCATGACGCGGCGGTTGCCGCTCCAGACGCCGATGCTGCGTTCGGGGATGCTCCTGTCGTCCTCCAGGCCGCTCTCGCACTCGCTCAGCTTGCCCGTCAGCTCGCGGATGGTCCTCTGATCCATGAGGATCTGGTCGTTCTGCTGCAGGACGGTCTGCCGGAGCTCCTCCGCGGTGGTCCGCAGGTCCTCGTCGGCGCTGTTGCCGTACAGCGGCTCGTCCGCCTGCTGGTGCTGCTGCTGCTGTTGCTGCTGCTCCCGCCGCTGCCGCAGGTCTTTGGTCTTGCACTCCCCGACCGGCACCGGCGTGCAGATCAGCCGGCTGAAGCTGAACTGCTTGGCCGCCCCGCCGCCCGTCTCCTCCCCGAGGTTGAGCTCGTTCAGGGTCGGGACCTCCAGCCCGATGCCGCCGAGCCCGTTGCCACCGTCGTAGGACTCGGCGCCGTGAAGCGCGCCCAGCGGGCCGGCGTGGGCCACCGAGCCGGGCTCCAGCGGCTGGAGGAGGCTTTCCGACGTCAGGGTGCCGTTGTCGCCGAGAGGCGCGGCGCGCTTTCGGGGGTAAACGCTGGCGATGATGCAGATGACCGCGCCGAGGAAGGCCAGAGTGCCCGCTCCCACGAGCACCACCACGAACTTCATGCTGACTGTGGAGAGCGACGCCAAGACACACAGAGAGAAGATGTCAGCTGCGGTTAGGGCACGGATGGAGTTGTGCGCTCCCTCTGGGGACCGGCGGCGCAGCGCGGCATCACTCCGCCAGCGGCGCGACGAAACACTTCACTTCTACTCCGACTGAACCTCTCGATTACACCCAGGGATTACAGCGCTCAGGATCGACCGAAACATCTCACAGTAGCCCGCGAAAACCGTCGGGAGGTCGAACGTGACACTTACGTGCAGCAGATTCACGGCCGTGTGCCAAAAGCGCGCCTCCGCCGCCGTCTCCTTGCCTCGCTCCGTGTGTGTGTGTGATATCGACGGCACCGCGCTCGTCTGCTCCGGAGATGCCGCCTCTCCGTCTCCGTGTTGCTAAGCTGCTCTCCTCCGCGCGTTACCATGGGGACCGCTGGGAGAGGAGGAGCGTTGAGGGCTGCCGCGCATGCGCCGCTCAGAGGGAACAGAGGTGCTCCGGCACGAGCAAACAAGGCGGTGATGGATCAGTGCGTGTCCAAGGGTGCGCGTTTTGCTGTCCGTGTGAGGACATTTCTGGTGATGGGGGACATTTGGAGAAGCCCTCCTTATGCCCCCCCCCCGCCTCCCCAGGACCAGCACGATGCGCTGTGTCATTCACTGTCAGGGGAAAGTCTTCACAATGACACAGCCTTAGGAATCGGGTGTTTACTGTGCTCGTGTGTGTCCGTAAGGAAAGTGGAGAGAGAGAACAAGAAGAAGAGGAGAGGGCGAGTAAACACGAGGTGAAGCAGAAACGTGGAATTCATGCCTGATCTCCCGCAGTGCCGCACATCCCCGCACATCCCCGCACATCCATTCTCAGGAGCCGCTCTGAGAGAAGGAGACGCGTTTAGACAAAGTCTTTATAATGTCCTCTTCAGTCTTTAAAGTCCATCTCAAGAACATCCATCAAAATGAGTTTTTATTGAGAAAAAGAAAATCAAAACTCAATTAGCCGACACATAAAAAGAGCAAGCGCCTCCGGGGAGATGATTTGTCACCCCTGTCACAGCACCTTCCAAAGGTCAGCATTTAAGGCTGTGGAGAGGAATGAAGATACATTTCGAAATCCAATATCAAACAGCACAAAATGCAACTTTTACTCCAGCCACTGCCACGGTGCAACAGCAACAAAAACAACAACCAAACCCAACGTTCCTGCAGTCACACCCACCTGCTTTAGGTACTGCAGGACGACCCACAGACCGAGTAGTTTGAGGTATCAATATGATGTGGCGACCACCAGAACACTGCAGAGCCACACTCCCTCACGACACGCTGAGCACCATAATCCCCCCTTTTCAACATCCAACTGGTGTCCGTCTTCTAATCAGATGGACGAGGCAGCCGGGCTGTGAGCGCCAGCTCGGAGCTTTGCAGCCTGGCATGGACCGGGTGCAACACAGAGAGAGGGACGAGGCCGAGGGGTTTATCAGCCACACCCTCGTCACCTGGCGTCCCACAGGTTTCTCCTGCAGACAC
>JAUESF010000074.1:833194-857612 GCA_032274765.1 Malacoctenus tetranemus | reverse complement strand
TGTGTGTGTGTGTGTGTGTGTGTGTGTGTGTGTGTGTGTGTGTGTGTGTGTGTGTGTGTGTGTGTGTGTGCGTGTGTTTGCTGAATTGTGTCGGCGTCTTGGCAGACGTCGCGCTCGCATGTGTTTACAGCCGCGCGCTTATTTGCAGGTGTTGGCACAAAACGCAGAGGAGCTTGAAGCATGTAGAAATCAGGGGAGGGAGACAGAGGAGGTGAATAAGACATTCCTAAGACGGAGGGGGAGGAGGTGGGGGGGTGGGAAGCAGGGAGCCAGTGGTTAGTTAGTGGTTTGAAAACTAAGAGGAGAAAAATGAATGTCTGGTCCAGGGCTGGGCCCAAAAAAACGTTACCACAAGCAGCCAACGAGCCAAGCGGGAGAGGAGAGAAAAACAGTCGCAGAGAGTTATGAAGAAGAGGAGAACCATGGAGGCCTCCTTCACCTCCTCCTCCTCCTCCTCCTTTTTTTTCTCCACCACCCTCCTTCCATATGAAGCCCAGCTAACTCCTGCCCGTGCCGCAGGGGAGAAAGAGGGCGGGGGTGCTTTTATAGCTGGGCTGAACCCACTGAACCCATCATGTACAAACAGCAGGGAAAGTATGGAGACAACGGAGGGCCAGGGCCAGCAACCACACCGCAGGGGAAGTGGGGGGCTTTTTTTTGGGGGGGCAGCGGCTATCAAGGTTGAAGGACCAAAGGAGGGCTGAAGGTATAGAGAGGAGGAGGAGGAGGAAGAGGAGGAGGAGGAGGAGAGTCATGGCAGGTTCTGACCTCCATCTCCGCTCTCTTTCTCTTCGCTCCGTCCTTCCTTTGTAGTTTCTTTTTGGCCGCCTCAGCTTCACGTCTTTCCCCTCCGTCTCGCTGCCTTCTGACATTCCTTTTGGTTCCTGCTACAAACTATTTTCCCTCCTGCTGCTCTCGCTGCCTCATTTTTGAGTTAAACTCGTGGTCCTTCTTTTTTCTTCTTTTGCCTTGATTCAAACTGTTGCATTTGCTTTCCCCACATATTTCTTTGTACGCCAGACTTCAAAAGACAAAAGCATGTGTGACTTTTGTTCCATGATTCTTTTTATGCTTCTTTTTGTTTTGTTAACTTCATGTGTGGCACACAGCAAGATCTTCGGCCGTCCACATCAGAGCTCTTTGGTCCGTTTTAAACAGTCTGTTCCCTCAGATCTTCGGCTTTGTTTGAGAAACTGTGAGACTGTGTCCAACTCAGCACAGCGTTCGATCTCCAGTCCACCTGAGGACAGAGGATTTAGTTCTGTCCAGTTAACAAGCTGTTTATCTTTAGATTATTGTCCATTTCAAATGATGTGATAACTTGTAACAGGACGGTGTCCATGTGATGTGAAGGTAAAGAAATCCAAACGAGCCGAGTGGTTAAAAGAGAGGAGACCCTCCTTTTAGTGTTTCTTTCAACCATTTTCTTGGTTTCTTCTCATTCCTAATTACGTCTTCTGTTTGCTTCCTCTGTTTTCACAGTTTCTGGAATGTTCCCATTCCTTCTTTTGCCTTACAATGTCAGTACATGCACTGAAGTCGTTGTTGGAGGTCCGTTTGAGTGACATCCTTCAATCTGTTTGATCCCAACATCTTGCATTTCTTTTCTGATGGAGAACTCAACTCTCTCTCAACATTTTGGAGTTCTCCCCTCTCTTCTACGAGCTCTTTTTATTCCTCTACTTTTTTCCTCGCTTTTGTTTTTTCTTCCTCTCAAATCTTTCTCCATTTCAATCAGCGTCCCTCCCTGCCCCCAGTTCTCACCCCGTTGTGTCACTAATACGTAGATACACGCAAATCACACAGGTCCCCATTTGTGCTCTCAGCAGTCCCACCCTCTGGACAGACCGTGTGGGTGGAAGGGGGCTGTCAGACAGATGCACCCAACAACAACAGGAAAGGAGTTTTTTTGGCTCGGGGCCTCTTCTAAAATCCATCCCTGAGCCTCTGCCCAACCTTTGGAGAGCTGCATGATGCAACAAGCCTGCAACCTGCATACTGCTGCCGCCACAAGAAAATAAAGAAAAAAAACCTGACACCCTCCAAAAAGCCAGCACTGTACCCGCCATGTTGCAGCTCGGAAAGCTTTGTGGGGATGTCAGAGGGGGCCGGTGGAACCCCAAACTACATCACACCCTGGGAGCCTCGAGAGCCCCTCTGAGCACAGCTGGAGCTTGACCGGGAGTTTTCCGAACCCCCGTTAGGGAGGATGGGAGGCTATGATTGGTGGCGGGGGCGTCGGGTGGAGGACTTGTGGGATTTATTGACATATACTGCAAGGGAAGCATAGTACTCGCCTCCACCCAATCCCAGTTGGGGTTTTTGTACAGTGGTGGGGTGTGAGCCGGTCTGTGTGAGCCCATGTGTCAAGTGAGGGTTTTATGTTTCTCAGGGGATTTACCATTGGGTGTTACAGGAAAAACAAGTGATAGCTTGGTGACCTTTCAGCCAGCAGAACCAAAGTCCAGACGACTTGTCTCATTTTGGATGACCGCAAAGCCTGTATGCTGACCATTAATGCCACGAGGAAGAATATAACAGATCCATGAAAACCAGCCTTTTGTCAGCACAAACCAGGATGTTTTAGCAGATCTGGCCATGGTTTTCTCTCCCTTGCCCCTCGAACACTTTGTACCCTCCACAACTCCTCAAGGCCTTTTAATTCTACATTCACTCCACCCCCATCTGACATCTGCCTCGTACTTTGTTGTTGGTTTTATAGACATAGGAATTACTCCCACGGACCCCTGAGGCCATACACCTGAAGTGCCCCCATGCAAATGCTGAATGACAAAGTACATGACCATCAGTAACAACAGCAGCTGCAGGTCGGGAGGGCTCACGCACGAGATTGAGCTGGTTACAATTTTTAGTATTTGCTTCATGTCAGAATTATTCCAGACACTCGGGGTCAAACCAGTGGTTCCACCATCAATATTCACTCGCAGTCAGCGAGGACAGCTTGGTCCTGGTGGACTCGGCCCGCCGTCCAGTGACATCCAGCGACTGCATGTACAGTGTTTTGTGAGTTTTGTCAGTGGATGCGCAGATGGACGGGTGGACAGCAACACCAGTCCTCATAACCCATGTTAACTTCCACTGGTGTTAATTTAAAGTTAGCAAACTCGAGTTTTGACTCAAAGTGCGCTAACACCAACAGAGCAAAACATGAAGTGACACCAAGCAGTGTGCACTACCTACTGCAATGTAAAGACACCTGTCACATGATCATTTCTCATAACAAGTAACACAACTCGCAGGTGATAGCGAGTGAATGTAAGTATCTGTGCTATGGAATTGCCTCATTGCCTCATCACAACTATGCATTAATAGTCAATGAGTGTCCTCAGTGATGCTGACTGGCATGCATGTAACAGCAGCCAACCCTGACTTCTCAGGTTTGAGGGTCGTCTGAACAGGAAGTGCAGGATTATTTTTATTTCCATCAGTGATTTCACTTTCAGGATGTTTCTGTATGTTTTGCTGCAAAAGAAATGAAACATTTCAAACTATGTGGTCGCTGGTCGGGACAAAGTCACTCTGTTCTTGATGTTTACCTCTCAGACTGCTCAGGGCGCTGCTATAAAAGGGAAGCACAAGCTGAAGACAACATGCAACCGCGGACACATGCTAATAAGCACAAAATGCAACTGGCCCACCATACCCACCAACAGTGGCTGAGAAACAGCAACATGAACACACAAGGGTTGAACCTAAAATTACTGTTGATGTCAAAAGGAAAAAAGAAATGTGGAATGAGAAGAATATATGTAGGCCAACAAAACAATTAGAATGACACGAACTGTATGATGGGAAAAGTTCTCCTGCCACTTTGTCCAACTATAAAAGACACTTGGGTGGGGGGAGGTGTCACAAAATTTACCCCCTGGCACTCCCAGGACCCCCTTCAAAAATGAACAGGACCTGCTTCTGTTAATATTTGCCACCAACACACATGTTGTCGATCGTTTGAACACATCGGAGCCTTCAAGTGCTGCGACCATCTGACAACCGAGGGAGCCGCAGGAGCCCAGCTGCGTCCGGGACACAGGTGGCTGGGTGGTGGGACCTACCTGACACCAGCCTCCGCGCGCTGCGGTCCGCCCGAAGATGCGTTCAAAGCCTTGAGGAGACGCGGACGTAGCTCACAGTTCGGCCAAATCAGACGAGTTTGTCCACGGCTTCCTGCAGCATCCTCGTTTGTTCTCTGTCGTCACGGTCTGCTCTCTCAACGCGAGGAAAAAAGGCTCGGTCGTCTCATTTAAAGCAAATTCTCTGCTTTATCGTTCACGAAGAAGAGTGGGTAAAAAACGCCTGTTGCCAGTGGTCAGTTTTGCTTCAAAAACCTTGTCCTTCTCTGTTTTTATCAAAAATGAATTCGAACGTAAAGAAATGAGAGAAGAATCTGAGTGTCACTCAAAAATGCAAAGGTAGACTCTGTCTAGTCTGTCATTAAAACGAAAAAAAAAGGTAGAAGCTCTCCCGGAGGCGCATCGCTCAGTTGCGACGCTGGTCAACTGGACTCCAGGCGGCGGGGAGCGAGGAAGAGGCTGTCCGGGAGGGAGGGGGGAGGGAGGGGAGGTAGGGGAGAGAAGTGGGAGGGATAAGGGAGACGTGTGTGTGTGTGTGTGTGTGTGTGTGTGTGTGTGTGTGTGTGTGTGTGTGTGTGTGTGTGTGTGTGAGAGAGAGAGAGAGAGAGAGAGAGAGAGAGAGAGAGAGAGCAAGCGCAAATCCAGTGTTTTCTACCAGTTGTTAACTTCTCAGAAGTGTATTTTCCATCATTCCCTCCGCCATTCTTTATCTATTCTCGCATCCTTTTTGATGTATTCTACACATTCAGTATAAATGATCCCCCCCGTCCCCTCCCTGACCCCCACCCAACATCACCGCCTCAAACAACCAGCACTCATGACTCTACGTCCAACGTGGTCCGTCTCATCTTCCAAGTCTCTCTGTCGAAGTCTGACGCGCGTAATGCTGCCCTCTAGCCGTCGTCAGCAGTACTTTCACCCTGTAGCCCACCAAGAGTCTTCAATCTAAAAACATGCAGCCTGCATATAAGGTCACTTGGTGGCTCAATGAAACAGGGGTGGCCAGTCGTGGTCCTGGAGGGCCGCAGCCCCGCATGTTTTCATTGTGTCCCAGCTTCAACACACCTGATTGCAATAAGATGCTCGTTATCGGGCTCTGCTGCAGAGCGGAGTCGGTCTTTTTCGTGGCCTGGTAAATGTCCTGCATGCTGTCTGCATTTTCTGGCACGCTTACCTTACTATGCCTACGTTACAAGCTACTGGCTCGCAAGACTTGAGTGAGGTTGTTATGACACATCCCTGTAACTGACTGCCATAATGAGATGAAGTTAAACATAGATGGTAATCGTTATCGTGTGGTATTTCACTGCGATTCACTGTAATACCGGTAACGTTACATCCCTGGTGCTAATAGGAGCTGCTTCAGCTTGTAATGTACAAAAAGCCTACATCTTGTCTTTTTAATGTGGTGTCACGTCCATATGTCCCAGGTCTTGAAATAGCTGCTGCTCCTCCTGCAGAAGTGACAGAGGGTCCGAGTCGCACTAACCTGCGGCACCAGCTGTTCTTGTAATGCAGTGGAGCCAAACCACGCTCTGGTTCCCTGTAGGCTCGTATAATGTTGGCATTCAGTCTTGGAGGATGGTTGGTGCCTGAAGTCTGACTGTAAATACCATTCATGGAAAAAAAAAACAATAAAAAAGGAAAGCTTGCATTGCTTTCCCACACTTGGTCTCAGAGAGGCTGCATTTGTTGGTGTAAAGATAGTTGGCACATTTTGGGTATCTGATCAGCTGGAAAATACTGCAGAAGCATTCAAATTCAGCTGGTACATGTTTTTGTTTTTCTTACAAAAGGTCATGCTTTCTTCTTCTTCTTCTTCTTCTTCTTCTTCTTCTTCTTCTTCTTCTTCTTCTTCTTCTTCTTCTTTGTTATTTTTATTATTATTACCATCATCATCAGCATCATCAGCATCATCATCATCATCATCATCATCATCATCATCATCATCATCATCATCATCAAGAGGACAACTCAAAAAGTCATTGAAGGATTTCCGTTCAGTTTGCAGGGTGACTGAGAGGCGATACAAGGAGCGGTTGGTGGCGATCAGTCGGTAAAAACACCGAAATTAATCTTTTCTGCAGGGTGTTTTAAGACTGAAGCTTTCCAATAATGTCTGGTGTGTAAGAGGTTTAAGCAGAAAGCTTAAAAGTTGTCTGGGTAGTTGTTGTCATGCTTTTGAGTACAGGACAATACACTTTAGAGCCCCTTCCAGTCGTTGATTATTCCACTTCCACAGAATTCAAATAAATTCAGTTTTTATTTCTCTAGGAAAAAGGTCCATTGGCTACGTGTGACGCAAGCAGGCCTGACAGATCACGTGGTCGATTGCGTACGGGTGGTCGGGTACATCTTCACCCTTTCCCAATAGAGTCCGTCGCTGCGGTCGCTAATCGAGTTGCTTGGATCTCGCGCATACAAACATCATGGACGGCAGAGGCTACGGCTCTGGTGAATATACGCCGTTGCTTCGTGTCGTTTTGCAGCTAGCGTTATTCATCCCTGTTTTTTCCCTGTTGCTTATTTTAACGGAGAGACGGAGCCACATTCTGTTAGCATCGACCGATGCTAGCACAGATTTTTAGCCTCCCAGCAACAAAGCATCACGTCCTGTAGCTGTTACTTTGACACGAAGGGAGGCTAAGGAGGACTTGCCGGTTATCGTCGGCTTTTTTATGATCATATGGGGATATTTAGACCAAAAGGGACATTATTCAGAAAAGACAGGCATGGCGCAAGTTTAGTACAAGGCCGAGTAGCTAACATTCCCGAAACACGGCGAGCGAGCTGAGCCACTTTGTCACGCCGCTGAAGCTGCCGCGCTAACGCGGCGTATCTCCTTTGTGGGGCTGCTGCGACACGGACCTGATGAATGTTTAGCCGAAGTTTATCCCTCAATTCCTTTTAAAATGGAGTCAGTGTTGGAATAGCTGACGTACTAAGGATAGTTAATAAAATGGCCGCCTCATTCAAAACGCTTTTGTAACTGTAGTTGGTTTAACAACCTTTGGAAACGTCGCCGCTCGGTTGTCTCCTGGTCCCCCTTTAACTGGATGCATTTTGGATTCATGTCTGTTGTAAACTGTGACGAAACTGCTGTCTTCTCAGGCACTTTCAGCTGACTGACAATATCCATCAACTCATCAACTGTTGTGATGTGTGTAGTTTACACTTTTTCTCCTGCAGTCAGCTCACACCTGCTTCCTTCTTTCTGCAGGTTACTCCAGCTGGGGAGGTGGAGGCTCAGGCAGCAGAGGTAAGAGACCCGAAACATTCAGCTCTGATTGATTGTGTGTCTCTTCAAAGTGTCCAGTTCACACCGGATCATCGAGTTGTCTTCGAAAAGGGGTCATTTAATGAACGGAGCAGGTGATAATCACTGTTGGAAGTGACAATATTTACATTAAGATTCAACATTCATGTCATTTCTCTTGTCTGTTCATTAAAAATTAGAATTTAGACTGGCACAAGTCAGTACTTGCTATTTTTCACTCTGACCCAACTTCTGTCAAATGTGAATTTCTCAATAGAACCATCAAATGTCTTGTAGTATTTGCTGACTAAAAATTTAAATACACTATTGTGGGTATTTTTTTACATCATTCACTCTTCAAAAGGCTTCGAACTTTCATTTTCTTGCGTTTGTAATCGTGAGTTCTGTCAAAGTAGCTGGTTGATCGCTGCACAGGATGGTGTCATACTAACCTTTTCTGCCCCCCTCCTTTCGGCAGGCTCAGGTGGCTTCGACATGTATGGGGGAGGAGGCTATAAGGACTCCATGTCTGGACTTGGTGGATACGGAGGAGGAGGAGGAGGAGGCGGCGGGGGTGGCGGAGGCGGCGGCGGCGGTGGCGGCGGCGGTGGCCACATGAAGCGGGGGCTCTCGGGATCATCTCTGCTTTCCTCCACAGGCACACATGCAGACGCAGTGATCGCCAAAATCAACCAGCGCTTGGACATGCTCACTCAGCTGGAGGGAGGGCTGAAAGGGACTCGAGGTGACAGGTAATTACTCTTTCTGTTATTGGCTCTGAGCCGTGTGCCTGAATCAGGTGGCGCTCGCGCACATCCCTGCTCGCTGGTGCAGAGACTTTATGAGAGTTCACAAAAGGTTGGATTACACAGCTCACGCTGTGAGGTGGCATCTGGTCTGTTGAGAGCCTTGTTACCAAGTGTCGTCTTTGACTGGTGCAACAGATCATCGTTGATAACAGAAACAATTTATTACAATTTAGTGTATGTGTGTGTGTGTGTGTGAAAGGAGCAGAGGATTTCGGATGGGCATGTTGTGTTTACCTCAAATAGAGAAATATTGGCAGGATGGTGGTGGGCAAAATCTGTCAATATGTTGGCACAGTGTGAAGTGAAGCCACACGAGTGGAATTACATTGAGTTTCTGTTTGATTTGGGAGCTACAGGATTAGTGAGTGTTCTTGAGGGGAGCTGCTCAATTTAAAGGCCGCTCAAATTAGGTTTATCACCATGGCAATTAAGTAGCCCTTTTCAGTATAATCTGACCAAACTGAGGCTGAGGAGTTTACAGCAGCAGGCATGCGGCCATATTCTGCTGTGCGAAACAAGGAGCTCAGATTATATTCGCTAAGTTATGAGATCCTTTTGCTCGCTTGCTTCAATGGAAAGAACTGTGCCTAGTCTGTGAGCAGAGAAGGGCAATTGTTGCTGACGTGTTACTCCAGGTTTCTTCTGTAGCTCTCACTGCTTATGGATGGACCCCCAGAGCAAATAAAAGCTGCTGCTGGTTTTGTGCTATGAAGACAGGATATGGTTGTACAGCAGTGGGCTCCTCTGGGTGATGGAACCAGAGGGGATTGTTTCTGAATGTAAAGAAGTGTAGCTTAAACTCTGATGCCAAGTAGGCCTTGTTTCTTATACAGAGCCTCCAGTAGTCCTAAGTGCATGCAAATAGTGATGGTACTCCTGTAGACAACAATATTTTAAGTTGTGATGTTTCCACTTAAAAGCCATGATGTTAAAAGTGTTTATTCAGACTTCCCGCTGTGGTTTGTGGGAACATCTTGTGCCTCCTGTCCAGCCTGTGATGGAATGGGTGTGCGTCGTTTCATCTGCGGAACCTTTGTCTGCTCTGCGTTCGCCATGTAGTAGTTTGTCTGGGAATAAATCGTTGTGACCTCTTCTTCAAACATCCGACATTGTGGACACGCATGATCCCACATTGTAGTACAAACCAACTCCCCATTTGTATCAGACTGCTGTCGTTCCACGTGAAGCCAGTTCATCTCCACACAGAACACCTTCCACAATGCTTCCGTCTCGACGTTGTGTTTCCGTGTTCACACTCTTTGTTTAGCTCATCCTTCACGTGACTCAACCCTGTTCTCAAGCTTTAGGACATGTGAGAGTGATGAGTTTGCAGGTGCTGACCTGATTGTACTCTGTCACCATAAAAGATCAATTAAAATGATTCTTGTTGTGTTGACAAAGGAAACGTTGCCCCTTTTTAAACAAAGGCCCAGTTTGTCATTTCCTTTCTTCAGTATATCTTGGCCCCTTTAAAGGATGTGTCAGCTGTTGTATCTTTCTTTTGACAGTCACTGGTTCGATTGGACCAAGTTTATGTCTGCTCATTGTTTCCAGCTTGTCCTTTAACAAGGAATAGGGGCCGAAAGCAGCTGCATTTTTCTAATCTGCAGGTAATACTGTTAAAGATAAGTGTACTGGAAAAGGCAGTTTGTTTAGAAAGTATAAAACGACAACAACATTCGTGTTTTTATTTGGATCATCAAGTATTGATCTAATGTGGCTCCTGAAGAAAAGTTGGGCGTGACAATAACGGCAAAGAGAAAGCAAGACCATGGAGGAGAAGGAGCAGCAGGTGGAGAAACCACACCTGGCTGCCCTCCCTGCCTTCTTTGCTCTCTGCTCTTCTCTATCAACCCTCTTCCCCCCTTCTGCAGGTTTGACCAGTACGAGTCATTCGACTCGCGCTCCTCCGCTCTCCCATCCTCCCGAGATCTCTACAGATCTGGCGGCGGTAGCTATGGCTTTGGCGAAGGCCGTGGGGACAACATGCTGTTGGGTCAGCGAGGAGGCTCGGGCTTCGGAGGGGGAATTGGGCTCGGGGGAGGAGGAGGCTTTGACAGCCCCTCCTCTTCCTATGGAGTCGCTAAAATGCGACCGACAATGAGGGAGTCCTTCACCAGCCCCCAAGGAGGAGGTTCTGGAGGTGGAGGATGGGCCGGAGCAGGCCGACGTTCCCCCAGAAGGGGTGGAAGTGCCGGGGGCCGAGGAGCTGGAGGAGGGTTTGGAAGCCGCAGGTCCGACCCCACTCCATTAGGCGGAGGTATGCGGGGCGGTGGTAGCGGTGTCCCGTCCCACCGCGGACACTCTCCTGGAGGTGGTAGAGGCAAGCTCCCATCCCTCCTGTCCAACCGCATGTACCCTGAGAGTGGGGGCTTCCATGGTTCTGCTCCAGGGCCTCACGACTTTCCAGGGAGGCATTTTGGAGGGGGCCCACGGGCTGGCCGCCAGCGAGGCCGAAAGAGACCTCTTAACAAAGTAAGTACCTCCAGACAAGGCCTCCTCAGACACTGGGCCAGATTCCTGCCCTTTCTGATTCCCTCCTGTCATATCCTCAGCCAAAGTGGCAAGGCAGCCTAAGGTGCCCGGACCTGCTATTTGCTTTTGTCATGTAAAGCAATTTGTCACAAATAATCACTAAACACTTTTGACTTCTGAGTTGTCCCTCCGATTCTTGCATAGGCTGTTGATTGTTATGGCTAAAGTCCTTTCGAACTGCCCATCTTTCCCAGTAACGAACACAAGTGATGCGTTTCTCAGCCCATTTTTGTCTTGGTCACCTTTTGGGATTTTGGTTTTGGAGTGTCCCCCCCCCCCCCCAGTTTTTCCTTTGCCACAGTCCTGGGCAGTCCTAAGATAAGGCTAATTCAGCAGACGCCATGAGAGGAAACGCTGTATCTACACGATTCCCAATTGACCTTATAAGTAGTTGGTTTGTTGATCATGACCCCTGGTTCTGTTTGACATGTTGCTATTGGTTGTAGGCCAGATAATGTATTGTAAGTGCAAATCTATTGGGTTCTGTAGCAGGTGAAGCCACTGCGTGATGTTCAAAAGAAGAGAAAGCAGATGGCCACTGGGGCTGACGAACCAGAGTCAAAGATCAACAAGACGGATGGTGAAGAATCAGAGGCTACACAAGGTATCGTCCAGGGTTAAGGCTTGGTAAAGTCACAGGAAACACTGTTGGCTTCTGTGCTTACGAGTTCTTTCTTGTTCCAATATTTTACTGCTCTTTCACAGAACAACCAGAGAAAAATGGTGACGACGTTGAACCAAATACCGAACCTGCAGTGAGTACATCAAGCATTTTGTCTTTTTTTTAAACCCAGAAGAATTGTCATCTCACGGATTCATTGCTTAATCTACTCGGATGTTGTTGTGATTGTTGCCTTTTCCTTATTTACAGGAGGACAAGCCTGCTGAGGAAGGAGAGAAAGGTATTTTTAGCTCCTAACTGAATGCATGCTTTTGTGTCCTGTAAACTTAGTGGTTTATTGTGGCGTTTTTGTTTATCCTAAATTTGCTGTGTGTGCCTTTGATAAGCTTCACCCATGCAGGAGGAGAAGAAAAAGCCTGTGGGCAGACAGACCCCGAACCCAGGCCAGGAAAAACACCCCAAAATGAGGAAGAGAAGGGGATTCCTGGAAAGGTGACGGCACCCATTTTCACAAATGGGAAAAGTTGTTTTTCTTTTGTTTTTATTCGTGTTCATATAATATGTCAAAAGTTTGATCAGCTGTGACTCTGTTGATACCATTTATATCAAGTATATCATGTGTATGTTGAGTCTCAGGAAGACGATCAGAAGTCAGACTTGTGTAATTGATGCTCGATGTTCATTGTAGACATCAAGTGTTCAGCCTTCTTAGTGTCTGCATTTTTTGAGTTTAACTCTTATTTCTCTCTTTTAGGGTGATGTTTGCTTGTTCTGTCTGTAAGTTCCGCTCGTTCTACAAGGAGGAGATGGAAACTCATCTTGACAGTCGCTTCCACAAAGACCACTTCAAGTTCCTCTCCAGCCAGTTGTCCAAGCCCACGACAGACTTCCTCCAGGTGGATGAGACCGCTCATACTACACTTCTTTAAGTCACATTGCCGACTTTCTTGTTGTCACACTGATTCGGATGATGTTCATATTTGTAATCACTTCATTCATTTTCAACAATGTCACATTTTCACAGCAATTACACTGTTTTGGAGTGTAATAAAGTTGGGTTTAGCAGTAGCTAGAAGAAAAATTGAAGCAAATTGCTTAAGTTGTCGCCGTCTGCACCAGCACTATCCTGACCACCCTTGTGTAAAACGCTTGTTTAGTTGAAGTTGTGTATTTTATATTTTCTCCAAACCAAAAATCCTCCAAACAGGCACAAGGCGTCAAGAATTTAAAAAAAACAAAAACGCCGTCAACCAGTTCTCCTCCCCAGCAAAAATCGCCTGTTTGAAAAAGGGCAAAGTTCAAGAAAGAACAATGCACAACAGGAAGTTCTAAACCTTGAGATCATTTTGGATGATGTGAATTGAATTGTATAATGATATTCTGTACACCTGGCTGGGTCAAACAGGAACAAATGATGTTTGAAAGATATCCAACAACCTCAGTATAAAATTCTTTTTTCTGTTTCACAGGAGTACCTGCAGAACAAGTTCAAGAAGACAGAGCAGCGAGTCAACATGTTGGAGAACCACAGTGCTGCCATCTGCCAAGTTTACAAGGAACAGGATCTGACGAGAGGTAAGCAGATTATCGGCAGCGAAGCCAAAAACAGATGGAGGTGACATGTGATCACTTGGACAACTTCCTTCCACATCTGTGCAGATCTGGGCATGGAGCACTTCATGAGGAAGGTGGAGGCAGCACACTGCGCGGCATGCGATCTCTTCATTCCCATGCAGCCTCACCTCATCCAGAAGCACATCAAATCTCATGACCACAACTACAACCGCAAGGTAAGGCTCCGTCCCCACATGGACTCACCAACTGTAGGAGAGATAAAGCATTCAGGGAACATCTGATTTAAAGGGACGCACATTGAAGTCACGCATTTGACTAATTTCTGTAATTACAAATAAAAGTTTTAAAATATGTAACTGATATTTTATTTGAAGTATTTGCATTGTCTTTTAATTGGGGAATTGCTGTCAAATCTGGCTTGTTATGAAGCACTGCAAGAACTATTTCTTTTCTTTTTGTATGAGAGCATAAAAAGTATCATTTATGTTGTGAAATAAAGTTAAAATAGTTTGGATCAGTTGACCATTAAGTTATAAAGAAGTCACAAATACCTCCAGTCTGGAGGCATAAAGGCTGTAAAACTAAGTAGTTAACTGACTGGTTGTTTGTCAAAATGTCAACACGTACTGTAGGTCTGTGTTCATCTTTGTACTGTCATAAGGTTGTCAAGATGTTTGACCCTAAACTTGTGTATTTTTGATTCGAAGGGTATGATGGAGCAGTCCAAGCGTGGCAGTCTGTCAGTCGCCCGCTCCATCCTCAACCACAAGCTCATTGGCAAGAAGCTGGAGAGTTACCTCAAGGTATGAACAGAGTCGCAGTGGAGAGCAAACATGGACAGTTCTGTCTTCTCTTTTAGGTTGTGAAAGCAGCGCACAAAGTTCAATAGGGTCACAAGCTTCATCTGCAAACCACTGAATCAGATCAACATCACTTCATGATCATTGTTTCCCAAAGACTGGGTTGAAACCAATGTGTATTCGAACCAGGTGTGACTGTAGATCTTTGAGCAGATCTGCCAAATGTGACACAAGTTCAGTAGTTTTCTGCATGTCACCGTTATCATGATAAAGGCAACATATAAGCTGCTTCATCATCTTATCTAGTTTTGATTTTTACACTAACTGCACAACATCCTCACATGTCAGCTTAATGTATTTTTTTTGTTGTCAGGGTGAAAACCCATTCGCTGGTAACCAGGACGACCAGGATCCAGAAGACTCCATGGTGATGGATGTGTCTGAGCTGGAGGTCACCGGTGAGATGGCGGACACTCAAGCAGAGGGAGCACCTGCGCAGGAGGAGGTGGCTCCAGAAGGAGAGGTCACCAGCGAGATGGCGGAGGTGAAGCAAGAAGAGGCAGAGGAAGAAGTGGCGGAGGAAGCCACAGAGGGGGAAGTCAAGATGGAGGAGGTGCAAGAGGAGGAGCAGGGGCAGGAGCAGGAACAAGAGCAGGAACAAGAGCAGGAGGAGCAGGAGCAGCATGATAACCTGGATGATAACCAGGATGATAACCAGGAAGAGGAGGAAGGTATTGAGGTCGGCGAGGACGAAGACGAAGGATATGTGGTTCATGATGAGATCGGTGAGGAGGGAGTTCCAGCTGAGCTGGAGGACGAGGAAGAGGAGGTGGAAGGAGTAGAGGAGGTGGAGGAGAACGGGAATCATGAATAACCTGCTCCTCGTGTTTAAGATCCCGACGGGAACATCCGTCAGGACCAGTCGATCACCTCCACTGTCTTTTCCGATCCTCTTGAATTACACGGCGCATTCAGAACTACACACTCGTTCTCTCGTTTCACTGTCTGAGGACTCTCGTTTTGTTTTTATTTTTGTTGAAGGAACGCCTCCACGTTTTGGACTTTGCTCCTCCTCTTCCTGCTGTGAATAGGATGACTGGAGTGGGTCTGTTGTTTGCCCTCTTAATGTTGAGCGGATCACCCGCCTGCAGTCGTGCTTCATGCTCGCTGGAGACACGACGGATCTTTATCTTTCCATTTAAGGACTTGGAATGAAAGTGAAAGTCACTCTGTTCCTCTGTTTTTTTTTTTTGTTTTTGTGCCTTTGAGTTGTACTTGGATTAAGTTCTTAATGGGTTTTGAAGTTAGAAATATTGTCATGTCGGAACATGTCGTGTACATTTTTCCCTTCAGATTTTACACAGTGGCGCAGCATTCGGTCATTGTGACGATACATGAACACTTTGGAAGAAATATCCCAAGAGGCTGGGTTTTTATCCTTCGAGGGGGGGGGTGGGGGTGGGGGGGGGTCCTGCCTGGATTAAAGGAACCATCTGCAGTATGAACATGACTTTGTAACGTCACCTTCAGAATGGAAATTGTTCATGTGACAGTTTCATTTCTATCCAAATAAGAAATAAAGTGAATGGAAAAACACGTTATTTTTGGTTGTTTTTACACCCACATATGTGAGATGGGTTGTAAGGAAATGGAAAAATTCACAACTTAGCCTGATTAATCACATCAACATACAGTGAGTATCGTCACTACTCAATTTCTACAGCAGTGCCACACAAAATATACACTAAAAAGGTTAAGTAACCCTTGAATCAATATTCCTAAAATAAAACTGATGAAAGTCAGTTTTAGGCAAGAGACGTGATGGTGCCGTCCAAAGTCTCCATGTAACATCACTGAGGACCAGATACTGTTGATCAATACTGATCAGGGTGGCTCCTGTTCCCTCTTGAGCAGGTTCCTCCCAGCTGAGGTTGGGTGGGACTTCAGGACGGGAGACCAGGACACGGAAAACGAGTCTCGGCACGCTGCCTGACCTCGTCTGAACTGCACAGCACACCCAGTGACAGCCAGGGTGCCTTCAGGGCGGGGAAGGGTATTGGAAGGATCAAACACAACACCTGTGTGTGTGTGTGTGTGTGTGTGTGTGGGGGGGGGGGGTCTGGAAGAGGGGGATTGTAAAGAGTGAGAAAGTGTTTGGTTTTACATGGCTGCCAAACTCCAGGACAGGAACTTTTTAAAAAAAAAAATAAAACCTCTAATTTAACTGTGGAAATCCCTCATTCTTACTATTTTCCATTTTCAGATATTGCTCTGAACGTCTGTGACCTGTGACTTTTTACCTCTGAGGGGCTCTAAAATGCTCTGTCATTATTACTCAGCTCAATGGAGGCAGAAATAACCAGAATGTCTTGTTTTTGTCGTGGATTTTGGAATACAGTAATTAAGATTGGTTGTAATTAAAAGAAACAAAAGGTTCCTTGTGAACCCAAACAGGGTTTGTGGAATGCACTGGTGCCCTGTGGGTTGAACATTGAGAAGCTCAGCGCTGGTTTGAACCAAAGACTTTCACAATGTGCACTACGCTTTGTTCTACCATGCAACCCTTGAATTCATGAAATAAAATACCAGAAGGTATCTTCACAGTGCTGTAAATGTCTTCACAATATCATTAAAACGTTGATAACTGTCATATACATTAAAACCTTAAACATCTCGCATTTCTAACTTGTGGGATTTTGCTCTGACTTTTGAAGAAAAAACAAGTACAAACAGTCGTTTATCACAACAGACATTTATCGAAAATATTACGGCCCAATGCGATAAAGAGACGCCCAAAATAAATGAATATTTGCCCCGTGTTAAGTCAACTGGGTGCATTAAATAACTAACTTGCAAGGTAAACAACGATGTATCTCCCGGTTGAAACGATTACGGACTATTGCATGATGCTGCCCCTGGAGAGGCGGTACGAGGGAGGCGGCCTTTTGGGGTGACGTCGCCTCCCGTCAAACGCACGTCCCGCCCCCGTGCGTCTGACGTCACCGACGTCGAACGGGACTGTTTGTTCTGGATTTGGGGCGAGGAAGGTCTGCGAGCGCTGACAACCGACCGAAGAAGGTAAAAATAGCTTGTAGCGCCTCTGTGTAGACGACATTGAGATACTAAACGAAAGCCTACGACACCAGCGATCCGTTTAAAGGTTTACAACGGTCACTGGTGGCGCATTTCCCGCGCTGTCAGTGAGCGCTTCGGCAAGCGGAGCATGAGCTGTCTTCGCAGGCCTTGCACCGGTTCGGGCACACGAGATGGATGATTTTTTTGTCCTTTTAAGTGCGAGCGAACCGGTGTTACTGTGCATATTCTGCGTTATATCTTCCCTCTCTCAACACTTCCGTTGAGGTCATTTCTCTGGCAGGGGACGCTCCGTGCTGTCAGTGTGCACGTTAGCCGCAGGTCGATATCATGCTAGTCAGTTAGCGGCTAGGCTGTTTGTTTGTAGCCCCGTAGGCCGTATTCGTGACATAAGTTACGTCCATTCGGCAGCGTAGTTTACGCTCGGTGGCGCAGAAGCCCGTGTTGGAGCGCGACGTAACGTCATTTGGAGAATATCAATCCCGTCCAAGTTGTATTCTGAAACGTCGTTTACGTCCGGAGCTGTCACTTGATCGGAGTGGACATGGCGACGCACTGACATGGAAGGTTAGCAAGGAAAATGTGTCGAGCCGACTCGGCCTTGGCAAGATTCCGTCTTCGCCCCCCGTAACGTTGCTCGTAGTTCGCTATTAGCTTCCTAGCTTCACTATTTCTACGTTACCAATCGTTACAGCGTACTAGCATTGTCGTTAGCCTTTGTAATTTGGTCGAATACTTCCGTTTTTGTTCCTCTAGATTTTCAGCTTTTTCGTAGCAAATGTCGAGCTGTTTCTTGAATATATACTTCTATAAAGGTTAAACAAAGATTGATTGTTAATTGGATTTAAATGTGCCAAACAATATCGAGTCCAAAGCGACCCAGTACATAAATATATTCTACATGTACAGTTTTTCGTTTTAAGGTTTAACACAATTAGAAATATCATTATTTATTGATGTTTATTGTTGAAATTGTTTCACTACTTACTTGTGGTCTCCTTATGTATGTTTTTTTCACAAGGTTACCCAGGAAAATCATTAATCAATTATTCTTTCTCTTCTTTACTTCATATACATGTTTTTATATGTTGCTGGGAAAATGGAGGTTATTTCGCTGCTTCCAGATGCTTCAGCACAACATGCTATGCTTCCAGCCAATCAAACTAGTATGTTCACCTAGCAGTCCCTCATGTGTGAGGTCTCCTTGATCCCCTCTGCTTAAAAAGTCCTTGACAATTATTCCAAGACAAGCGCAGGAGCAGCTGCAGGATACAGCCGCCGTCAAATGTGTATCACCCTTTATGTTATGTCAAAATTATTGATCCTCAGAACTAAACTTGATTGAAGAGCTGTATGTTAAACTTTTTTTTTTAAATTTGTTGAAGATTTCTTGTAGAGGGTAACATCAAATTTAATGTGCGGCCTTAATCAAGCAGCCTGAGACTCTATTTAGTGTATGTGCAATTACAAATGAGCACTGCATCTCTGCTTTGGATGTACCACTGTCGCACTCGCAGACCAGATTGTTACATAAGAATGGGTTTTGCTGTGAATTCTGCTAATTTTTAGAAAGACTCTTACAAGTGTTAATGAATAAGTACAAAAACAATTTAAGAATAATTTTCTTTCAGTTTCTCCATAAGGTGTTCTATGATGCATTTGTCAGCCTTATTTTGTACCAATACATATGTGTCCCTGAAGACATGTTGTCATTTAGACTTTGGGCCTTCAGACTATAGCGCTCTGACACTCTGAGAGATCTGATCAGCTTTTTCAAATTATGGCTTCATGAACTTCAAAGGTCGTTCTCTCCACTTAAACTAAAGATGTAGAAACCAGTCAGGGTGTTTGTCTCAGATTTTTACCTTCGGTTGAAAGCCCCGTTAAAGAATGCCATCTGCTTCCACAGATCCATACATGTGGGCAAGAAGGGTCTTCCTGGAACTAGAAGACTTGATTTATGGTGACTGTTAGAGGTCACAGTAATTATGATAGTGGCAGAATAGTGCGGCAGGAGACAAAGTCTAAAAAAGGGTTATGTTTGAGTAGGCGGAGACCTTTGTTCAGGTCAAAAGTGAAACCAAAATAAATAGGAAGGTGTTCTTGTTCTTTTGTCAAACCAGAATATTTTATGTAAATAGTACAGGTATTACAGTGTTTGTTCTTTTTTTGAAGTTATTGTAATCTAGGCAAACTAATTCCTGCTTAAATCATGTTGGCTCACGTCGAGCTGGTTACTTGTTTCAGAAAAATGTAACAAGCAGGCAGACAGGTAGAAATGGTCCCGAAGTTTCCCATGCTTATAGTACTGATAAAATGAAAGGTACAAAATTACACAAGTAAGTGAACGGAACACACATTGTGTTATACATTATGTGTGATCACAACACGACTAATTAGTCTGTGCTGAGCTTAAAACTCAGTTGCATGAATGGAGTTATATCAGACTGTTAAAACTGAACACCCGTATGCTATTTAATAATGAATACTGGTACTTTAAGTAAAATATTTACACAAATGATTAGTCATTAGTACAAATGGAATTTGTTGGACAACAGCACAATTGCTGCAATCACTCATAAAACCTTGAAACACAAACACTTGTGGTGTCACAGATTATGATTAAGTAATTTCAGGCTAAGTCGTGATTGTGAAGACAAGCCGAAAGACCTTTTTGACCTCCGAGCTGGGACGAGCACATTATCAAATGCATCTGACACCTTTCAAAGTTCAAGGTCTCTGTGGAGCCATAAAAACAGAAGAATTGTACTGCTGATCGTCCAGTATTTCTTCAAAACAACAGAAATACAAAGGATGAACAGGAACATTATGTGGGTGCCCAGCAGAAAGGCTGCTGTGTGTGCAGGTGGCAATTAAAAATGAAAACGTACTGATGCAATTATGATGCTATTGCAGGCTCACAGCGTCTGTCCGTCCTGATAGTTTGGGTTTTATTAAGACTCTTTAAAGATGCCGATTTTTCCACAGGTTCAGATGGTGCTCTTTAATGTGTTTTCCTTCCAGCTGCTTGACAGAAATGTCGGAGCAGCTGTAGGTGAAGGAGGGAGACAGCTGAGAAATCCTTATTAACCTCCTGGTGGAAGTCTTGGCAGTGTAACCTGTTGAAAAAGCCAAATCAGAGGCCTTTATTTAGGTACATGTTGACTAGAGACTTTCACTATTGCAGTGAAGAAACCCCATGCAACAGATCTCATGCTTAAGTTTATTCAGAACAGAGCTCACTGTCATTACTGTTTGCAACTCGTTGCTATATCACTGTTCCCACCTAGCTGAGTTTTAATATGCAGACGTAAACAGGCTACTTTTTATTGGCTTTTTCACAAATCACTTGATGGCCTGCTGACGAGTCAACTCACTTCATGTGACAATTCTCTACACTGTCTTTAGCCGCAGAGCCCGAAGTTGTTTGATTTGGCCGCACACTCGTCAAGCTGTAGATGTTTTCTTAGGTGGAAGTTTCAAAAAATAGCCCCCAGGCTTTCAGGGGTCAGAGACTCCGAGCTGGATTGAGACATTGTCTTGAACTCACAGCTATGTGTTATATAATGTGTACTTCCCAGATCAGCTCCTATCAGTAGAATGGAATCTACTGGTGGGTGCATTATATTTTATCATTGAGCTGCCTAATAGGTGGAGGGACAACAACTAATGAGGGAGCGCAAACAGTGACTGACTCTGTTTTAAGAAAAAACAGGGCTTTATAGTGTTCCAAACATGAGATATCAGTTGATATGTTCTTGTATTGTGATCACACTATGACTCATGGTAAACACTTTATTGTATTAAGTTGATGTCTTCCTGCTTTAGTTCTGTACATTACTACAAGCGGCGCTCTTTCGTCTGCGGTTTTCTTCTCGCCATCACGTTTGCGTCTGTTTTTCCCACTCGTTTTGTTTTACCAGCTGAGGGTTTGTAGAATTTTTTCTGCTTCTAGTTTTTGATTGTTATTCCCAATTTTTGGGACAGATCTCGTGCCCCTGACTTCTGGCTTGCTGCCACCAAGCGTGATGCAATGTTAAATTAAGTGATATTCATTGCCATAAGTCAATTTTTATTGTAAAACATTTCCTCTGCGGCTTAATGTCTGATGTGCAGCTTGACACATTACCTGCTGGTATAAACATAAGTGTGGGCCACCACCCCCTGAAGTTCTTCATTGCCCGTCTCTTCCATCTCTGCCATCAAGACGCTCACTTGGCTCTCTGTGGGTGCCTGCCACCTCACCCACTCTCATCTATAAGATGGCCTGCATCTACGGCACTGGGGCTGTTTTTTTTCATCAAATCTGCTGACATGTAGAGCATGAATGCAAAGGCCACCAAAATGCTGTCATTTATTGTAGCTCAGCCAGTTGCTTGTGTTGTGTATATTCATCATGTGGATACAGAGATTGTGATAACTGTGTTGTATTCTGTGCAACCCATCCAAAAAGTCACCAGTTTGGTGCCCACACTGTGGCTTGTGATACTCAGCTTTTGCTGGGTCACCTCATTGTGGTGCTCTGAGTGTTTTTTCTCACAGATGTGTGTGGGAGTTCTCCCCAGTTTGGTGTGTGCCCCCCCCCATAATGTCCTTTACAAAAATTGTGTGTTATCTCAAGAAGTAGCTGCTTTTTGGACCAAGATCTGATCACACATTTGGGTTGTTGCAAAACTAACATGTAAGCATCTGAGAAACACGGTTGCACTTCCAAAATATAATTCTTAACTAGGAACACACTTGGAGCGTGCCGACCCTTAGCCAAGACACATTGACCTCTCCTGCTTCAAGCTTTTGAAGGAGCTGGTTTACTTTTAACGCCACAGAAATGTCATGTTGTCATGATTTTGGGTTGACCTTTAACTGGATCACCACCAAATGTAATCACTTGTTCCTCGTAGCAACCTTCCTGCAGATTTCCTTTTAAACCCATTGAGAAGCTTCTGATTTGTGCTGCTAACAGACAATCAAACCAACACACTTGTTACCATCACCTCCCTGGCGAAATAATATTGATTTGGTTTGGTGAAAAAAGTGGATGCCCTATATGGAATAGAGGTGACGGAAATTTTTTAAGCATTTTCTTCTCTTGCTAAGTCAGACTGAATTGAAATCTATCTCATATATTTACCACAACAGTTTTGCGTAGGCTCATTTCACACTACTGCAGTCAGAGGCAGGACTGCTGACTTGACAGAGTCATAAGACGCTTATTGACATGAATCAAAATGAAGGGTCTGCAAGAGAAGATTGTCGGAAGGTTGCAGTCTGAAGAAGACTCAGCAAAATCTATTCAAGGAAAGCGACAAGTCTGAGTGAAATCAGGCTGGGACACACTGAATCAGACGGCAGCACACAGACATGTCGAGAAAATGGCCGACGAGTCCCATATTCAGTGTCCCAATTCTCAGTGTTCCCAAAGTCCCCTTTATTGTGAAAGTAAGTGTTTGGATTGTTACCTTTGGGAGTGTGGAGATATTCGGCGTCTAAATGACCAAACCTGCCTGAATAACAGTGGAGTTATTGAGCCGCCAACTGGTTTGATTGAATCGAATTGTGAAGCATCAGTGAGCTGTTGAGGAAAAAAGAAATCTAAGCGATGCCACAGCCATGATCCAGTTGAGCCGAAGACAGATACCAAAGCACCCCGCGTTACAATCCACCTAAAGAGTCTGCAGTCTGATCAGCTGCAAGCTCAAAAGCAGTGATGCTGTGAGTCAGTAGCCTCTTTCTCACAGATCATTGTGTTTCAAGGCTTAGTGCCTCTGATACGTCTGCAGGTAGTAGCAGAGGCGTGACGTGAAGTTGACGCCTGTTCTCTGTCCCTTCTGCCTTGGAACGCTTCCTACGTTTCCTCAGTTTCTGTTCAGCTCGTTAGTGTCGCAAACACATTATGTTCACAACCACGCTTACGTTTGTAAGGTCGCAGCAACGCAAGTGGCTCACAAAAGCAACGCTAAGGCCACCTGGCGGATTTATACGTCATCCCCAATCGCTTCACTTCTGTTACAAAAAAGCCAGCAAGCGGTGCCGCTTCAGACGGCTGAAGCAGGAATTTGTTGCATTGCTGTCCTGGCGCTCCACATATCCTCTGTGTGAAAACAGCTAATAATTCGCAGCTCGGAGGGGGGCGCTAGAGATCACATTCAAACAAACCAGAATAACCTTTTTCACGAAACCAAGGCCGACTTCCAAAGAGTGCCCCCTGTTTTTATTTTGGAGGTTGTATTGATGAAAGCCTGCTTTCCCTTCCTTTGAAGCATTTTTTGGGGGGGCTCCAGGGTGGGAAAAGCTTGTGACCCACTGCTGCATATCCTATAGGAAGAACAGATGAAGGGCGCGTTTTTCCAGTTTTTTCAGCGTTGACTTTGACACTAATAAACATTCGACCCTTCTGACTCTCACTCTGCATTGTCAGGGAAAGACTCCAGCTTCTTGATGCCTTGTTTGGATAATGATAAATTGATGGAGAGCTCCATTTTCAAAGCCTTTGCATAATGTTGCACTTGTGTGGAATGAGACTATGATCCATCAATTGAAATGAAGCAAACACAAAGGGATTTCGTACACTGACTGGAAATCGTTTGCAAGGCGTCAAAGTGATGAGTTCAAAATGCTCCTGCACATAAACATGTCACATGTGGTAGTAAGAGTCGGGATGGTGAAAATGTTGGCCTAATATTTCCTTTTAAACGGTTTCTCCAACATCATGAGGTTTCCGATGCTCTCAGATCTGAAGTTTATTTTTAGGCATGAAGTCTGTCTTCCTTTGTTTGTACATATAAAAATAGCTTTAGTGTGTTGAGCTGCGCAAACTCTCAAACTGCAGGTGGTTACTGCTCATCACCGTCTGAACTCCTCCTGTGAAGACACAAGATGAAGCACTCCCTGCTGTTTCTTTTCTCCTGTGCTGATTGTCTAGTCTATTGATGCAGACAGAATAATGTGCAATAAAACCACAAAAAACCTCACTGGACCTCATTTTAGAAGCATGGTTTTCAGTTGCATTTCAAAGTCGGAGTACGTATATTATCCGATCTCAGATGTTTGCTCAAAAGAAGCCTCAGTGTCTTCAGGCATCTGTAAGTCATCTGAATTAACTTTTTATCCTGAACTCTGAGTTCTTGCACGGCTGTGTTTTTGTCTTCATTCCTTCAAACTTGGTTGAGCAACTTAAGTCTGTCAATGACTTTTGGTGCGTTTCCTTGTTGGCATTCATCTTTGGAGAAGCGCACCGCTGTAATTGTTCAGCAGTGAAATCCCTGAGCTGTTTACATTTATCTTTTTCATATGTGGGTTGAATAATTACAGGTGGTTTTTGAAAGCCTTCAGTCTCCTTCAGTTTCTTCTCTCGGCACAAACTGCCAACAAGTGTGTGGATCTGAAATGTATCAACCCGTCACTCATTTCTTGCATACATTCATGAATACCTCCTATGATACTTTTACACATCCATATTATTCATTTATCATCTACCCACTGACTCAATCCTTCCATCATGTCCATCTATTAACCCTTTCACCCACCCACCTATACATACAGCCATCTGTCTGTTCACACTTTCGCTCATACAGCCCATGACACCAGTAAGGACACTGCTTGGACCGATTAGTCCTCCATCACAATCACACCCCTGG
>JAUESF010000074.1:688870-701558 GCA_032274765.1 Malacoctenus tetranemus | reverse complement strand
ACACACACACACACACACACACACACACACACACACACACACACACACACACACACACACACACACACACACTCCTTAAAGAGTAAGGGGAAAAAAAAGTGTGAAGAACGAGGCTGGCACACGACCACCAACCCCCCCACCCCCCCTTCCTCTGTGCCATCCCCGAGGTGTCGCATTGATTCAGCATCAGAGACTTAAACATACACACGCGCGCACATGCACAGTGAAGATGGCGGCGGCGTGCGATATTTACTCGCCGAATGTGGGAGATGTTCAATAAAGGTCTGGCACCGGCTGATTGGGGTTAACTGAAGCAAGAAGAAGCGACAGAGATGCGCATTGACAAGAAGAAGGGAAAAAAAAAAAAAACAGAGGAAGAGAAAGGTTCGAACAGGCCGGACTATTTCATCTGATATCGATCATCCACAGCACACAGGTGCTGCTGCTGCGCCGCTGGATCTGTTACATAGACGCTGCAAGTGTGTCGTTCTGCTGCTCACGGGTTTGTACGAGCAGCAGAACGACACACTTCCTCTTCAGCTACATCGGCCCCCTGGATGTGGACTTAAAGAGAAACGGGTTTGGAGATAGTTGCGTGTGGATCCCAGGACTGGACAAAGTTCAACAATTTTCTTTTTTGGTTGAGCTGCGTTCAACTTTTTTGGATCTTAGTTTCTCAAAAATAACACGTTGAAGTTTGCACTCGCAAAATAAACAACCCCAAAACAAGTCTCGCCATGTGCTGGAGTGATCTCATCCTTCCACTTTGTGTACTCTGAATATTTACAGGTATTATGATCAGTGTCATTTCAGATCAAAAGCTACAAGATCCGTCTTTTGTTCCTGATGAGTCTTATCCAAAAGACTGTACGTAGCCTATCTGTGGCGGGACACAAACGTGTGCAGGTTTTTCTGCCGCCTTGCGCTTCGGCAAAACAGTCTCACCTTCTCCAAATATACATTTACAGCTGCGCACATAGGAAAAGTCTCTCCCGCAGAGCGTGACATTTCCTCTGGAATTACAAAACACCTCCATAAAATCTGAGAGGATTTGAATTTGTGGGGTCTGTGTTGTTTACCGGTGGCTGCTGCTCGCTGACGTCCCAGCACACGGCGCGGCGCTTCCTCTCTCTGCGAGGCATTGCTTCACATGGGCATATGTGACTGTTTGCAGGAGGGGCAGAGGGTCAGGACCACCTCCCCCAGTTATCTCAGGTGGAACGCCAAATTTATAATCAGGTAACTTCTGAAATCTACAGACAGAGAGAAAATACAATGGTAGCTTTTAACAGGGCGTCTACAGCACGGTGTTTGCTGGCGTCATCTAACAATGATCTGTACACAACAGGTTCCTGCTAATGAAATATGTGTTCGTGTCAGCGTTGGGGAATTTGTTCACTGCTTCTCTCCGTCAGCGTGCTGCTTTATGAAGTGTAAGACATCCTAAATGATCTTTTTTTCCCCTCAAAACAGACATTTATCTAGTTTGTATTTCCTATCAGAGAATTTAAATCAATCAGTGCTGAGGAGCGCTGAGAGGACAAACGAGAAGGACGCAAATCCTGTTACACAGACACTGTTTGAAGTGATGTAAAGAAATATATTGTTTCTTTTCTTTTCTTTTCTTTTCTTTTCTTTTCTTTTCTTTTCTTTTCTTTTCTTATTAGGAAAGCCATTTGAACTGAAGCAGACTGTCATTTATATTGTTCAAATTCCGATTCTGTGCACCTCTCTGACAGTTTCGGGTGATCTGTCAGAGGCTGAGGGTCCGTCCGTGGTGCCGTGAAAACAAATGGGTGTAGATGGAGACCGGCAAAAAGGCACAAAAAGTTCAAAGCTGTCACTATTTCATCCAACTCCTGTTTGCTGGAGGGCAAATTAATGGTGAACTAACTCAGTCCGAACTCTTCAAGGGAAACTCGACAATTAAGCAAGAGGAGCAACTGAAAACCACATTTTGCCAATGATCACATTACCTCTTTTTTTCCCACCGGTTATTGAAGCTCACGCGTCTGCGACACCTGTGAGGTGTTCTGGCTCTGATCTGATTCATTCGGGAGTAAACGAACGGGAGACTTGAAGTGTGGGCTCGCTCTTCACTTTTGCGGCTGCCGCTGTCTAACCTGCACTCCACAACAGTGGATGAGCTCATTTCACTCGAAAGCCATCATGCAGCTAATTGGCAAGATAATAAGTGGCCTTTAATTCGCCTTGTCTGCGGATTCAAGAGAACACAGCAAAGGTACCTCCCACTGGTTTCCACCCAGCGCTGTGCAGCAATAATACAACACCGTGTTCCTGCTCCAACTACAGTGAAAGTACCTTTATTTCACCCTGATTATAAATAATGACACTTAAGTGTGAACATGAAAAAATGCACGTAGTCCTTTTTTTGTGTGTGTATTTAGAGAGCCCCTCAAATTGTGGTGTTCCTATTAGCGCTCCTTAATTGGGGCTCTTATTCAAACAGTGTGTAAATCATTAAATTGGACCGGAAAGACAACTGTGAATCTCTCTCCTGTTTCACTGTAGGAACAAGTACAACCGGCTACTTGTGTATGACTGTAGTTCACAGCATATATAGCAGAAATAAACAGTTCCTCATCACCATGCTTCAGGAAGCGGCGATCACGACCGTCCCGCTCCAGAGATCCTTCAGGGGTTGAGAGAGGACAGAAAGGAGAAAGCACAGACTGCAGGAGGGAATGAGGAGAGAGAGCACAGAGTTCATGAGAGGGAGGACAGATGATGGGAGAGAGAGAGAGAGAGAGAGAGAGAGAGAGAGAGAGAGAGAGAGAGAGAGAGAGAGAGAGCGCAGACGACAGGAAACAGAACACAGGCAAGGAGAGCACAGACAACAGGAGCGACAACGGAGACTCATGAGCTTTCACAAGATGAAGCCAAAAAGAAAGACAAACCTCAGACGTGCCACCAGCTCATCACTCCACCTTGTTGTTATTTTTTTTTGTTTGTTGGAAACATCTTAGCACTGTTGCCCACTAATGTCTGGACCACGCTGATCAAACGGAGGTTATAGCAGTTTCTATGCTTTGTGCCTTCAGCAGTTTAAGTACGGTAAATCACTTCCTGCTTTTGTCACCGTTGTCTATTCCTGTCATATCACTGCACCTCCCTACAGTGGTAATTAACACATCCCAGTAGACACCTCCTGGCCGGGTCAGTTTGGTGACCCGAGGTGGACCTACAGAGCTCTGTAATCTCACGTGATTTCCCAGTCTTACGAGATCTATCGTGCTTGTAAGGCCTGTCTGTCCTTTAATTTTGAAAGCTCCTGCTGTTATTTATCAGTACCAATGAGTGTATCCACCAGCGTTTGGCTTCACTGGGATGTTTCAGTGAAACAGGCACGCAGTCCACAGTAGTTTCAGAGCCAAACTTGGCTCCAGTAAGAAAAAGAGGTTTAAAATCAATGTTTTACCACACAAACACGCACAAAACACAGTGTTGATAGAAATAAGTTCTTGTCACGCAGTAATTCCTGAATTGAAGGGGAGCTTTGAGCAGGCAGCCACGAGCTGGGGGGGGGGGGGGTCTCCAGATGCTCCTGTTTGTAAATCTGTCACTTGTTAAGCATTACGGCCGCCTGACAGAAATTACACAGACTCCCGATCTCATCAACGGAGAGAGCAGGACAAACAAAGAGATTTGCCGGCGTCATGTGGAAGAGGCTTCGCGTGCTGTCGGAGCGCTGGCATTTCCATATTTCCAAAAGAGCGGAAAAATCTATTACGGCGAAGAATTAAATACTTCATCTGGCAGATCCCAGCGCGCACATGCCAGGAGTTTTGTATTATAAACGCACCGGTAGCTGAAACTTTTTGTCTTACTCGCGTGCACTAATCTCCAGCCCATCCTGCCCCTACTTTTTCTCCCCGCCCCCCCCGCCCCCATATTTATTTAATAAACGCTCGGAATTCAAATTGTAACTTTGTGTGTCGAGAATTAATGGGAAAAAGCCCTAACTGTTAAATCGTAAAATTTGAATTAGAAAGTTCCCATGTAATGCATATCAAACATTTATTAAAGCCACGCAGAATAATTGAATTGTTCTGCTGGTCTAGGTCTGATTTGTTTAACTAAATTCTTTGGCTGCTGGAGTGTGTGATACAAGATTCCCTGCAAAATCCATTAAAGACACAGGTATCTTGTGTGTGTTTATGCATCTGGGATCCTTTTTCTTGCTTCGTCTTTTTTTTTTTGCTACCTTTTATCTTTGCTTTCCTCTCCTCTCCCCATCTAAGCTGCAGCTCTGTCACTGCTTATCCACATCTTCACTGCTTATCTGCATCGAGCCCCTCAGTGAGATTTCAACCAGTGTGACATGCAGTGAAAGCAGAGGCTGTCAGTCAGCCGGAGACGAGAGAGATTGAAATCTGGGAGGGAGAAAGAGGACAAACCGAAGGGAGCGGAGAGGGTGGAGGAGGGGGAGGAGGAGGAGGAGGAGGAGGAGGGGAAAAAAACAGGTGGAAAAGTTAATATAATTTCATTTTTGACCCTCTGTGGCGAAAAAAGGGAGCCGCGAAATACAGGAAGCTTATAGGGAGTGAATGCATTAAATCGGCTTCTTGAGCGCATGTAAATGTCAGCGCGTGTTTCCCTGCAAAAGAAAAATACAAACACATCTGGGAGAAGGTCTGCTCTCACTTATTGGGCTGATTATTAGGCACAGCTTATAATGTCAGCTCCCATATACACACAATGAATCCGCCAGACACACACACACACACACACACACACACACACACACACACACACACACACACACACACACACACACACACACACGCACGCACGCACGCACGCACGCACAGCAGCGACCAGGGAGAAACTTAGTGTTTTTAGTAAGCTAAGTTTCACACATTGACTGGAGGTGTCCTTGCTTTCTACTGGTGTAATTATCACTCTGGGAAGAGTGTTTCATTAGGAAAGCTCCTCTCTCAGACACATTACTCACAGAGGGCTGGACACAGACACCCCGGACAACACACACACACACACACTCACACACACACATGCACACACATTTGAGCCTTAAATTCACCATTTCTCTTTCTTCGTCCTCCTCCTTTCTACTTGGCTTTCAACTCGAGAAGCCTTTTTAGAGGATGTCAGCAATTAAAAATCGCCACGCTTGAAACTCGCATCGATTGAATTCAACAAAGCAGTGTGGTTAAATTCGCAGGTTTTTAGTCATCAAATGTCACCACTTTTGTTTTCACTTGAGCAAATGTGCTTAAATTTTCTGGTATTTCTGAATCCTCCCTGAACTTGCCTCCAATATCTCCAACCCATCACCCCCCCGCCCTCCTCACTCCCTCCAAACTGTCCTTTTCCTCCCCCTCCCTCCTCCACTCTCTCCCCCCGCTGCCCTCTCTCTTGCTCAGGAGGCCTGCAGGTTAATGAGTCGTGAAGTGTGAAAACTTCCTGAGAGTCAACCAGAGCTCAATGCCATTTCCAGATGTGAGCCTGAAAAAACGTCTGGATGTCCACTTGAAACAAGTGAGGGAGCAGCGGGGTGGGCCGGCGTCGGGACGGGGTGGGGGGGTGAACGGGAGGACAGGGTGGCATGCGGAGTTTGAGAAGGGGGCGCTTGATAAGACCCGAGGATTTTCATGAAGGTCTTTTTCTGGCAGTCCCTGAAAGATTTAGACCAAACCAACATAAACAAAACGACGCTTCAATATTTTGCTTCCTCTGAAACCAGACAGACGGCGAAAGATGTTCCAACTGAGGCAACAAAAGGGGGGCAGGTCACAAACAGAGACACAGTGTGGACAAAAGGAAGGTTTGGGTACAAGAAGGGTTCCCCACTGCTGGTCTCGGACCCTTCTTGGGGGAGGCACCAGAGATCAGAGGGGGGCCCGAGGCTTTGCCTGCTCTGAGATCATCAAAAATGGATTTATGCTTTGTAAACAAACAAACAAAACCAAGAATACACAATTTATTCCAGGCCTCAAGAACTGTTTGTTAGTTATATTTTAAAGGTTTTTGCTTTTATATGGTTATGTGTGTGTGTGTGTGTGTGTGTGTGTGTGTGTGTGTGTGTGTGTGTGTGTGTGTGTGTGTGGTGAGACCACCTCCAAAACTTTCGTCCCATGTGAGTGAAATAAAAAAAAGAAGAAATTAACGAGAAACTAAAAAATAACACACAGACTGTGTTTGTAATCGAAGGAATGTAAATGATCCATATTTCTATCACACACGTGGTGCCGCGGTGGTTTTGTGCGCCCGCCTCACAGCGTGTGTGTGGTCGACTGTCCGTCTGTGTTTTCTCTGCGATGGACGAGCGAGCAGTCCGGGGTCTCGCCTGCCTTCGCCCGCTGCACCTCCCACGACCCTGAAAACCAGTGTTGAAGACGGATGAATAAAATGAATGAGTGAATGAACGGTGTCACACTCAACATACGACGTTCTCCATCGCAGCAAAAAGCAACCTCAGCCTCGAGCTCGTGTTGTCCAAGAAAAATGAATTTATAACCATTATTCAATGTTTTCACTGTGTAAACAATAGTGAAACCGTTCCTTTTGCTTGCACATCTCCAGTACTTATATATATACAATTCATCAGTGCCCACAGAGCCAAGTAAGGTTATAGGGGGTCCCTTTAAGAGCTGGAAATAACTGGTGGAAACACTTCAGTGTCTGTGTGATGCCGTAATTACTCAGTTGCTGGAGTATATCAGACGACAGTAAAATATCAAACCAACCACTGAGCTGAACTTCAATGATGACAAAGAAGGTAAGTGACTTAAATTAGGTAGCAAAGCGATGATGAGGTAGCCAGAGCGGAGGTCCAGTTGAGAGAAAACACAAAGAGGAACGGACCTCCATGTAACACTGCAGAGGGAGGGGGGGTAGCGCTGCGGCTCTGCTGCGTGGATCTGAGGCATCTAAAGTTAACTGCTGGATAAGAAGCTGCTGCAAGCGTGTGTGTGTGTGTGTGTGTGTGTGTGTGTGTGTGTGTGTGTGTGTGCGTGTGTGTGTGTGTGTGTGCATACGTGTGCGTGGGATCTTGCAAGGGTACATGCATGCCTTCGCGAGCTGCTGCATGTGTGCGTGTGTGTATGTGCCCATAATCTGGCGTAAATAATGACATCTCTGTCCCCCCCGTCTTCTCCGGTGCCAACTCCACTAATTATTTATTCTTGGACGCTGCGAGGGTGTCAAAGCTCACACTCCTGCCTGCATCTCAAAAACACTGCTCCCCTCCCAGCTCTGCTCCTTGCTGCTTCGCTCTGCCAGCGAGGAGCAGCTCGTGTTTGTGTGTTGTTCTGGTGATATTGTTGATCTACTACTTCCATCTATTTCTTTTTTTTTTGCAAATACCTTCAAGGTTCAAAAATAAAAAAAAACATTAGATTTTTTTGAAGTTATGACGCGGATCCAAGAGTGATATTTAATTAGGTGATACAGATTTACTGTCCAACAGGCATTTTAGATAGATTGTTTTTCATTTTGCCGACGCCAGGGAGGCCTTACGATGGCTGTTCACGTGCATGTAAACAACTCCTGACATGTCAAACACCAAGTGAGAAATTCCTTGTATCCAAAGGCCTTCAAAACGTCAAATAAAAGTAGCTTTCTTCAAGTGTAAAGTTGTAATTCAGTGGGGGTTTTTTTTGGTTTTTTTTCTTTTTATGAAAAAGTAATGAAAACATGAAGCCTTTTGTGCAGCACAGCTCCTAATAATGCTGCTCCCAGTTATTTGATAATTATCTTTGGGACACTCTCGATGCGGCGACGTGTCCCCCTGCAGAAATGACAGCGTAAAACATACTGAGGCGACAGAGCATGAAACCAACATTTTGTGAATCTTTTTGTGAGAATGACAAACGTCGACATTGCGAGCTCTAAAAGAATCCGCTGATTTTGTGAAATGACAAATGCAAACATTTTTTTAAAAGAGATGAAACAGAAAAATGGCCCAAATAAGAGTGTGTTTATCTGTCTAAAGAACAACGTCTTGTTCATTTCGAGAAATATAAATTGTGCTGCTGTGTTTAACTTTCATCTGGTTTGACTTGTTTGAAGAAAAAAAACCAACAACGCGGGTCTAATTTGTGCCGTTTCAGCCATTACGTCTGACAGCAATAACAGCAGCCCTTCGTAGAGTGAGAGCTGGCTGCAGGAGCACGTGAGCAGTCGCACAGGTTGTAAACATCACACCTCTGCAATTAACTTGGGCAAGAAAGAACAAAACAAAGCGCCGGCGCTTTTTCCACAAAGCCGTCTCGTCGATGTTGAAAAGGAACCTTTGATATTGTTTTTCGGGGCCGGTTTCGGGCTCAGCCTCTGCCTGGATTGTTCCCGGTGCCTCCAACGAACACACGGCAGCAGCACAAATCAGTACATCCCCCCCTCCCCCCCCTCCTCTCTCTCCCCGTCAGCAGCTGCAAACACACCACTGGAGTGGGTGGAATTCAAGCAGCTCTAATGCAAACCAATTAAATCCAGTCGACACCAGCGCTGATCGACTGGAATCAAAAGACAATAACAGAGCGATGCGGGCAGAGTGGCTTTAAAAGTAATTCAAGTCGTCAGTGGAAATTTCCCGTCATCTATTTTTCATTTGGGTCAACAAATGGCATTTAGCGGAGTGCTTTGTCTTTCTGTTGGCACTTATGAATAAATGTTTGTGTTTGCATGTGGGTGTGATTTAAGAGACTCTCCATGCTCCTCGGTGAGTGAGTGTGATTGAGCTCTGAGGGGTTATGAGGAAAAATAAGTTGAAAACAGGACAGAATCAATACCGTTTACCCAATAGCCCGGCCGCATGTGTGCGCGCGCCGTGTGTGTGTGCGTGGGAGCGCCGGTGTGTGTGTGTTTACCTGAAGTGTGACTGCATTTAACGTGTCAAGTTGAGGAAAAACAACCAATTGCCTCTTAGCACACGCTTTATTGACCAGTGGAACAAACACACTCGCACACGCACAAAGACACACACACACACTTTCACACATAGACTGCAGGCGTATCGACTGGTTGAAGGGAGAAGCAGGTTTAAGGCAATTAGAGCGGTGTACTTTCCGCCAGAAACCCACTATGATCCTTTTCACTGGAGTTAGCCAAGTACCTCTAAAGTGTGACTAATATTACATCAATGGGAGGAAGTAAAACAAGACACTTCACTGAACACCGCCCGCTGTGTCGCTGTCATTATTACAAGTGCAATATATGGCAGCATTCAAAGTCGATAACCTTTATATAAATACTTTACGCAACAAGGAATGAGCCCAAACTTACACACACGGTACAATTTACAGAGCTGTCTGCACACTTTTACCTGCAGCTTAAAAAATTCGAATTACTGGTGTAGCCTGACTACAATTGGACTCTAAATGCATGTAAAGAGCTTATTCAGACTGAAACTGGACTAGTTAAAACTCTACTAAGACACCTGGACGATGTCATCGACAATGCAGCATGGATCCACTTAGCCTGACTGGAATCAGACTTGACGCTCTGCGCACGAACCATCGTTTCAATTTGTTCAAGACTTTCAGAAAAAGGAGACAAAGGATCCGCAGTTGACTTTCTCTTTGGTGTCCAAAGGAGAATAGTTCAATACGTGTCGTATGTTAAAGGACACAGCAGTGTCGGATGGAGGCGGAGCCAGACTGAGGTGGTCGGAAACTCAACACATCCCTCAAACACATCACCAGGCCATCACAGAGACGCTGACCCTCAACTCGAACTATAACTGATAGTCTAGGTGCAGTAGCTTGATGTCCTACTTTCAGGTTTCCTTGTAAATAACAAAAAAGAGTTCATGAAAATTGAGAATCAGCGTTATTTTCTGGACGAACATTTCAAACTGTGTTTTCTTTGGAGGTGGCGTCGAACATAACGAACCACCTGATGAAGTCCCCTCACTTGCTGCTCAGAGATCCTTGAGTCATCAGTCAGGACTGTGTCTTCTTTTAATTGGACTCACAAAAAAAGTTTCTCCCAAAATAAGGGCTTCTTGAACACCACCAGTCAAAGTAGCCTTGTACTTCCAGTCTCTAATTGTACCCCGTTCCTTCTGTGCTAAATAATGAAATGAATCGGCATGCGAGTGAACAGCAAAAGCTTTCAGCTCCGCGCTGCATGTTGACGCCACAGACAGCGTGATCAACAAGTCACTACAAGTCCGGTAATTTCCGAAGGCGCTGGACAGCCGATGTGTGGGGGGTCAGAGGGGTTAACAAGCTTGTCGGCAGGCAAAAAGTCCTGCCGTCACTGGGCATCAACAGATTTTCACACTCTCCCCTGTTCCTGATCTCGTTTTTTTTTTACTAAAAATGATTCAGCCAATTTAGTCACACAAATTCTTTCTAGCTTGCTTTTACAAAACAACTGTAGCTGACGTTCGTTACTCGTGGCATTTTCGGCATTTGGGACCGTCACTGCTGCTGCTGCTGCAACGCTCGGTCCCAAAAGAGCAGCCTGCCCGTCAGGCCATCGACGTCCTTAATGTGGGGTGAGGACGCAAACTCATCATGAGGGAGGTCCGCGATCAAATGCAGAACTATTCCCGGTGCTTGACACTAAACGGCCCGGGAGCTCTTCATTTGGCGAGCTGCGAGTGGTACACACAGTCGCTTCAGGTTCGAGTAGCTTTGGGTCCCAACATGGTGTCGCTGATTGGTCGGAAACAACACACCACAAAAAAAAGGGAGGGGGGGGGGGATTAGGGAGGGAGGGAAGGCAGCCAGACGTTCAACTGCTTCTCATTGAACCCCTCCATCCTTTGGTCCGAGCGATGGAGGCTCATCTCTGACATCAGTGCCTTGTTGTCCAGCTTCTCTCACTGCATCGTAGCCTCTGACTGTGTCTGGTTATCTCGGGATATTGTCGAAATTTGCCGCAAGCCAATTTAAACCTTTCGCTTCCAGGCCACAGTTTGGCCACCGCTGGCAGAGAACATCAATATATCTTTGTCTCTGTTTGTCCCTTCGGAGCTCCACTCGAGGTTATTTGTGAGCATACAGACCTGCTCTCAAGCTACAGCGAGGACCAGGGTGCAGATGGCAGCATTCACACTCATCAGGGTTCAATTTAACCGGACCAAGCGTGAAAAGTGTGAATCCGGCCTAAACGCCAATAGGAGGCAACGTGTGTGTGACTGTTTGTCTCTTTGTGTTGCTCCTGTGATGAACAGCCGGACTTCTTCAAGGTAAATCCTGCCCTTTGTTTGGACTGGCTTCAGCCCCCTGCAACGCTGAGTTGGGTGGAGTTCAGAAGATGAATGGAACTGAACAACTGATCCTGTTGAGGTTTTAAATGCTATTTTCTCGATAACTACATTTTAGAGGAAGTGAAGCACCAGCCGTCTGGATGACAGTGTCCCTTTCACTCGCGTCTCCGTCTCCTCAGTGTGGCGTGAAGCGCGTTCCGCTGGGAGTACTCGGTTCGGTTCGTGTTTTCTAAACATTTGAGAACGCCCACGCCTCCCATGTGGAGGGTGGAGGTGGATCCCCGCGCCCTCACCGTGACTCGGCAGACGTCTCTGTATCAACACCACACAAACAACACCAGAGTGCACACGCGCAAACATGGGGACGCGCGTGCGTGCATCAGACCCTGTGGTAACTGTGCGACCATAAACATTTTGCCATCACACAAATGCTCACGCACACGCACGTGCACACACACACACATGCACACACGCACACATACGCGTGCACGTACACACACACACGCACGCACGCACGCACGCACGCACTCACTAACCTGCCAGGCGTCAGGAGGAAAGCACAGTCGTCTGAGACATGCAAGTGTAGGAAAACATTTCATCCTTATTACCCTGTTATTCTCTTCCTCACACACGCACACACACTCTGTATTTCTGTATTTAGGCATTATGATTCCCACCTTTTCTCATATTTCTCTCTCACGAGGGGCTTCGCTCCCCACATCCCTCCCACCTTCGCTCCTCAACTTAATCTCTCTCTCGGTCTCTCTCTCCCTTTTCTCTTCCTCAGTCTTTTCCCCCCTCAAGGTGTCTAAGCTGTGAGACATTTAATCGCAGCGGTAACGGTTTCATATCTGGAACAGAAATCAAATAATGCCAGATGATTTACTCCCCCTAGCAACCAGGGAGCACAGCCCTAGCAACCGACCCAGCCAGCAGGCCAGACCTAATCAGGTTGAAAATATTTCAATTATTGTGTTGATTCTTGGAGGTGCGTGTGTGTGTGTGAGTGTGTGTGTGAATGTCTCTATGTGAACGTGGGCAAGCATGTGCGTGTGTGTGTACGTTTGTTTTTTTGTGTATATATGCATACGTGTGATCGGTTGCATGTATGTGTAAGCATGTAGAAGTGTCTGAGCATGAATAAATCCATGTGGGTGCATGTGAGTGGGTTATGACAGTGTGCATCCATGTGTGCATGTACATGCAGGTCTGCACACGTGTGTAATTTCATGTATGTACAAACACCAACGTTTGTGAATAAAGAAAATTTATGTGCGTGTGTGTGTGTGCATGCATGCATTTGTGTGTGTGTAAATATTATGTGTGTAAACATTGGTTTGCTCTATCCTAATGATGTCGGCCTCTATTGATGTGAATACCTGAGGGGGAGCAGGGAGGTACATTAGCAATGAAAATTGTGTGTGTGTGTGTGTGTGTGTGTGTGTGTGTGTGTGTGTGTGTGTGTGTGTGTGTGTGTGTGTGTGTGTG
>JAUESF010000074.1:563199-576874 GCA_032274765.1 Malacoctenus tetranemus | reverse complement strand
CTCGTTCTCCAAAGAGCTCTAAAACTGTCTAAACCAAAGCGAGTGGAGCTGAAGTCTGTGATCCGTCCAGCAATAAAACAAAAATCTCTGCAGTTTATCTTTCACTGTTCAACTCTTATCCTGCATCAGCGTGAGCTCCTCAAGTCAGTTTCTCTTCATGGTACTAAAATGGTATTTGTTATGTTAGACACAATGAACTGTGACGGATGACATCAAACAGGTGCAGATTGATCGCCGTCTTGCGGCCCAGCAGCTGACTCCAGGTTTTTCTTTCATTACCAAACAGTGAGCTATAAAATGTGTTTTTTTCTGTTCGGTGGGCGGTTCAAAGTAGCAGCAGCCGGACGATCGACGGGATACGTGTAGGACACCCCGTGGCCCCGTGAACGGGCAACATGGCGTTCCAACCCAAAAGCATCTCCAGGGAGATCACGCCGACCAAATCTGACAGCAGCGGGTGTAATGTGGCGGCAAGAGTTTATACACTGTTTAAGCCTACCTGAGCCTGAGGGAACAGCTGTGTGGTATTTGGTGACTCTCCTGCTGTCGGCTGACCTCTGACCTCCCCCCCACTCCCCCCTCTCTTCTCACCACACAGCGATCGCCTGGCGCTGCTGCAGGTCAGGGCCATCCTGCAGCAGCTGGGGCTGGACAGCACCTGTGACGACAGTATCATCGTCAAGGAGGTGTGCGGCACGGTGTCGCGCCGCGCCGCTCAGATCTGCGGCGCCGGCATGGCAGCCGTGGTGGACAAGATCCGTGAGAACCGGAAGCTGGAGCACCTGGAGGTGACGGTGGGAGTGGACGGCACGCTGTACAAGCTGCACCCACAGTAAGAGGAACAGGCTCCAGCAGATTCACTGATCTGTGTCTTTTTCAGCATCCTCTAGAATTCTATCAATGTTTGAGTGGTTCCACAGTCATTAGGAGCATGCATGTGTGGGATGAGCAACAGAGCTGAATCAAGTTTTTGTATTCCACCATGCAAAATGTGACCAGTTCTCATCCACAAACAAGACCTGTTGTACACTGCGTCCCAGCGCGATTCTCTGCCAAAGTCTCCCCGCTGATTGTTTTAGGCCCTCTGCTTCCCATGACGGCGTCCAGCTGGTGTGAAGTCCAGCAGTCCAACCAAACTCGTACCAAGAAACTAACACCAAAGTTAAGAAGTTGAGAAAAATCTCCTGTCCGAACCCCGAGCGGACACTTGTGGAATCCGCCTGAATGTGGTTTTAGTAACAGCACGTCTTTGCCGACCAACTCTGTGGAGCTCCTCCAGAGTGGGCAGTCTTCCCAGTAGTGTGTGAGCAGCATGAGGATGAGCAGGGACCAGGCTGCTGGGGCTGGGTGCTCCTCTCCTATGGAGGTGTCCTTCACAACAGAGTAAACTGTAAAATATTGGTAGGGACTGATGACAAATAATTCAAAAAACACAAGAAGCACACTCCCTTCTGCTGCTCATCCCACAAATGCATGCTCTCTTCAAGTGATTAGATATTTATTAAGAAAAAGAAGTCGGCTCAGGATGTGGATCTAACGACTCTCCTGTGTCCCCCCCCCTCCCCCCACCACCACCACCAGCTTCTCCCGGATCTTCCAACAGACAGTGAAGGATCTCGCCCCCAAGTGCGACGTCACCTTCCTGCTGTCGGAGGACGGCAGCGGCAAGGGGGCTGCCCTCATCACCGCCGTGGGCTGCCGTCAGAGGGAGCTGGAAGCCCAGCAGCAGCAGCAGCACTGAGGGGCTCCTGGAGCTACCTGAAGCCCCCCCCCCCACCCAGCCACCCACTACCCCTCACCGTGACCTTCGCCCGCCGCACTGCCCTGCCCCATCAATCTCCCCCCCCCTCTTGGCAGCCGTGACTCCACCACTGCCCCCTACTGGTCAACCCGGAGAGACACGCTGCATGAGTAGATGACTAAAACTGAACAAAATATTTATTTATACTGCACAGGAGGTTTATTATTTCCATGTTTGTACATTTCCTCAATAGCTTGTCAATAATCAGATAAATCAGAACTCCTTAGGTGTGCAATATTTGTGTATGGCTAATTTTATTTTTATATGGAGGCAAATGTATAACTGTATTTATATATATGCTACGGCCACTTTGATTCCCGGAGGTCATTTGGCTTTTGCACCACAGACACAAGTGGACGTCGACACTTTTTATACGAGAGTGAACAGCAGCGGCGTTCGGACGTGCCTCCTTCCAGATGAAGGGCGTCCTTCTCACTGAACGCTGAAACCCGTTTTTACAGGCTCCACTGGTTCACAGAACCGGTTCCCTAAAGGGCTTCGCCGCAAAAAGGGTTGAATAGCGAGAGTCACGGCTGTTAAAAGTCCTCCTCATTTTCTGTGCGACGTGCTCACACCACGTGCTAGCTTACTAACCCGCCCCCTCCCCCCTCCCCCCCGCACCGCCCCACCTTTTTTGTGTAACTGTCAGTGTAACTTACGTATTCCTGCAGCACCGTATCATTTATTCCTCGAGAGCGGACACGGTAGGAAAACGCCCCGGCTGGAGTGTTCCGGCGAATCGGATTGCTGTTTGTGAAGTATTCTACTTATGGTGTTGTGCTGAATCCCCACTTCTATCTCACTTGTATGTGCAAAGGAATAAATGTTTAAATGGGCCCCAACAAAAGAGCGGATAGTGTGAGCGCTTCTGTGTGTACTTGTGGCTGAGTGTCGGTGTGTCCTACTGTAATGACCTGTAGCTTTCAATGTCCAAAGCTTTGTGGGGACTGCATGCCTTACGTGGAGACGGAGGGGAGCTCTGGATCATCTAGTTCCTTTTCTTTTCTTCTTCTTCTTTTTTTTTTTACATCATTATAGAGTTGTGATCAACACGGTATAAAAAAAGTGATTTCATTAAATTATATTTTGTTGTGGAGTAACTCCTGTGTCTTTTTTCAGCTGTGAAGCAGCTGCAGAGGTGCGAGCAGGACGGAGGATGTTACAGTGACGTGAAAAACATGTTACAAAGGGACGAACTGACTTTGTTAGAGGCGCGAGAATGATCAATGCTACATGTGCTAATGCTAAAGCTAACTGGATGAGCCAAGTTGCTGTTTTTCTTACAGAATCCTTTTACTTCCTCCCCCTGCAATCGTGTCCTGCTCACCAATCCTCTAAATGTTTTTTTCTGTTGATGCAAAAACCCTCATTGGCATAAAATGGGGGGATTTTTTTTCGAGTAACATTCAAAAAAAAAGAAATTAACATAATTATTTCAGTACAGTGATCACTGTGTGGGAGTCCAAAGTACAAAATGTCCATTGATGATTGAGGAACAAACACTCCAACAGGGTAGGACCACTGCCGTGTGTGCTCCTGAGCACCTCTGCTGACCACCGTGGCCCCTCAAGCTGCTCTCTGCTGATGTTTCCTCTCAGGCCTGGGAAGCGTAGAGGCGGGCTGTCATTGGAGCACTGCTGTCCGGTGGGGTCGCGTCGACCCTCAGGCCAGGTCGCTGGTTAGTGTATGTTTCCTGGCACCGACCAGGACGGCCTTTTTCAACCTCACTCTCCCTCTCTCTTTCCCTGGAGTGAAGATGTCCTAAAACTCGTTCACTCATCTTTGACTCGGGTGACTAAGAAGATGTTTTATTTAATTTTCTCGTCTCGGTATTGAAACACTCTTCGACTTTAATAAACGTTTTGCGTATCGAATTCAAAATACCTGCGTTGGGAAATTTACATTCTGGATTATTTTTTTGATCCAAGCGTGGGAATCTGATTAAATAATACTGGTGCGCTCTTAACATAAAACTCTAAAAAGCCCTCCGTCAGTGTGTGAACGGGGTGTGAACGGGGAGGTGTGACACAAAGCGCACGGAGGGAACGATTAACGGCTGGAAGAGCGAGACAAGCTCCCGTCCATTTAGCGTTTCTAAAAGCTGTCGCCCTCATGACCTCTGCTCACAGTGCGATACAATAAAGCTGAACTACACACCAGGTTCAAAAGCTTCAAATTAACAAGAAATCATGGTGAAAATGACATGGATCTGCATGTGAAATGTGTCCTAAAACTCACTTGAGGTCACAGTTTGCACGTGCGAGATCATTTGAGTTTAGTCCCAAGTTTTGCAAACCTCTGTCCTCCATCATAGGATGGTTTCTTTCTCCCCCATTGTACTTTGATGGGCTCTCTCCTTTAACACCAAGCGTGTGTGCAGTGTCAGGACACATTAATGAGCATCATCTCTGGAGTTCCTGCGACGCCTCGCGGGCTTGACTGCTCGGCAGTGGATGGACGACGACATACAACCACAGCTGCTGCTGTTCGTCCCTGACAGAGGACATCGGAGAGCAAGAGTTGGACAATACATTGTATTGCTCTTGGCTTTTGGCGAAGCTGCTATGAATTGTTTTGGGGGGGTTTTGGTGATCCATTGACAGGTTGTCTTTCTTCTATCTAAATATTGATGCTCTTTCAAAACCCCTAATGAACGACTTTGCAGAAATCCGACAGGTAGACGGACACAATGTGCAAGCCCCCTCTTTAAATAAATACCACCCCACTTAATTTTCTTTGAACAGTGTACAGACAGGTTAATCTCAGGTACACACTGTGATAATTTCAGGGCTCAGTCCTACTTCAGGGGGCAGAATGGGAAATGTACATTTGGACAGATTTGCACTGACAGACATAGTTCAGTGAAATGTCTTCATGCACAACTCAGACTGTCTGGGGATATTAACATGTTTGGTGAGGTTTGATTTTCTTGCAGCTGCACTTGTCAGTTTTCAGATTGTGAGTCTAAATGTGTTGTCAACTCTCTTTGTGGAGGCTGCATGTATGTCTTTCTTTCAAGGCGCCATGGACTTTGCAAACGAGTCCAAGCCATGAAACATCGCTGTGTGGCGTTTGTTCACGCCACATGCGTGCACAGAACATGAGAAAATGATCGCGCGCTGTCCGTTGAGGCTGTCTGAGATGGCTTTGTGCAGGAGAAACTCCTCGTCGCTCCCTGTGGCTCTGCATGCGCGTGTGTGTCTGTGAGCGTGTGTTTTCGTGCATGCGTGTGTGTTTGTTTCCAGCGCTCACTCGGTTGGGTGCGTTATATGAGGGCTTCCTGCTGCATCCATCTGCCTGAAACTAAGAAGCTCTAAGCTGTCACCGTGCAGTTTACTGGTAAGTGGTCGCGTCGGGGTCGCATGCATTGGCGCCGTGACCAGAAACTACTTGAGAAAGGCGTTGACACGCCGTGTCGAGAAAAAGGGTGGGTAGCCTGTTAGCTGCTGGCATGCTAACTTTACTAGTTGTGTCTTCGGCGATTTGCGCCAGCTAACGCCTGCTAGTCGTCTAGCTAGGTTAGCATCGCAGTGGAGCGTGGGGGCGAGCTCCGCGAGCCGCTTTTGTTATGCCAGGCACGTTGCCAGTTGTCGTACAGGATTTAGCAGCCTGCGTTTGTCTTTTAGTCGATGGCGGAGCTCGTTTTGCACGTTTTAATCGGTGCATTTCGTGCAGATTTCCGTGCGGGACTGAAGCGGCTAATGTCAACAGCTAACGCTAGCTAGTGTTAGCGTGTCATCGTTAACCTGTCGCTGGAGCCAAACGTTTGCCAGGTCAGTATCACCTGGTTAATGCAACCCGCCGTCACACTCGGCATTTAACGAGACGTTTGTCGTCTGCGAGGTTCGACTGGCTCATTCCCCCCGCGGTTCGCGCGGCTGCTCGGCGGCTCGGTGTTTGGCGTTGCGTCGCCGGCCACCCGCTGCGCGGAGCCGCGAAGCACACTGACCCGGGGAGCCACCGGACTCGCGCGCGGCACGTGCTGTCGTTCGGCCAAACAGGTGTTCCAGATGATGCACGCGACTAATTAGACGATTAATGAGGCGCAGCTGAGCCGCTCGCTGTCTGTCACCTTCACTTCTCTGCCGCGTGAACGAGCTCTATTATGACACCAGTCAGTCGTGCGAATGAGAGGTCTGACAAAGGGCTGCTCGGATTATGGTGAGTTATGTCAACCTTTTATTAAATCAATGTGCCACTCGCGCTGTCGATGAAACGTCTGAAACTAATGGAGAGCCCATCACTATTTTCCAGCTCCCAAGGTGACATTTCGTCTGTCTGGTTTGATGTGGCAAAAACAATGCACAAGACAGCAATTTAAAGTCTCCCTCAACAAAGACGATTATGGTCTTTTTGATTATCGGTGTGTTGGACTAAATGAGTCAGTTGTGAACATGTCCAGGGAGTTTTCAGCAGGGTTCCTTGAAGTATACGTTGAAATTTGCTGAGAATGTATAGAATATGTTGTTCATATGAAATCGTTCGGCACTTCATCCAATTTCTTTATCTTCAGTATCACCACTCCATAGAAAAGCCCATTTCTGCCCAATGAGAAATGCTTTTTTCTGTCCATCTGTTCTCCACCATATGGAGGAGCTATATCATCCTAAACTAAGGGGGCAGTGTGACCGCTTAGCATCACGAAGACATGTAGGAGTGTCATGGTGAAACTAAAGCGTTTGACCAAATGAATCCTTGAAACTTTCCGTCTCTCTATCGACATCTTTGACTTCCAGCACCAATTTTGCTTCTACTTCTTCTCTAAAGTCATTATCAGTTATTTTTGTTGTTTTTCTCCAAAGACGGTGCTGCCAAAAACTGCTGGCTCCCCGTGGGGGTGTTAAACAGTGTGCGGGTGTCACCGAAAATGACATTTGAAACATTTTACATTCATTTTTAGATGTAATTGAAGAATAAATGAGCCCTAAGAGCCTCCTGGGGGACTCAAGTCGTTCCAGCCGACTTCAAACAAAGGCAGGTCGCACCCTGGACAGCACGCCAGTCCATCACTGGGCGACCGCAGACACCCGGTCACACTTACAATCAAACGTGTGGACAATTTAGTTACTAGTTATGACCACAGCTATCATTAAGTCCTCACAGAAAATGTCGTGTTCTCGTCAACCTTTCTGTCATCCGTCCCATTAAAGCCCAAAATTGTTGCTATGATTTAGCAAATAAAAAGAAAAAATAAAGATTATTGCTGTAAATCATTCGCCTCTCAGGCCAATATTATGAGCTGCTGTCAAAAGTTGAGAACCATAATCACGTTAAAGCCCTCCCACTTTTTTTCTTTTTCCAAATAAAAAAAACTAGAAGCAGTGTCAGCAAATCAAAATATTGTATTTTGCAGTTTTGGGTGAAATTTAGCTTGTTATGTGGCAAATTTAATGTGATAAGTGGTTTCTTTTTGTACACAGAAACATGCTGGGACAAGAACACAAAGCTGATTTTTGTTCCCTTCATTGTTATAAACACGTGAAGTTTTTGTGTGTTCTCTAGAATCTTTTGTACTTTGAGAATCTGTCATTTTATGGGAAACTTTAAGAAAACACGCAAAAAAATGAATAATTATGCTGCCATCAAATTGAGAACATTGTGTCTGTTTAGTGTTTAATTTCTTGGCTGTTTCAACATGAACACCTCCTGTTACTGTGTAATGTGTAATCATGTATGATGTGGGTTTTTTCCAAACAGGTGATAATAAACAGAGTGAGACAGCGCCCCTCTCAGGACATCCCAGGCAGCTCATCACAGACCTCGGCCCGCCCAGCACAAGCATCAGTTTGACAGCTTCCACCAGACTCATGACTGTTTGAGGAGACGCGGCCCCACTGTGGCCCATGCACTGTATCCGTTTCCCTCCCTGTCCTCCTCATCCCTCAAGCTGACGCAAAACCCCAGGCACCTGCCCCCCCTTCCCCACCCCCACTCCCACCCGGTTCCCAGCGACTCCCCGCCTCCCGCCATGGTGTCCGGCACAGAGACCGTGCACTACATCCACCTGCACAACTCCAGCCAGTCGGTGCTGGAAGCCCTGCGCACGCAGAGGCGCGAGGGCCTCTTCTGCGACGTCACCGTGCGGATACACGACGCCTCGCTGCGCGCCCACGCCTGCGTCCTGGCGGCCGGCAGCCCCTTCTTTCAGGACAAGCTGCTGCTGGGTCACTCCGAGATCTCCGTGCCGCCGCTGGTGCCCGCCGAAACGGTGAAGCAACTGGTGGATTTTATGTACAGCGGCTCGCTGGTGGTGCTGCAGTCCCAGGCCCTCTGCATCCTCACCGCCGCCAGCATCCTGCAAATCAAGACGGTCATTGACGAGTGCACCCAGATCATCTCTCAAAGGAAGGCGGCGGCCAGCGCGGCCAGTGCAGCTGCTGCTGCGGCGGCCGCGGCGGCGGCAGCCGGTGGGGGGATGCTCGGAGGAGTCCTGCCCAAGCAGGAGGAGCGCGGCGGGGGCAAAGGGAGAGAGAGCGGCAGCAGCGGGAGCTGCTCCGTGGGCGCGGGCGGGGGCGGCGGCGGCTACGCCAACTTCTCCAACTTCATGGCCGAGTGCGGGGCCAGCAACATGGGCGGGGGGCTGGGCGGGGCCAGCGTCAGCGAGAGCGGCCCGGGCCCGATGGATCAAGCCAACACCGTGAGCCTGATGGCCCTGGGCGACATGGGCCCCGCCTCCATGTGCGGCGGGGACGGCATGGGCGGCGGCCCCGGCGCGATCCTCATGAAGCAGAACTCCAGCTGCACTCAGGACGTCAGGTACAAGCTCCGCGACCTGCTGGCGGCCAACGGAGGCGGCGCCGGCAGCACAGGGAACCTGTCGGCGGGCTGCAGCTCCGGCGTGGCCAGCGTGGACAGCATCGGCAGGGACAGCCTCCGCGGCAACACGACTGACCTCTCCGACGACCTCGTGGGGATCGACAGGTACAGCGAGGAGGAGGACTTGGACGGGAGAGAGCGGGGAAGAGACGGAGACAGAGACAGGGGGGCGAGCCACAGCCGCAAGCAGAGGCAGCCGCTCAGACTCCAGGTAGGGGGATAAGGGGAAGGGTTGCTATGGTTACAGCTTTCAGGCATGCAGAGCTGCAACGTTTTCCTTTTCTTTCTTTTTATGCTTTTCCCTCTTCTCGCACTGCATTGGCGTATATCGCTGAGATGTTTCTGCACTTTGCACAACTGAATCTCTCGCCTCAACTTCTGCAGTAACTGCCTCGCTGATGATCTATGGACTTCTGCATATTCGCTGTAGGTCGTTCAGCTCCCTCGGAGCCGCTGCGGACGGGTTAATGCCGTGTTGTGCTCCCAGACAATGTGCTGCTCCCTTTCAGCTGTTTTCTTCTCCACTCAGCAACTGAACCGGACCCCTTGTCTCCCGTAGGTGCTGGGAGGAGAGGGCGTCGTGGTGAAAGATGAAGGGGTGCAGGACGCCGACGGGACCGTCTACGCCTTGGAGGACGGGAGACGAGATCAAGAGCAGGAGGGCTCCCAGGAATCCATGGCGGGCTTCGGCCAGGTATGTTAACTCAAGTGTTAGAGCTGGAGTTTGTACAATGCGGAGCCGTATCGGGGACGTATAGCTCATTTTACATCCAACACTTTAATAATTTATCAGACGCTTCTGGTAGGAGGGAACCATTTAGCACGTAACTCATGTTGCGGATTTAAAGCATCGATTGTGACGATCCGCTCTGATGAGGGAGCTTAGCAGCAGGAGGACCTCATTGTGGCAAATTTCTCCTCAGCACTTCTGTCACAAGTCCCGAAGTAAGTAGACGGGAAGAACGCAGCGGATTTATGCCGCAGCCTGCTGTACCTCGCAGACTACACAGGCAACATCTGCCACAGCGTGCCCAGGATTCCCCGTCACTTTCCTGCAAACTGCTGCAGATTAACTCGTGATTGGAAGCAGAATTGTAGTCGCAGTTTAGCAGGTGAAGACGGGCGAGTTTCTTTTTGAATGAAGCACAGCAAGTGATCCTCGATTAAAGGAGGAACAGTGCGATCTGTCATCTTTGAGGTTTTTTTTTGTTTTTTTTTACCTAAGTGAGAGAACACAGCTTCTCTTCATGTTTGTATCTGACCTTCCTTAATGATGTTTATTTAATCTGGAAGTTTGTAGATGAGCTTCACGAACAAGGTGGTCTGTGCAGAACTAGCTTTGAGTGATCGAATCCAGAAAGGAAATTTACCAGGCAAGTGATGGGCAGTTCAAAACTAATCTTTCTTTCAACCCCAAGTTAATTAAATGTGAATCCACGTAAAGATTTGTTCCTGGAAGTAAACACTGCAAACGTGTGTCTGTCGCTGGCAAGTATAAAGGGAGTGAAAACCTTCCATTGTTGCTGACTCACTCCAGAATCAGTTTAGCCTAATTACATCGCCTCAGCAGAAAAGCTCTAATTTTCCTTCCACGATGAAGAACAAATAGTGAAATAGCACTGTAAAAGTAAAAGGTTGATAAGGAATGGAGAGCACGGTGAGGAGAGAGACGAGGCTGTTGTTTTGAGGGAAAGTCACAAAAGAAGCTGCTGAGCTGAAAGGCAGTTTGGAGAAACATGAAAACAAAAGGCTGAGATTGTTCATCACAGGAGGAGGTCCCTCCTTCACAGGAAGGCGATCTGCTGCAGGAGGAGGCGAGAGGCTGCGTCCTCTAAAAAAAGATCTCTACCTGGACGAGGGTGTCCAGGAGGAGGAGGAGGAGGAGGAGGAGGAGGAATCACGCTCCCTGGGAGAGTCTGCCCAGACAGCAGAGAGAAACCTCCTCACAGGACACATGATAGTTCAGACTGGATCAAAGTTGAACCTGTTTGTAATTAAAACTCTATTCAGGCCTCCAGGAGTGACCTGTGGTGTTACATCAAGAGGGTCCTGGACCCCGAGTTTGGAACTTTGAAGCTCGACAATGACAGTAACTGAACAAATAAGGAAGTTTCTTTTGAAATTGGTTAAACCATGGGTTACATTATCATCGTTGCATCTTTTATTGTGTGTGTATGAATGGGTGTTACTATTTTATACAGATTTAAAAAAGGACATTAGAATTATTTTAATTGATTGAGAATTTGTGATTTCATTTTATTAGATTTCAGCTGACAGGCAGCGAAATCATTAGTTCAATTGATCTTAATTTGCCTTTGAAGGCATCGTAATAATAATTAAACCTCTTTTTTTCCAACATAAAAACCCCCAAATTTCCAAGACGTTATTTCTCAGCAGCAGCTCTCTGCTTCTTTTTAGAACGGGATTAAATCCTATTAGACTTTTGTTTGGTTCGACTCCAATTAGAGCTCGTCTCAGTTTAAATGAACCTTTAATGGTGCAGCCCCGGCCCCGGGGTTAATGACTTTTGGCAGACAACAGCTGAATCCATAACCTGTGTTATTGTGATAATAAATTGCATATTACTGCTGCGGCGTTATTGCTTCGGATCTCGTCGCCATTATAGACTTGTGTAAGGTTTAGTGTAGCTATAATGTAGGAAGAAAGCAAATGTGCAGTGTGATAAATGGAGATAGTTTGATTACAATAACCAAACAACCTTCATGAAGATCATTTTTACATTGTTCAGATAACGTTGGAATGGTATTTAGAGCTCGTTTTCCTCTGTAATAACAGAAGGAAAGTTGCAGTAATGTCTCAGCTGTATCCGTCTTAACCTTTAATAGGTGGGACAAAAGCCTCTTTCACACACACTGTTCAGTGTCAGGATGTTGCCCCCGTTCATACGTGTCACTGCCTCTGTGAATGGGTGAGCCGTGAATGGCCAGTCACAGTGTGGTGACGTATTACAAGTGCGACGGTCACCTGGAAATGTACTGTTCACGAGACAACAGAACGTTAATGCTTCATGACAGCTGAGAGAAGCAGGCACGAGAACGATTGCCAACGTGGAACCTCGAGAGGCGTCTGAGCCGAGGGCGCGGATGGCTGAGGAGGAAAACCGTCCCCAGCAAAACGCTTTATTCGATGCGTCACGCCGAAGCCCCCCCGACAGCTTTCCTCGTCGCCCTCAGTTCTGCCCCTCCTGCTGTTGCTGGAGCCGGCTCGCTGTGTGAATGCACGAACCGTGCCGCCTTCGTCAGGCGCGCGTGAACCACGTTTGGTCACTGGAACACCATCAGGCGAATCGTCTCAGTGAAAAGTGTCTGCTGTTTTCAGCTTGGCTTGTCTCACCTCGTTTCAGGCGTCGGCTTGATGAGCAGTCAAGGCAATTTACCAATTGTACGTGTTTTCCAAACAGGCAAATAGAATTTTCTTTTGTCCTTTTTATTCTCAAAGGTTGTTTGTTTTCCCTACTTGAGAGCATTTTTTTGCTTATTGTTTTTCCGTTGTGTTTTTTTTTTCCCTTCAATTATGACAGTTTAATCGTGGTTTTCTGTGCCGGGACCTTGTGGGTCCATGGTGACCCCTGTGCTCTGCTCTGAATCATGTTTCCATAGCGACCTCTTCATCTATTTCACAGCCGTGCGTCTCCGCAGCCACTTTTTCTGATCCGGTGCTCTTTGACCCCACATTGTCCACGACCCCCCCCCCTCGCCCCTCCCCGCGCCTCCGTGCTGTAACTCCGAGACCTTTCTATGATACCTGGGAAATTTAAAAACCTCCAGAAAGCAGAGAAGACAGACAGAGCTTTGCACTCATGTATGAGTCATTGTTGTGGCTCCCAGGATTTTCTGCAGCGTGACTGTCCAATCACAGGCAGAATCACCAGCATGTTGCACATTTCAGTCGGAACCGCGCAGTGATGTCGGTGCCAGATATTGGAAGCTGGAAAAAGGAGGCAGACGCTCACTGTTAACCCCCCCAAAGAGGCACTGAATAAATACAATCATAAGATGTTACAAAGTATGAGTAACAAAACTTGACATGCCAGATGTTGATGTGTCAGACGGAAGTGCAGCAGCAAAATTCACAACAATTAGTTCTTTATGCAAAGTTTGCTGAAGGAAAAGAAAAAAATGGAGTTTCACCTTGTCGTGTCTGAAAACACAGCAGTCCTGCCGCTTTGTAGTTTCCTGACGGATCAGATACGCTCCTGCATTAATCAGCCTGCCTGTCTGAACTGCAGATGGAATGACTTGGTTGTGTGTGCGAGCTATAAGCTCGTACATACAGGTCGGCGCATATTTCTGCATTCCTGCTGTTCGTGTAAGTCAGTGTGCAGCCACGGTGTCGGAGCAGGAAAGGAAAGGAGGAGACTGACGACTGTCGAGGTGCAGCAGCCGCTGTGTCAGATGATTGAGATGCAATCGTGTGTGTGTGTGTGCGTGTGTGCGCGCGTGTGTGTGTGTGTGTTTCAGGATTTCTACGATGAGCAGGGGGTGTTTTCAGAGAGTTTCTGGCCTCAGAGTGAACCTCAGCCCCAAGCCATGGCTTTCAACCCCAGAGGAAGAGTAAACAAGCCGCTGACTCCACCTCCAACCTCACAGTCCATCAACAACCAGGTGAGTGTGTCAGTGTCTCTACACACAGTCATCACATTTACTGTGTGTGGTGGAAATTTTTAGCACAACCAAAAGCACTCGACTGTGGAGATTAATCCTTCAATCAAATACAAAAGAGATTGACCTTTGAAACTATTTGAAACAAGAATATTTTGCTTGAAATTGGAAACAAAATCTGCAAAAGGAGCGAGTCTGATGTTTGAGGTTTAATTTCAAGAATATTATCAAGATAAAAAGATCTCAAAATAAGCAGGAAATCCCATTTCTAGGCTCAATAATGTGAACTTTTGTATCCAAAATAAGACAATTGTGCTCTTCAATAGAACTTTCACTCTTGATTCTAATGTCTTCTGTCTACATCTGTCTTGTCTGATTTAGATGTGAAAAATGAACTGAACATTTGTAACATTTCATTGAACTGTTTGTCCTACTG
>JAUESF010000074.1:525897-537953 GCA_032274765.1 Malacoctenus tetranemus | reverse complement strand
CAGTCCTGATTTGTGTGTGTGCGTGCGTGCGCGCGTGCGTGCGTGCGTGCGTGCGTGCGTGCGTGCGTGCGTGCGTGTGTGTGTCACAGATGAAACAATGCTTTGGTAAAAGAGCTGCTCTTCAGTGAGACGTCCACTCTGAAGTGGCAGATTGAGATGACTGAGGCTCTAGATTCAGTATATTTTGCTTATTTCAGTTAAAAGTTTGCTCTCCTGCTTTCAGTCATTGCGTTATTCAGTGTGAGCACATGTGACACATTTTGAGTATGATCAGAAAAGTGGATTTTTTGTCACAGACCACCTCTGTAGTTTCATTCGGTCCTGAGTTATTTAGCAGCTTCATGTCATTCTAGAACCATGACAGTAGTGGTGCTCACATGTTGTCTTGTGAAAATGGAGTCGTGTGTTTCCACCCCTCCTGAAGAGATGTCGTATTTGTAACACATTTGTTTATCCAGTGTCATCCTTTTTTCTGGTTGGCATCTCAGTCACAGATTTGATGTGTGGCCACAGCTGAAATGCATTGATGTCCCTGCTCCTGCTTCTCTCTCACTTGCTGTCTGTGTCCTCTAAACCGACGCCCACTGAGTTATTGCACAGTGAACCACAATAAACATTGACTTTGTCTTCTCTCACTTTGCATCAGGGGACATCTCAAAAAGCATGATGTTTTCATTCATGATGAATTTGTATATAACACTCATCAGTTGAGTCCATCTACTTTCAATGCTAACTGCTCTCATGTGCATTTAAACACTGCATAATTGTTGTATTTGGGAAAAGATCTAGAAGTTGATATTGCACTGACTGAATGAAATGACACTCTTAGACTCCTACTGTTATTTGTTCAAGGTCGCATATCCAGAGAGACTGTCGGCCAGCTGCTAACCAGGCTGCATGTGTGCAGCGTGTGAACCCGGCTAACATCTTCTTTGTCCTTGTGCAGATGAAATTTACAGATGCGATGCGCTCCAAAGCTCGTCTGTCCATCACAGGCTCGACCAGTGAAAACGGCCGGGTTCCAGTGGCTTACCTCCGTCCAGGACTACCCATGAGCCTCAGCATGACTGATATCTCCTGACCACACCCAAGCCAGTGCCTTACAGCCAATCGATCCACATTCTCACATCCCTTCCAAAAAGTGAACGGAAACGCCCGTCATCTCTTTTAATTGACAAATTAGCATACGCCGTGGGTGATCAGCCCTTGTTTTGACCCAGAGGTTAGCCATTCTTCTGCCTCGGAGAAATCCTGGTCTTACTTTTGAACATCAAGCCGTGGAAAAACTGGAAGTCGGGCTTCAGCAAAGACCTGCCCACCCAACAAGAGAACCATCAGAACATTGGAGGAGAGAGAGAGAGAGAGATGGCTGGTCATTTACAAAATCCCTGAAAAACAGTCAAGCACAGAGAAACGTTTTCTAATCAAATGACATGTCGTTGTTTCATAGCTGTTTGCCATGGAGGCTTCTCTTGTACAGAAAAACAAGGATGATGTCAAGGCAATAACGATAACATTCAGGGACGTAAGCAGGAATTCTGAGAGCGAACGTAGAAGTGTGATGAAAACGTGTGCAAGCGCAACGAGCAAAAGCGACGTCCTGAGAAATCACCTCCATGAATTACTTGTGATTGTGATAGCAGATTATATTCAGCATTTTATTGTTCTTGAGTTTTCTTTTTTCTCTCTTTTCTGCCTGAAAAACCTGAAATACAAATTTTGGACTGACACACACACACATACAAACACACACACACACACACACACACACACACACACACACACACACACACACAAACACACACACACGCACGCACGCACGCACTGTACACAGGGATGGGCAAATGGAGTGAATTCTTATTTACGCTCTCACGATATAGCTCCCATTGTGACTTTTGCTCACTTGGTGTGTTTTGGATTTTCGTGGCAGCTGCCGGTGCCACACAAACACAGGAAATCACTTTGGCTCTGAGCATCACAGTATTTAACAAGCTTCACCATTAGCAGTCACTTAAGAGTTAAGCCTAACTTCATGAATAAGTTTCTGTCAAATCTGAGAAAACAAGAAAAAAACTGCACAACTACTGAAACAGACGAACTGCTTTCATTTGTCCCATCGCTTGTGGGTGATAACACTTATTTCTGTAAATGTATTTTTCCGTTTTTATGGGCATCGGCTCAACATTCACTGATTATTTTTGACTGTGTAGAGTAGCATCTGTACTACCACATGATATTTGGAATATTGACATTGTATATCAGTGATTACAAATTTTAATAGTTGTTTGAGATGTTGGAATTTGTTGAATACTAATGTTTTTCAAGGCAGTGATGTCATCGATCACGTTCGTGGGCCAGCAGGTTTCTTCTTATATCTGATCAACAGGACCCCTGAGGAGAGTGTGTGCGTGCGTGCGTGCGTGCATGCGTGCGTGCGTGTGGTGGTGGTGGAGGGGGTAGCCTGGAGAAAAAGCCCTGGACTGTCCAACTGGGTGGACAGCTAAAATAAATATGGTTTCTTGCTGATTGCACATGTCAAGTGGCCAAAGTAGTGTTCTACTCATTCACACCAAGATGATCCTGGTTTCTGTTTCTGCTCAAGCAGCATCCGTGTCGCACAGGTATCAGAGGGCTTATTTTTGTGCAGTTTAGCTCTCGTAGATGGGACAAAACAAAGCTTTGGCCAGAATTGCTAACAGACAAGCAACTTATGTTCAGATCAAAAACATTAGAATTCAACACATGACCTGTTCATGCAGACGGGATTTTTTTCAAGAGACAGTTTTGTCGTGTGGTGTTGACGCATGTCTCTTTAGCTATTCTTTGGTGTGTGGAACTCTGTGGGGTCTGTTTCGGTTGTGCCCTGATAATTGCGCAATCAGTGGATTCGAGTTATAGTTTGCTTGCTGCTGATGTATACATCAGAAAATGTCCAATGACAATGCAACAATCAACGGTGCTGACGTGCGTTTTCAAGTTGGCAAATTGTAACGGAGCTGGAATTAATCGCAAGCATCGTTGCAGTATATTTTATTCAAGAGGAGAAAGATTTGTCTCTGCCTAAAAGCTCCAAATAATTCATGGGCAGTCGTCACAATATGATTTTTGTTTGTTTTTTTTAAAAAGGTCCTTTAAAAGCTTTGTATACAGCTGTAGGAAATTCGAGCTGAACCAAGTAGTTCCTGTCATGCACCTCGTACTCTGAGATGGTGTAAAGAGTTGTTCTCAGCTTCACAAGAAAGGAAGATGCTGATACAAGAATAAACCTGATGATGTCTGAGGCTCTCCGCATCTGCCCCCAAAACAGCGTCAAACCTCAAAGGCAGACTAGAGAACAAACATGTGACTCATCGACCCCACCTACCGTACAAAGAAGGTAGTGAATTAATTTACCTTGTAGCTCGAAAGGCCCCTTGCAGCACCATGCGTGATGAGTGGGGAAAAAACCTGTCTGTGTGCGCAGTGTCCAGAACAAAGATTCAGAAACAGGACTCTCTCCCTGAGGCAGGCATCACTGCTCTGCACTCATCTTCGTACACCATAGAAATACCACCGATAGAGCGCACTGTCCTCGAGACAGGAAGTGCAATTACACAAGCAGAACCTGTTGATTTTTTTCTGATCGGTGTGAGAAATGGCAAGTTAAGATCTTTGGATCTCAGTTAGTATGAAGTAAAAAGAAGAAATAAGGAACAAACAAACTGAAAAACAATCAGAACATCAATAAAATCAGTAATCAGCATTATTTTTTCTATTAGATCATTTGGAGCCACAACACCGAATCGCTTTCCCAAGCAGAGAGAGAGAACCCCTTTAAAGTTCCATTCATGTAAGCAGAAAATGTTTGAAGTACTAGTACGTACCCATCCCTTTTTATAGGTAAACACAAGGAAGATACATAAACACATACACATTGCTGACCAAGCATCCAGCACAAACGTGCATTGCAATAGCTATCCTAACATATGGGTGTGCACGTGCACACACTATTGTCGAAAAAAGTTCTGGATCCAACTGGATAATGTGCCAAACAGACTGAGACCCAACTGGAGCGCTGTGTGCGATCGGCCAATGGCAGCTGCTGATACTGAACCCTGAGCCAATAGGAGCCCTCGCGACTGTGAGTCGGACGACAAACTGTGAACTTGAAACCTTCCTGTCAAGAAAACCTGCTGCTCTGAGGAAGGCAAAGAAGGACGGCAAGAGAGTTTGCATGTCACTTTGAGTTTTTCCTTTCCTATGAACTTGTCAGCCTGAGACTTTGTATCTGGCTGCATTTTAGTGTTTAATAATGATAGTAATAAGACTAATATAATATTAATTGCATTATTATTGTGGTTCTTGTTATGTATAGTGTATGCTTTAAAAAAAAAACTCTGGTCTGCTCTTTTTTTTTCTTTCATCAAAAACTTGCTTTTTGGGAGTTGTTTTGCTGCTCAGCAGGTGTGAGCTGATTAACTGTAAAGGTTCATCTGCAACATGAAAAACACCCAAGATTTGAGTAACTAGTCAGAGAAGCAGTGCTCAAAATATTGAGGCTTCCATGTCGTCTCATGTATTCATGACATTTTTTTGCCACAATGGGATTTTTACTGTGTTATAACCAAATGAAAAACTTCTTCTTTGTCAACTACTGATGAAAAAATGTAAACGAGCTCACTCTTCACTTCTTACTTTGACTCTGGTATAACATCATTTTTGTATTAAACTTGTCGATTTTGACGAAAGTATGGTAAGTTGCTTTTCAACGAAATGATGAACGTCTTATTGATCTATTCCCATCCTAGGAAAATGTATTTGAAAAGTTTGACATAAAAACAGACATTATGAGTGCTGGTGACAGAAGTTGTCCTTTCAAAATAAAGCCTGTTTGTTTAAATGCTTCAAACATAATAGAAACATGTAAAATGTAAATGTGTGTATATATTGTAGATACATCTTTTAAAAAGGCCAAACTGGGAACTTGCAATGTTTTGCAAGTTATTAAACTGATATTTTAAATTGGAAATATAGATAAACAGTTCATCCGAGGTAAACAGGAATCCTAACACGAATCAGTGTTGTGCTTTATGAAGCTTTTAGACGATGAGAGCTGGCAGAGTGTGGTTGGATCATGTTTTGCTGAAATAAAGACAATTTTGCCTGACAATCATGTAGTCTGGGTGGCTGCAGACACCAGTCGGCAACAACAAAATGATCGCTTGTCCGTGTGTCCCCTCTTGTAACCTGTGAGCCCACCAAGGGTGGACTGTGGTCCATATCAGCTGCAGCTCCATCAAGGCCTGGAAGAGATCAGATGAAGGCCCCGTTCATTCTCATTCATCATAGAGCCCCCTGCTGCCTGTGAACTCATCTTCCCTCCTTCAACTATGACCAGTGGCGTTGCGAGGGTCTCTTGGGGCTCCAAGCTGATAAAGAAGCTGATAAAGCACAGCAAGTATGAGCACAGTGGGATGAAAAGAGGAAGCTGTGGGAGCGGAAGATCATATGAGTTTGACTTAAACTGGTGATGACATCAGGCTGTTCAGACGATTAACCCATTTCTATTCGTCCAACTGTTAAATTGTTTGAATTAGAACTTGGGAGTTTTTATTTCTCTACCTCGAGTCTTTCTGGGGTGTGAAGACTTATCAGGGAATCTATACTTTTTGACCATTTTCAAGAGTTTGGCTCAAATTGTTTCCTTCTCTTTTACCTGACGACTTCTCACTATTTGCAGGACTTTGCTTTTTCACACGTCAGTGAACCACACTGATGAAACCAGCTTTTTTGTGAAAGTGAACAAAAAAAAGTTAAATACATCGTTGACAAAAGGGGAAAAAAAAGAACAAAGTCAATCTGATTCGGTAACTTGGGACACTTTATTAAACATGCATATGATGCAGATGGTATTAAGAATTAAAGGGGGTTAAAGTCAGAGCACTACATTGATATCTGTTATCACATGGCCTGATCTAAGAAACAAAAAAAAAATACTTCACCAACTTAAGGAGATCAGTGAAGCCTTGATTCACACTACATATCGTTGTACTACAGCATAGATTACACAACTGTATTAAAAAGTAAAATGATCATACAAAATAGCATTTTGACGGACTATATTTGCAGCAAATGCCGTTGAAAGGCTGCACTTTATTTTCAAAATAAAAGACACACATATATGTTTTAAAACATTAGTTCTTACAAAAAAAAAAGACTCGCGCATATGTAACTCCCACCAGACTGAGGATGTGAGGACGGCAAAGGAAAACCAAGGGTTTGCCTTTAACAGCACAGATAAAGCCACCTGAACCCATGTGACCCGCTCGCCTCTAATAAACCAGCAAACCTGTTAGAGTCTCAGGCCCCGCCCACAAACATCTGTTCTCAAAAGGTTTCCTTTTTAACAAGGCATCGCTACGTAAAACCTTTATGTCCAGTCAATACCACCGAAATTGTTGGAGCACATACAGCAGGCCTGGAGGTGGTGCAGCACATTGCCACATAACAGGTAATAGGACAGATAGGAACGGATGGCAACAAACCAGATATAGCCAATGAGCATGCAAGCTAAGGAAGGAGGACACCTCATGGTGTCATGGTTTGAGCCTCTGCACTGTTCACATGGGCTTGTGAGCAATTTACTCATGCTGTTCAGTTCCAAGTGGATAGTGGATCTTCCTCCAGCAGTCTTTATATGGACCAAGAGCAGAAACTAGGTTCCCTCCAATGTATCGTCTTAGTAGTGATCTAACATCTACTGACTTCCCCTCTAAACAATTGGAATGTAGTATAAGAGGAAAACACAAGGCTTACTGTGGCTCTCCATGTTTTTTGTGAGTATAAGAAAAGTGTTCAACGCTTTCACTGGATTTACCAGAACAAATGGGGACGTTCACAAAGCCCCTGTCAAGCAGGAAGTCCTTCTGTCTTCTTCTCGCAGTCTGCACTTTCACCATCCACCTTCACACAGCGGTGTTTCCTCAGGGACAACGACCACGCAAAGAATCGGTTACAGTGAGAGCACCAGTACGGCTTCTCCCCCGTGTGCGTTCGCAGGTGCTGGTTGTAACTGCCGGACTGGCTGAAGCTCTTGTCACACTGGTCGCACCTGTACGGCTTCTCGCCGGTGTGCACGCGCAGGTGTCGCATGTAGCTGCCCAGTCTGCTGAAACCCTTCCCGCAGATGCTGCACCAGTTAGATTTCTCCCCGGTGTGGATGCGTTGGTGCTGGTTGAAGTAGCTGACGCGGCTGAAACTCTTGCCGCACTGCTCACACTTGTAGGGCTTTTCCCCGGTGTGAATGCGCACGTGTTGGAGGTATGTGCTGCACTGGGTGAACCTTTTCCCGCAGAAGTCGCAGCAGTAGGGCTTCTCACCTGTGTGGATGCGCACATGATTTTTATACGTGGTTGAGCAGCGGAAGTTCTTCCCGCAGAAGTTGCAGCTGTGCTCTTTCTCTCCAGTGTGGACCCGCAGATGCACCAGGAAGCTGTCTGAATGGCTGAAGCTCTTGTCACAGTGGTCACACTGGTAAGGTCCGCTGTGGTCACAGACGTGCTCTTTGAAGGCGCTGTGGTCGGTGAAGTCCTTCCCACACTGCTCGCAGCTGGACGGGGACCCTTCAGGGCGGCTGCACAGGTGGCGCTCCCACTCTTTCAGCTGGCTGAAGCTGCAGCCACACGGCTCGCAGTGGTAGAGCTCCTCCCCGCTGTGAGTCAGCTGGTGTCGCCTCAGACTACAGAGCCGGCTGAAGGATCTGCTGCACTGCTGACACTGATGAGGGCCAACGCTGTCTGCCTCTGTTGGCTGCAAAATCAAAAGGCAAAAACTCAGTTAAGTCAACAAATCTCAATCATGTCAAAACACAGTGGAGGTGGAACACTACTGGCCCTTTTCCATTATCCCTCCTCAGCCCTACTTGGCTTGGAACTGCAGGGTTCTCCCTTTTTGGCATGGTGGTGGTTCCACAATACACTGTTGGCAACACGCTCAGTTTCGCTCGCTTGGGGACAGTGGCCAAAAGTAGTAAAAAAAAAAAAAAAGTACCTGTTCACAGATGCTAGACCTAATGGAAAACCAATCTGATAGAAACCGAACCCCCGATCACTAAAGCAATCAAAGCTGACTAAGGGCTGAATACACACCAGTGAAGAAGTGCTGCTGAGTGTGGCCGACTGGCTCTCATCTGCTGCGTCATCGCCGTCATCACGAGAGCAGGCGGCAACCTCCCGGTCTGCTGCTGACCCCTCTGGAGAGCTCATGGCATCACTTCAGTGGAGCAGCCCGAGAATCTACAGGTCAGAGGGAGAAACATTGGAAGACTTCATCCAAACAGACCGTGACGGAAGTTAGAGGACAAACGCACTGGGTGAGTTCAGTTTGCTTTGATGGCAATGTTCACTTTGTGAAAGCTTCCATTCAGTCCCTCCTGTGAATGAACTGTTCTGATCTTGCAATCCTTGCTATGCTCTGTGCACTCATGTCACACAATTCGATAGGATGACGTCCCACTGCAACAAAAATGTAGCATTCCATGAGGTCCAAATGGATGGAGCGTCATGTGGGAGTGGGGACATGAGCAGCATCGCCATCGCGCTATGGCTGAGAAGTCCACTGACCAATCCAGCGGTCGTCTCGTCAGTGAACTGCTCCGACACACTCTCTGAGGATAGCCTGTCCATGTCTGACAGGAGCAGCGTCGAGCTGCTGGGGAGCTTTGAGCAGGCGGAACCATGCAGGGAAGTCGCCACAGCAGACGGAGAAATCAGTCAATTTAGAAATAACACATAGGGGATTGATCCTTTTGGTCTGGCTTTTTTTGTGTTGAGTGACTGCACATCCATGGTGGAAAGTTACTCCATCAGTGCAGTAACAAAACTGCATGTTGCACGTTTATCTCTAACTGATTTGATTTAGGCTGCTACAAGTGCTCAGAACCTGACAGCGACATACGAACAGCTTGTAATAAGCGGTGCATGGGAGCAAGGACCTTTATAGAGTTCCTGCTAAATGTTTCTCCACTGCTGTTTGTCACTGTGGTCACCAGCACAGAACTGGTTCCAAGCTAATGGAAGCTGTGTCACACTTAGGAACAACGTGTCGCGCTTCAGTGGGAAAAATCTGTGACAACCCCACCAACGGCTGTATTTCTCAGACCAATGCTGCATCATGTCTCTGACAACAAAACGCTTCCACTATGTTCAGCCTATCGACAGGGTGGACGGGGGCAATTGTTGGATCATTACAACCCTGTTGAACCCAAATGACACAATTATTCACACTTTTCAGGTGAAAAATTAGCCTGAAACTCACTGAACTTGGAATACAAGTGTTTTTTCAGTGTGCCGTCGTGAGGAAAAATGTTTCCGGAATCGCTCACGTTTCCTGAATATTTGTTGAAGAAGTCGCCACATTTGACGCAACTCATTAGAAAACCTTTTATTGAGAGCACTATATATTGAGAAAGAAGGGAAAGCACAAACAGAATCTGTTGTGTTGTCACATCTTTTCAACAATCTTTGCCAGAAGATCCTCCAGGTTCTCCTGGGCGACCTTCAGCTGGGCCAGGGTTTCATCATGGCGCCGCTGACAGGCCGCCTCCGCCTCTCGCAGGAAAGCCAGCACGTCGTCCTCCCTGCGCCGCTTCCGTGGCCTCCTCGCAGCGACGGCTGGTAGTTCCACTGAGCTGGCGGAGGCGACGGGGGACGGCGCGTGGCAGTACGGGGAAGGGGACGGCGGGTCGGTTGGGGTGGAGCAAGACGGAGCGCTGTAGGTGGAGCAGGGAGGCGGAGCGCTCAGAGGCGCCGAGACCGCAGTGCCGAATAGAATGGAGGGAGTGGCGAGTGTGAGGTGGGTGGAGAAGGCCTTCAAGGGGACCTCCAGGGCCCCGGGCATGCGCACCTTCACACCGTGAGACGACCCCACGACTGGAATTACAAAATCTTCTTGGTCCCCAATGAGTTCATGCATCTCCTTATAGAAGCGGAAGCGCGTGGTGGAGCCTTTGCCATGGATGAAGTTATTTTTTCGGACCCTCTTGTAACCTTCGACGAGGGTGAACCATTTCCGCTGCACTCTCTCTGGTAGAAAGTTCTCATTGAAGCGCTTTCCTAGTTTTTGTGCCATCTTCTCCCACAGCTGCTTTTTGGTTTTATTGGCTAACTTCAGCCTGTGATTGAGCTCTTTCAGGGACCTCGGGGGTCCCTGTCCCTCAGTCTGGATATATTCACGGATCAGGTCAATAACGAATGCCGTCTGTGCCGTTGAAAACCCAAGATTGATGGGCATGGAGCAGGTGGACACGTCCTCTTTCATGTCTTGAAAGCTATCTGCAAGACAGAAGAAGGTGAGTGACCATATGCTGCATTCTCTGTGCTCCCATGACTTCTTGGCCCTACCATCAGAAAAAGGTTACCTGTTGATACTGAACCTCCATTCTCATCAGTGGCCATCTCTAAGAGCAAACAACACTGTGAGAACAGTGAGCAGAACGTAGATGAGAGCAGAAAACAAGAGTTCCTTCTGCATGGATCTCAGAACACGTCCATGTTGAACAGCACTGCAACACAGCAACAACAACACAACGATACACCAGGACATGGTCAAACAGTTGACACCAAGAGTTGGTGAGAAAACACACCCGTCACTGGGAGACATCACACCAAACAAAAAAGTGCGACCCAAACAAGTTTCACTGTGGTGTGATCTGAGTGAACCACAGGCTGCTGTAGGTCGCTACACTAATGTGGCTGTGATGAGACACTAAGACTGACCTGGCTGGTTAACTGGCTCACTAAGAACCAACGCAGACCGACGGAAGTACCAGTAGCAACTTTTCTCCAGTGTTCGCTTCCAGTTTAGCTACTGTCTGTGTGACACATCCTAAACGTTCACCTCGACACTCCGCATGACTGAATCACCGTAGGACGCCTGTAGTTTGCCGTAGGCGTGACAACTTATTGTTTAGCATCAACGTTAGCTGCCGTTAGCGACACATAGCGCAGTGACAGTGTGCTCCCGTATCTACGCGCAGTGCTGATTACACCAGTCACTGAAATGGTGCTAACGCGTTCGAAAAACGGCTTAACTCCACCAATAAGAACCATGCTCATACTTACAGGAAATGCTGCAGGCCGTGGACGCCGTCCGAGTTTACGAGCGCGGATTCCGACTTTGGGGAAACGAACCTTTAGCAACTTCCGGTTTAGCAACTTGAAAAACCAGTTCCGATGACAACCGGAACGCACAGTCTCGGGGCCCAGCCTCCACCCGCCGAGCCGATTGAGATTCAGCACAGACAATCACCGACAAACGCAGTCCAAAAGCAGGTTAGGAGCGCGGAGGCCTACCATGACATCCGGCGGGGCCCGGAGGAGGCGCGCTGTTCCGGGCACAGGCTGAGCGGGACGCCACTGGTCCTCCTCCACGGCTACTGTTGCCCTGAAGACGCAGTCATCAAGAGACATGGCGGCACGCTGCCGGAGCGACCGGAGCTGCAGTAACGCTGCGTACCGGCAGGTGGCAGGAGGCGGCGGTGTGGAACGGGGAGGGGGGGGGGGGTGGAGACAGAGACAAAGAGAATGGACAGAGAGAAGAGCGTCCCGAAGGCATTGTGTGTCCTCAGTAAACTTGTTAAGGAGTTTATGTGTGGTGTCCTCCTGGACATCACACTCTGTGTGTTGTCTCAGACAGCGTTGATGGCTTCACCTTAGTGGCCTATACGCTCACACCTGTCATGTTAGAGGACGTCGACATGGTCAATCTATTTTTCACTGGGTCCCATAAAAAAAATCCCATCCCAGTGCTGAGCCTTTTCATTTAATCCCAGTTTAATCCAGTCCAAAAAAATCCAGTGCTCGGAACCTGAATGAAAAGTACTAAATGGTTTCAAGTGCGGTTCCCTGCACCTGAACAACTAAAACAGGAGCTTCCAAAAACCGCAATCCTCCATGACCAACATGATGGTAGATGGAGCAACAATGTGTCACCACCTTGGTGTCCTGAGGTGTGTGTGTGTGTGTGTGTGTGTGTGTGTGTGTGTGTGTGTGTGTGTGTGTGTGTGTGTGTGTGTGTGT
>JAUESF010000074.1:424449-439692 GCA_032274765.1 Malacoctenus tetranemus | reverse complement strand
ACACACACACACACACACACACACACACACACACACACACACACACACACACACACACACACACACACACAGCTACACACAGCCTATCAACACATCCTTCACCTTCTGATTTCTCCAGAAAAGAGCAGAGGGATTTTTTCATTCAGCTTTGTGTCATCATGAAGCGCCGCATCATCCTCTGAACATTGTGTGAGGCAAAGTGAGAATAAGTCCTTGCGGTCCTGGTGCATGTGAGTGTGCTTCAGTTTGCATGGGCGGAGCTCCGTCACCCAGGAGGAGCTTGGGGTACAGCCGCTGCTACTCCCACGTCAAAAGGATCCTGCTGAGGTGGAGCTAGCACCTGAGATCTGTGGAGACCGTCCACCAGATCAGAGCCCAGAGGCTCGCCCCATTTCTTTGCACGTTCCCTTTCTTGAGTGTGAGAGGACAAGTTTCTGTATTTCGGGGCTACAAGCTGAAAAGAGAGGGAAACACACTCCACCAAGGAGGCCGAGAAAAAGGAGACGTAGGAAGGAATATAAAGAGAGAGAGAGAGAGAGAGAGAGAGAGAGAGAGAGAAAGAAGAGGTCCCCAGGGAATGCTCCATTTGGACTGTTCCGGTGTTATACTTTGCAGCTGCACTATTGCCTTTTCATTAGCTGGGCATTTAGCGTTCATTACAGATCCATTACATCCCCTTTAAGACTGCCCTTTTCACTGCCCTCCTCTCTAATGGACTCCGCTCCACCAAAAGCTAAGAAGCAGCTTTCAATTCGCCCGCTTTTGATCTGCGCACACACACACACACACACGCACACGCACACGCACACACACACACACACACACACACACACACAGACACACACACACACACACACTGGCCTCTCACACATGTGCAAGCACTCACTCCTGCCTTTATCACAGATGGACAGGCGCACGCACACACGGATGCTTGTCAAATAAAAAATAATTATGGAGCGCTGGTTCAGGGTTGTAAAAATATAAAAACACACATGGAGTTCTGTCATCTGTTTTATTTCCTCTAAGGACTGCTTAACACAATGTGATAATAAAAAGCCACACACACACAAACACGCACAAGCACGCAAAGCTTCCCCTCTGTATTCCCTTCTTCCAATCTGTCTTGCGCCCACACAGCCATGACACTTCCCTCTTCTCTTTTCTCCTGCGCACACACACACACACGCACACACGCACCGCACAAAGATAACACAGCATAATGTGGATGCAATTACAACATTCCTCCATGATGAGCCTAAGTTGCCCGCCAAGAGAAACGTGCTATTAAGCTCACAGGCAATTAGAGGCACGGCCCAGGGTGGGGCGTTGGGTCTGTGTGTGTGCACATATTTACATCGCTCCCTGTACAAACGACCCCTAAGGAGCCACAGCCCCTCAGCTGGAGGAGCTCTGTGTGTGTGTCTGTGTGTACTTTCACTTTGCGGCCTTTGTTTTTACGACACTAACGGTGTTTGGAAGATACAAAGCTAATGTGAGGAACTGATGGCCACGATAGCAACTGGGACAGTTTGCACCATGCTGGGAGAAACACTACACACTGTTGTTCAAAATGACAATGAAGTGTCACAACGCAACCACCACCTACAGTAGGAAACTACACAAAGGTACAAATTGTTGAGGGGAAACAAAGCTATTGTTTTATTTTGCTGCAGTGTGATTGATAACGTTAAGTTTACTTCCTGAGCAAATATCTCATCATGCATAAATCGTTTTATTCCTAAACAGTGTTTTTCTTTGAGTTGTGGCTCAAACTGCAACATTTCCTAAACTGTTGCAGTGTTTTTGTGGGGACGAGGCAGCTCCCTTTGAGTGATGTCTGGTTGGATGGCACTGATGTTCACCTCTGGGTGGTACGCTGGGGCTGCTTTATTCCCCCTTCCCTAAATAAAAATGTCTCACCTCCAATGGACAAGTTGGAAAGAAAACCTCGCTTCACTCTGACACGTCTTGCTGGGGAGACTGGCCACCATGGAACTGACACCAGCTGCTTCTCAGAAGTCAAACAGTCCCTTTTCTAAAAGATAACATTGGATCTTGTGCCGTCTGATGTCTTTTTAGTTCTGAGACTCTGAAACATCCGTCAGCTAAAAATCCAGCAGTTGAAGATTTCAACAAATAACTGCCTGTATCAGAGGAACATTACAGGGCTGCCCCGGTGTAATCTCTCCTCAGTCACTTCCCCCACAAATGAGTCAGCATTGGCTCATCTCACCGACCAGCGACTGAGGGCTGAATAATCGAATGACCAACCACAGACAGAGAGAAGACGTTCAGAGGGAACATGCGCCAACGTGTCAGGGAAATGAACGTCAGGCACATTTGGTTGTGAGTCAGTCAACAAATCATTTCAAATTGAGTAAATTGTAAGAAGAAAGTTACGTTTTGATGAAGCATCCCTTTGATGTCTGCAGTCCAAAAAAAACCAGAGCGAGCGCTCAGCTCGTAAGCAGCGTTTTTTTCCTGAAACTGTCTTCACTTCTTGGATTCACGAGCACTTAATCGACTGTACTTACTGTCAGGAGACACCGTTTGCAATAAATCACCCTCGGCCGTGTTCCCTTTGCAAGGAGATGCAGCAGTTTTGAATGGATGTGGGTAGAAACCATTCAGAATCAATCTGCTCTCGTTATGTTGTTGTTGTTTTTTTAATTTGACGGGAATCACCGAAAACGAGAAGGATATTGACAAGCCTCAGAAACAAGAGATTAAATATAGAAAAACGTGTCAGTGTTCGCTGCGTGCTGTTCGTCAGGATGACTGATTCAGAATGGTGCTCGTGACGTGCTTGTTTTATCTCCTCCTTCACAGTGGAACGATAGCAAAACCACTAAATGCATTATCAGGCAAGTTTGATACGGCAACTGTCAGAACAGCTCGGTCACTGACGGCTGTTTCATGTGAGCGCGCCGGCTCTGAAAGCTTTCTGGAGCTCAACTTGAAAACAACACAAACACAACGCAGAGTGCTCAAAGACATCAAGCTGGGAGCACTCAGAGAGCGCAAACCTCCGCCGAGACACCAACCTCACGCTCGCTGGACGCTCCAGTTTTGCCATAATGTCTATTAATTATTATTATTATTAGTTGGATGCTTGAGAGACGTCTGTGTCAGTCTCTGGGGAGAAGTGCGAGATTCAAGTTTTTTTGGGGGGGCTTGGATCACCGAGGACTTCTCCAGGATGACACACACTGCCCACGTCAGAGGGAGGCCACAGAATGGCCCCGATGTCTCCAGGAAGCTCAGGACTGACTCAGAACATCCTCCCAGGCGTCTCTTGGAATGCAGCGTCCCACAGGACCGAGATCAAGGCAGCACAGAGCAGTACAGGAGCATCGCCGAGGACCGCCCAGCATGTGTCTCATGCCAGTGAAAGAGATTTACAACACAACAAGTGTTTAGCATGATAGCAGACACCTCACTTGTGGGTTTGTGGTTTCCCACTCGAGGCTGTTTACAAGTGGCGTGTTTTTTACGGCGTCATCTTACCTGGGTCTCGGGGATGATGGGGGCGTCCTCGGGTGAACTCCGGTAAAAGGTGGACAGGGGAGACGCGACAATCACTGGACTGGGTCTGATGAAGCCACTCAGGTCACAGCTGGGGATGTCATTCTCCTCCTGAAACAGGCGAGCACAGCGCGTGTCATCGGTGTCCCTGCAGCTTAGCGGCCGCGGGGCCGTCTGCTCATTAGTCAGCCGGCCTGTCACTCAGTGTCGAGCTGATAATGCACACGTCAGGGGAACTACAAGGGCGGCTGGTGCGTGGCTCCACGCCGTCGAGGAAACAAGCCGCAGCAGACATTAGCCTCAGTCCAGAGGAGATGATTCTGGGGCTCAACACAGGACGCTTTTAGAAGCTGTTAGAAGAGGACGAGAACCTACACAATGACATGAGAGGTCACCGTGTTCTTGACCTTCAGCCAACAAAACTTCAACTCATCTCCTTTGAGCCAGAGCTGATGTGTGTGTGCTAAAGCTGAACGCAATGACCTCGTTGTTCCCTCCAGATGTGAGAGGAGAACATCAAAATGTTGTTGCCATGACATCAGCTGGACTTTGAATGAGTGTAACAGACTCCTGCTGAGCAGTCTGAAGACACTGCACCATCAATGCTGCTGCTCCCTCCACAGTGCTGTGGTGGTCAGTGCTCTCGCCTCACAGTGAGACGGTCCTGGGTTTGCATACAGGTGGGATTTTTCTGTGCACAGTTGGGTGGTCTGTTAATGAACGTAACAAAACTGGGTTGGATTGATGTCGAACTGTTGAGATCAAAATCTACTCAGTGAGTTACTGACTGAGAACGGAACATAAATGGTGCTTCTAGAGAAAACACTTGAGCAGTTGTTGAGCTCTTTGATGATTGTGCGATGACCCAACACAGGCATGCCCCAGGCCAGGACCACCGGTGATCCTTTCACTGACTGGGGCCCGAGGCTTTGCCTGCCCTCGGGGTTGTCGAGGAAAACCATGATCAGACACTTTCAAGGAAACAGAGAAAACAAGAGAAACTGCTGTGGTGAAAGACTTCTGGTCAATGTTTGGTCTTTGGTGGTTCTCTGTTATCTGTTGATGATCCTGTGCAGCTGCTCTCTGTGAGGTTAAGCTAGTTCATTTCTTGTTTTCAGTGTTTCTGCCCACTGTGAGCCCTGTTCACTTCCTCCTCTGCTCCGGTGTCTTGTGGCTCCTCCCCCTAACCTGCTGATAATCCTAATTGCCTCCACCTGCGTCTCCTCTGCTCCATCTTCCTTCTGTGTGTTTATATTTCCCAGTTTATCCTTGAGTCACCATCATGTTGTCTGCTGTTTCCATTCCTGCCATTTCCCTGCTCAGCTTTTTGTTTTTGTCAACTAGCTGTTGTGATTTTTCCCTCAGTAAATGGTTCTGTTGTTGACTCGCTCTCGGTGTTTCAGTTTGCAGATTGAACCATCGTTAAATGATCAGTTGATGCTTGCATTTTCGGATTGCATTCGGGTCCTTTTATCATCACCACCCACGCATGATGGAACCTGCTCAGTGTTTTGACTCTGGAAGTTTCTTTGATGCGTGTTGGTCGACGTGGACCATTGCTGAGGTTCAGAGACCAGAGGTTGGAGCCCCTGGTCCCAAGGCCCCGTTCAAATGACCAAATATTCACTAAGAGGAGTTTTTGTTTGGACTGCGGGAGCAGTTTGGGGGTAAAAAAAATGCAAAAATCCCCAGTGAAAACCACCTTCTGGAGTGGACATCTGAAAAAGCACACAAAAGCGTGATGACATGACTCACACTGACTGCCAATACTGATGTCACAGGCATCCAACAGTTCCACCACGAACCGGAGAAGGCACATGTGGAGTTCTTTCAATGCATTGGCTGTTTGACTTGTAACAAACAGTCTGATAAACAGGACAACAAGCTGCTTTGTGTTTTCTGTCCAGATCCTTGAATCAAAACATCGGCTAATTCACAGAAATCCTTTGTCAGGACTGCCGAATAGCAAACTGTGAGAAAAGGGGATTTTCATCTCCAATTTACTCGAATGGTATTCTCACTGGTATCACCTCTGTTAGTGTAAATGTATTTCTGGGTTGCTGATTGTGACGGATGGCGACTGGCTTGACATAAATCTCCAGATATTTGCTGTCTATTTGCTGTTACCCAACTGGTAATGCTCCGGGACTCAGACCGCATCACTGGTGTGTGAAGTGGCCTCGAGCCCCACTGCTGTCAACAGGCGGACGCATAAAAACAAGCCGACCTTAAATGCCACATGGCCTCCTGTTCTAACTGGATTAGTGGTCGCAAACATACGTTGCAGCAGCTTGTCCAGCCAGCAGAGCAGAATAGAAAGGTTAGAGATGTCACATGAAAAGATTGCAGCTCGTGTGGGCACACGTCCGTCCCACTGCTCACCTTCTTCATGACCAGCGTGTCCATCACGTAGAAGACGTTCCACGGCACCCACACCGTCCGGTACTGGGTGAGGAACGGGGCGCGCTCGAAACTCAGCGTCAGGGAGGCGCCGCCGTTGGCCAGGAGATCAAACCTGCCGGACGACACAGACGAGATACGTCCCCGTCAGCGCGGAGGGGGGGGGGGGATGCGGAGCGGCGTCGATATCAAAATGGAATCCAAACCCTTTTGCTTGATCAAAGCTTCCTTAACTGAGCCCCCGTTAACCTCCCGGCTCTTGAAGCGTGTAACGGGGGATTTGCCCTCCAGAGCTGCCGGGTGAACTGCCTCTTAAAACGTTTAACTGTGAGGTTGTAATTGACTCATTAAAATTCGAGGAATGTGTTTGTTGCCTCGGTGGGTTTACAAGCATTTCTCTATACATGTATACTGCAAAGACACACCATTATATATCTGTAGTCTTGGGACTCGGGGTGCTTTTATGTGATTTAGTGTGTGTGAGTGTGTGTTGCGATGATTGATTGCATCCTTGTGAATCCAATGCATTTTAAAAGAGTCTTACACTTACACTCCAACACACATTCGCACCTCTTTAGCAGAGGTGCTTGAGATTGAAGATAGAGCCCCGAGTGGATGGGGGAGGGGGGGGGGGGTTTACAGCAGAATATAGATGTGATTTAAGCACTCTGCCTTTGTTTTGCTGGTCTGGCTTTTCATCAAGTGTCTCATATGTTTTATGCAATTTGTTAAGTTCCACAGAAGAATGTTCACGGTAGGCTCCCAGCGCTTTGGAGTGGAAAAAGAAAGGTTTTTTTTTTATTTTCCATTCTCTGTAAGGACCCTTTGAAAACTGTGCATCGGTATCTACCGGTACATGAAAACATTCACATTCAATTTCACACACTGGAAATGTCAGGAGGCCAGCTGATTGGTTCAATTGGCTTTGTATGGCGTACAGTCTTACTTGATGGTTTGCTTTGTGTCAACACAAAACAGGATTTAGATGCATTTTAGTGACCTTGTCCTCTGTTTGTAAAGTCTATTTGGCCACCATGTACATCATCAGCAATGACACAAGCTCAGTGAAGAGGGATGCCTGCTGGTTTACACTGATAGCTGAACACTGGCACCATCCCATCAGTGGTTTGTCAGCACAGTAAAAAAGCTTTCTACATTATGTCTTCATTTTTAAATTGTATTTTTATGTATGAATTAACAACATGATACGTGCCTATGAATATGCGCTCATACACGCATCAAGCCATTGGAAACGAGCCAATCTTCAAGTCGTGTGACTCGAGTGTGTGCTTGCAAAACATTACTTTGGTCGACAATGTGGCAAAACTTAGGGAAAAGGAACAAGGAACAAAAACAAGTCCTTTGGAGCTGTGACTTGGTGACGACATTGCCGTCGGCTCTGATGTGGTTTTGCTCCGGTGGAATTTTACCAACAGGATGCACTGAGAACTGCAATGAACACACTAGGAATAAGGCATGCTGACAGATCCTTTGCTTCTGCGTTGTTCCAAATTGCCACTGAAATTCCCATATTTGAAATAGTGGCTCAAATACCCCCCCTCCCCCAATTTGGATTGTCACATAGCTGACTTGCATCTTTTGTGCTTAAAAGAAGTGTGAAGTCAGACACCAACCACCCCGATCCGAACAGTCACCCCAGAAGTCGTTGAATATTTCATGCCAGTTATCGTGTGCGATGGATGTGCCATTAGGACAGTGATACACTGTGTCATTTATCTAAAGCAGTCAGGCATTAGATCTGACATTTCCCAACAGAACATTTGATTTGTTCTTCTTCACTGGCTGTGCCTGTTATCTACTCCGTCTCCTCGCCCTCCCTCCTCTCCGCAAGCTCCCGAGTATCTCAATCTCCAAAACAGGCACTGACAATCAATCAAAGACTGGGAGCCAAACAGTGGAGGGTGCAGCGCTTATTTGTGGTGATTGAACTCAAAGGGAAATTAATTTGTTGTCCCAAACAGCTGTAAGCAATGCAGTGCGAGTTGTTTGGAGCTGTTTCAATCCAAAAGCTGTCGCTTTCACTATTGATTGGCTAATCCACCTCACTCTCCTTATAAACTTTGCTTTATTCTTTCAAATAGGAGACTCAGGCATGTGGATCTCCAAAGTACAATCTACAGATGCCCTTTGGAGCTCTGAGTGCTCTTCTCCTGAATTCATTCTTGAAACAAATATCCTAAAGACTCATAGAGTGGGCACACATAACCTGAACCCAGAGAGTGACGCTGCTGACATGAAATGTAGGTAATAGTCTGACTGGATTGGCAGTGGAACGCTGCATTCGAGCCGTCGCAGACTGCAGAAGAAACTAGCTGGGTCAAGTAACTACTGGCCTCCCTCACGTCGATATCCCATCGGTCGACTCTTGCAGCTTAGAGAGTTTTGCTTCCGAGACGTCTGCCAACAGTCTGACGGGGATTTAAGTGGTTTGGAATGAAAGGGGCATGTTTGGCCTTGGAAAAAAACACATATAAAAGAAACTGACATGATTTAGTTTGGACCCAGCAGTTCAAAAACTTTTGAGTGAAATTTTTGGGTAAAAGTGCAAAAGAAACATGTTGAAAGGTTTCGTGAACGGTCAAAAAAACCCAAAAAACTCTAAATCCTTACATGCTACATTTCATGGAAAAACATCCATTTTCAGAGCGAAACACTCTGAGTGTCCATCCAGTCCACGAACGTTTGAACAACGTGTCCTCAGACACTAAACCCTGCTTTTTTTCTGACTGAAGTGGTCAAAATGTGCTGTACACGCAAGAGCCCTTCGTCTGCCATGTATGTTTGGTAAAGATAAATCATCTTTATGGGGGTCAGGTGAGAGACGTGATGAATGTTGCACATGTGTCAGGACGAATAGATACTCACATGCCGTCTTTGCGTGTGATGCTGTATCCATGTTCTGGATAGTGAACAAAGGTCACATTGACACCAATCAGAGGCGTTCCGTCGGCCGTCAACACTTGACCTCGAATTATTGACACCAAGCTGGAGAGAGAGAGAGAGAGAGAGAGAGAGAGAGAGAGAGAGAGAGAGAGAGAGAGAGAGGGAGGGAGGGAGGGAGGGAGGGGGGGGAGACAGAGAGAGATCTTTGTTAAAGCTTCAGAATTGCAAGCAAAACTATGATTAACTGTCAAATTGAGACATTTCGGCTCGTAAGTCAGTGACGAAGCCCTGTGATTAGCTAAAAAATGTCTTGAGAGGAACATGAACACACACACACACACACACACACACACACACACACACACACACACACACACACACACACACACACACACACACGTGGCCTTTTTCTTATCATGGCTGACACTGTCGGCGAGGGGAAGCGTTGAGTGCACTGAGGTGTCACTCAAAACAACAACTGTGGTGGTAACTGCAGAGCGGTGGGAGCAGGAGCAGATGTAAAGGGGACGCTGGGCGAGCTCAGCGCTGAGAGCATGGCTGCACGTTTGGCTCCCACTCTGTCTGCGTGCTGCTCCACACCACCTCGCAGTGAACACCGGCTCTGTTCAGGAAGACGGTCCTCGTCTCGTTGTGTCTGAGTTCGTTCTGTTTGTACAGTTCATGATGAGAGGTGGATTCAAAGATGTTGATCGTTTGTCTCTGTGAGGTCATCTCACAGTTCAGGCTGGTGTGGACGTGGCTCCACACTGCTGGAGCAGCCTGCCTCTAAATCACACCAAGTAAAAAAAAAACGATTCGTCGCGCCCACGAGGGAAAAAAAAGCAATCTTCAGAATCCAGAAGACATGAAGGGATGTGTTCATGTCATTGAGGCAATATTCCCAGACCATAATGTCGTCTTTGGGTAAAGATTGGATGTAAAAAATAATGGTTGAAACATGAAAATAAAAAAGCAGAAGCTCATGCTGATGAGTTGTGGTGTGAGGTGATCTCTTGTCTCATTAAATATACATTTGTCAGACTGTGTTACAGATGATTTCTTGGAGGAGCACGTTGGCCTCTTTCATCAGTCTGACTGTAAAGCAACATTGAAATTCAGGTTCACTCAGAGGCACAAACATCAGGGCCAAGATGCCTGAGCTCTGTGGATCCGATCCAGGGGAGGGTGACGCCCATCAGGACGTGTTTCTCTGAACTCTGACCTGAGAGTGTTTTTAGATGTACGATCAGCTGATCAGAGTGAACTGAAATCTATGAGGGACCACGCTCACACGCAGCTGGAAGGAAGCGAGCCGTTGGCTCAGCTCCACGAAAAGCTCCAGCAACACGCAACACGATGCCGGCTGACAGTGGAGTTGTTGTAACCACTGAGCCCGACTGGAGTTTGACTCCACTCTCTGCTGCATCATCTCTTCCCGTAAAAGAAGGCAAGGATGTATCCGCATTCCAGTCGCCATGGCAACTGATAAGCTGGAGACTGGTTTTGGGATGGACAAGGAAACTGAACTCATGCTTGGACAGCGTCTCCACCCTTCTCACCTGCCTGGTTCAATACACACTGTATCACAACAGACACAGGGGAACCCAGGGGGGAGGAGTCAGACCTCGTTAGCCAAAAGTGATTTTATGTTGTTTTTATACTCAAACTACACAAGAGGTCCTGCTGGGATGTTGAGTTGAGTTCTGAGCTGTCCACTGAATTCATGACTGGGAAACAAACATGGCCTGTATGTATGAAGCAGTTTACTTGTGACTTTAGTTCCTCCATGTTTTTCAGTCACGCACTCGTAACTGAGGACGGCTTTAGAAACACGTTACAGTCACACAAGGCTCCCCCAGAGTGTGTTTAGCCATGTTTGAGAGCAGCTGGTGAGTTGCAGAGCTGCTGTCTTACTGTCCTGCTCCATTACCTGCATCAGGGAACTCAAACTGTTGTTCCTTTGGTTCCTGGTTTCCTTAAACCTCTGTGTACTGGGCGAGCCACACTTCGTTAATCCTAAACTAGCTTTGCGACTTACATCAAGTCGCAGCTAAAGTACCTGGGATGCTTTAGCAGCCTGAAATATACATTAGCTTTCATTAGCTGCTATCTGCATGGTTTTAGTTGAGTTGTTTGGTGGCGTCACGTTTAGTAACATGCAGTCATAAATCTAATTGTTTTGTTGTTACCCAAACATTCAAATTTTAGAGAATATAGTGAAGTAACCCTAGTTACCAAGCAACTTGTAATTGAAATCAATAAATAATAAACAAAGCAATTAGAATTTCATGGTGAATATCTGTGGAAATCAAAGGTGTTTTCTGGGTGTCTGTGAGAGTTTGGAGAGATTTTTCATCACCTTCCTGCAGATTGAGCACAAAACATTGAAGTGTTGTGTTCCACTGAGGGACTGGCACCAGGCTTCTGTAGCCAGAGGCGAACTCTGCTCCCTGAGCTTGACGGTTCGTCATGTTTATCAAACATTTTCACCTCCATCTTTTTCCAGCCCAAACTTTCAGCTCATCCCTGCGCGACCGTGTGACGTGTGTGTTGCTTCCTTTTGAAAACGCAGCTTTAAGTTACGCTGTTGTGTCGCGGAGCGTTGAACCACTTCAAACCGTTCAACGACACAAACACACATCTGCACAACAGAGCTTGTCGACCGGACGCTTCGACTTCCTCCTGAAGCTCCAGCACTTGAATCAGCGGAGAATGTTTTGGCCTCCTGTGTTTTGGCCAACACAATGAGGGATCGGACCTCACAAGTATAATGTTCTCTAAGCTGTTGGACTCAACAAATACAGCAAAACAAGAGTAGCGACGCCTGCATGCACACAAAGTGTTTTGAGGTCTAATAAAACATTTTTATTAGAAGGTTGCAGGCCTGTTCCATTATGGAAATAGCCGACATTTTTATTACAGGGTCGCGGCCCTCTCCTCTTATGAAACATTCAGGCTAGCATGAAAAAAAGTGACAGAAGAAGAGAAATCGTGGGACAGAATTGCCGTCATGTTTCCTCCCTGCCAGTGGTGCTGCCTTACACCCTCTGGACCGAGCCCACTGCCACCCTCTCGCTGTCTCTTATCAAATTTAATGAATGTTACGTCTGATTTGGATGTGGGCTGAAATGACTCACGTGAGGGGAGGGGGGGGGGACCCTCGGTGGATATATCGTGATCTGCGTTTCTGCCAGCAGCATTTTTTTCCCCTATTCAGACAGAGCGGAGCCGAATCGCCGCATGGTGTATTAAGGTAAATAAAGGTGTGTGTGTGTGTGTGTGTGTGGGGGGGGGGGGGGAGCAATGGCCTGCAGGCAGAATGGCTACGAATCAAACAATCGAGGCTGCAGCAAGAAAACAAACACAAACACAGAAGCAGAAATCACCCAGCAGGTTTTTGGTGCGTGAGAAATCGCACATCATCGCGACTATTTTTGAGGCTGTGCATTAAGACACGACTGTTAATGCTTTGGCACCTATCCATCCATCCATCCATCCATCCATCCTGACAGACAGAAAGATGCACGCACGCACGCAGAGAACTAACCCGAGGACCTCCTCACTGTGAAGTGAGAATACGAATCATTGCATGTCTGCCGACAACAACAAAACCGATTTGACTAACACCAACTTCCTGCAGTGGGCGGCAGCAGTGAGTCAGTGAAGCCTCCCTGTCGAGCTGCTTTGTCGGTAGGTTTGGACGATCCCAAAGGAGCGGCTCCAAAAGCTGAGTTCAAATTCATAGATTGAAAAGAAACTTTGAAGAAACAGTGCGTTTTTGTGTAACATACAAGAAAGGTGAAATAAAATAGAGCCACTGGCAAACAACTAGTGCTCCTGCCAACGCTTATTGCTTCTTCCTCATTGCTTCTCAGCAACAGTAACATCAGGCTGTGTGCTGTTCCACAGTACCCTGAATGCAGCATTGCAGACCTTCTGTGACCTGGAACTTTGAATAATAACTGTTACATCTTGCACCTTTCATCCTATGGAATCAATGGTGGGGCAAACCTACTCTGTGAATGTCGTTGCTGTGTATTTGTGGAAAGGATTTCCAGATCTGAACTCACAACAACAAGCCTCTCCCCAGAAAAACAGCTGTGGTTTCATCTCCACACACAGTCTTTTCAGTCTGGGACTCCCTGCCCAGAGCTGAGGCCAAAAACCCACAACAGAGACATCATTTACCTTTTATTGAAAGGACTGTCGCCACTGATAACGTGAGTGGATTCAGGACCAACCAGGAAGTGAATGCGCTGGTAGAATGACCTGGCAGCCTGCAGGAGATAAAGGGAATAAACAGGCGCACAGACGAAGCTTTCAGCCAACCATAAAGTGACATCATGTTGCAGAAAACTGTGTGTGTGTGTGTGTGTGTGGGGGGGGTTCTTTTAGGGTTGATTTTTGCCATTTTGATGGGATCCTCTTACCTGCTGAGGGGCCAGTGAAGATGGAGACTGGCTAAGCACCTCCCCCGGGTCAGGTGACCCCTTGCAGAACTGCTGGCTCTGACAGGAGGGCTGCAGACAGCAGTCTGGGTCCATACAGTCAGCCAGACCATCTGAAACACACCCACACGTTTACTTCCACACAGCTGAGGAGGCAAGATCGCAACACAAGATAGAGTGCTGTGACGGGGGGGGTGGGGGTGGGGGGTTATTTGAGGATGGAGGGGTGATGAGGGATGAAAACAAAATAAGTTGTGGGGGGGGGCAGCTGAGGAATTAAAAGGCAATGAGGGATAATGAAGGGATTAGGAATAATTAAGAGCGCGGGCATATGGTGAGGACGGAGAAGGCAAAAACAGAGGCGGGCAGGATGATGGATGAGACGGATGGTGATGATACAGATCGTCACACATGAGGCGGAGACTGGCAGGCGAGCGGGACGCGGTGTTGTCTCGTGCTGCTCTACGACGCCCCCCCCTCCCCCCGTTAACCTGACTGCATTTTGTCGCTCTTTGCACAGAAAGTGACGATGCGATCTGACCAGGTCAGACCTTCGGCTTGGACGGTCAGAGAAGATGCTGACTCAAGGCCAGCTAAGCCCTCACATTTTTCATACGTGGCAGGTTTGCTGACATGCAGGAATTATTCAGGAGGGGGGGTTACCCCCCCCCAGCCCCAGCCCTACCCCACCCAAATGTCATTTTGGACAAACAATGAGAAAGAGGGGAACAGATAACAGGACTGAGAAGATAAACTAATTGACATCGGAGCCATCATGAATGACATGAATAGGTGCGAGTGGAGCAGCTCCATCAGTGTGAGGGTTCCGGCAGACATGGAGACAACGGGAGGAGACAGAACAAATATGTGAAATCGGACTCAAAGAGGGAAAACAGGAAGAAAAGACCGCCGCCGTCTTCTATTTCTGTTTTCTGACGAGGGGAAAAAGTGAGATGGAGATGGAGGGATGTGGTGGAATTAGAGTGTGAGTGGTGTGTGTTTATTAGGCTCTGCCAAGAAGAATAAAGACGGAGCGAAGGAGGGGTGGGACGAGGAGGGAGGAGGGCTGCGATGTAAAGGCTGGTGGGACGGTGGAAAGAGAGAGATTAAGGTGGGAGGAATGAGCAAAGGACAGGGGGGCCACGCAGGGAAGGAGAAGGGAGGAGGAGAAGGCGGGGGGGAGCAGGGGAGACAGATGGAGAGATAGAAGGATAGAAGGAGGTATGCAAGGTAATAAAATCCTGCCTGCCATTTGTCTCTGTTAGTTTATAAAAGCCAGTTGTACATCTGGTGAACAGGCATCAGGGACTGACATTACACACACACACACACACACACACACACACACACACACACAGCTGAAGAAGAGCCCTCCTCCCCCCTCCCTCTTGGCTCCATCTCATCTTCCTCTCTCGTCGCCCGGCTCTCATCACGACTGAAGCTGAAACAAGGCACTGATCGGAGCTAACGTTGCTTCTCTGCTGCAACGTTTCAGCGTTTTCCCTCAAAAAAACAGACAAAATCTGCCTTTTCTCTTTCCACCTCAGAACCAGGCGGTTAGGGTCCGTCGCTCTGCAGTGTCTGTTTCTTTCAGGTGCGCCGCCTGCTTTTTCCCCCCAACGCTGCACCTCACTTCCTAGAGATGAAAGAGCCGATTGTGTCTCATGTTCAACAGGCTTTCTGATCGGCTGCTGCTTCCAGGAACATACATGTTCTCCACTCCGACTAAGCAGCTGTGTGTTTCCTGCTCGCTTAACTCTGTAAAGCAAACACCTCGTTCCACGTGGGGAAACACCATGTTTGCTTTAGTCAGTGTTCTTCAGCCAGCTCAAATTGTCAGAATTAGATCTGCAAATGTCATAGAATCAGGGGACTTTTTCCCTCACTCTGTTTCTCACAGTGGCCCCACAGGTGGGTCACAAAACCTCTTCCTAGATCAATTTAATTGGTCCCATCCATGATCATC
>JAUESF010000074.1:305507-322005 GCA_032274765.1 Malacoctenus tetranemus | reverse complement strand
CACACACACACACACACACACACACACACACACACACACACACACACACACACAGGTCCAATCTATGAGAGAGCATGGAGAAAACACAGCCTCAGGTCTCTAAATGTGTGCATCTATTCAACCACATTCTTCTCCTGCTCTTTCAGTGAGTGATATGAACAGAAACAGAAAATAAAAGCAGACAAACATCCCTAGGACTACAATCAGGACCCTCACTGTGAGGGAGAAACAGTGTGTAATGTGTGAGCTGGTTCAAACTGGTTGGAAAACCAACCAGTTTGAAGCTCTGAAACTCAGAAACCGCCTTTAAAATGTGAAATAATTCCAACACTGGACGCCCAATCGCACGTGGGAGGTCAGCTTCCAAGTGTGCTTGCTTGCGATGTGACTGATCCCAGAGCAGTGAGCAGGTTTGCAGAATTGCAGGGGACCCTAATCGGACCTTCATCCGTTTTTTTCTTACAAGGTATATTGTGAAGTATAAGAGCTCCTTTTACACGCACCCTGGTATGCCACACAAGTACAAAAGAGGGTACATAAAAAAAAATGTTGACACACACTCATTAATATATAAAATACAAACATGCAGGTTCTACCATGAATGCACAGTGTTCTCAGTACATTGTCGGTACTTTGTCCAGTCAAGTTTGGAGAGACGAAAATCAATGCTAAGTGGCCTTGCATGGAATCTAATTACTTTGGTCACACCAGCTCATTAAGCCGTGACCTCCGTTGCCCTTGGGACTTCCTGCAACGCTACACCCCATTAATTACACTGGTAAATAATGCTGTTTAAGTGCACCAACACTGAGGCCAACAACGCATAAATTTGACAGGCACATACAAATGCAAGCGTGAGGAACTCACACCTGGGCTTGCGTTTGCATTAATCAGCGAGGGACAGCCTGTTTTATGTGTGGTGGGGGGTTAGTTTAGAGGGGGGGAGTGCTTCTCTTGAGACTGTTACTGGTGGTGATGTAAGATGTCATGCTGGGACATTAAATGATTAATTTTTGGACAATTTATCAAAGGAAAAATAACTGGTGGATAATAGACGCATTTAGGTTCGTCTTTACACACTTGGCAGACTTTTCGATCGCTTCGTTCTGAAGTCAAACTGACAAAAGAACTTCTCATCCAGCCACAGTAACACTTCCTGCATGAGTCCCAACTTTCACCGACAGCTGCTTCTGCAACTTCTCTTTCTCCATCCTTTCTTTTTTCTCTGTAGCCGACTTCTGTCCACATGTGCCACTGAGAGGCCGGTGGAGGCGCCTCACCGTTTTTCATCAGTCGATTGAAGCTTTTTCTGCAACTTTGCCGTCTTTCAACAGATGATTTGATGGCTTCTAAGTTCAGCGCCCTCACATGATTGCATGAAAAGGAGAAATACCTGAGTTGCTGAGTTTTGCTGGGTTTTGATATTGCGCAGTATTGCCTATTGTCAAGATGGTGTATGGCAACAGAGGCACCTCAAGGACAGTTATTTGAGTATTACTCGTCCTTGAAGTTGCCCCTCAACAAACTTTTTGCACTCCTCACGTTTGGTATTGATTTGGCTGAATTCCTCAACAGTTAATTCTTCCAAGCTACAATCAGACACTCTTTTGATGATGGGGAGCATGAAGCATTTGTGCGTTATTGCACGAAAATATCCCAAGTTTTGAGCCAAACCAGGAACAAGTCACGCCGAGTCCCTGATGTCCTGCTTTTATTGGTCAACCACATGCTAGCATTCAGGGTGAGGCTGCACATCCCACTGTTGCCTGACAGTCCTGGGATTTGTTGGAGTTGACAGCCAAGTAAAAGCCCTTTGCACCACTGGTCACGTCAACATCGCAACACTTCTCTCATCAAAGGGAAGACTTCCATCAAGGATGGCCTTGGCTTACATGGAGTGACCGTGGTCTGGAGCACTGCTCGGGGAGGTGTCAGAGGACCTACAACGTTTTTACTGACCGACCTGCAGTTTCTTCCTGAGATTAATGGTGCACACGCACTTGTTCGTCCACATGGAGCGATAAGCAAAGCAGAGCGCCAAGGTTCAATGCTGCAAGGGTCCAGTTCCAACACCCAAGTGCCTGCAGATGCTTTTAGGGGGTGGACAGGGCACTGTGCAGACGACCCCCCTAACCATAGCTAGCATCATGGCTTTCAGCAATTTGTATCGTCCAACATGAGTCAGCCTCGTGGCCACGCTGCCAGCTCACCAGTTTTACTCCCCTGAACTGCTGCATCAGTCAATGGACACACAACGGTTTTGTGCCAGTCGTGCACACAACACAACTCATCATCAACCACGAAAATCAGTGTTTTGTGCTTTCAGCAAATTGAATATTGACTGCTGATTGGTGGTGAGCTGGTGCATCTCAGAGAGAAGAAATTAGCTCGTATTGTTACGGGCGAAGAAAAAGGTCCAACTGCTCTGAATGTGGAATTTAGTCTTCGCACTGCCAACAGGTGGAGCGCCCAAAGAGCACGCTGAAAAGAGTCTCGCAACACATGCAAATGAACGCCACCTCAGTGACCTCGCTGCTTGACTGCTTTTTGTTTTCTATCCAGTGAAAAAAAACACAAAATTCTCAATCAGAAACTACTGTTTGTCAGCCCATATTCAGCCCATAGTCACTATTGTAACGCAGCCAACCAAATGTCTCATACTTAAATCAAGCTGTGTTGAATGATGAGCAACCAAGCTCATCCCCTCTGACACACACACACACACGCGCACACACGCACACGCACTCCAGTCAGAGTCCTTCAGCAGGAAACAGCTTTTTCCTAAAGAGCTGCCTTCCAAAAACACTTGACAAAAACAGAAATTGGCAATTCATTCCTTTACTTGTTTATTCTTTACCCCCCCTCCCCCCTCCATGTTTCTTCTTTTTTTCTATTATCGCAATCACTTGTTCCTTGCACGTGTTCAAATTGCGGAGAGGGCTTTTGTCTTCCCCCCCTCCCGCCTCCACTGTGAGAAGAATAGTCTAATCAAGTCAAATTGGCGCTAATCTTCTCGCTCTTTAAAGGCAGATTTGGAGAGAGACACGGAGGGGGAACAATTTCTACAGAAATGAGCGCGATCGAACGCAGGATGCATTGAGGGGAGAAGTACCGGGAGGCGAGCAGACAATGTTCAGCCGTGATTCAGCGAGAAACGTGCCGCACAGATGGAGGCCTGGTGAAAAGGATTCGAGTGGGACCTACCAACTTGTTGAGTGGTCTAGCAATTGAATGGCACTGGGCTGCCGCCAAAGCGTGTCATCCCCTTCTGGGCCTCGGAAGCTGGGGACAGAAAGACGAGGAAATGTGTCAAACTGAAAACAACAGCTGACCGGACCTGATGCGAACACTGATCCTAAAGGCTGCATGGACCGGGGTCTTTTCTTTCCTGCCCATCAACCTGATGCTTTTCTGCATTACCACCGCCAATCCAGCCCCCCCGGCCCCCCCTTACATGAATGTTGCATGAACATCTCATGTTTTTCCCACTGCTGTCTTTAACACACTGTGTTTCACAGCAGTAGCACGTCTGTTTGACACAACCAGGCATCACAAGCTCCTTATTCACCGACTTGCTCTTTACTGTCGTCATGACTCCCAGTAAACCACTGGTGGCAAATATGCGGCCGGCGGGCCAAAACTGGCCTACCGGAGGGTCCATCCGATCTGCCCCCACCAGGATAACCTCACAAACGGAGTTTTAGTAAATCACCCACCCAACATGCCACTCTGTCGGCTGATGCTGTACTGGACCACAACACTGAGAGGCAAAAGGGAACTGCAGTAGAAGCTCAAAACATCACAACACACAAAATCATCAGGCGTGAGGAGCTGCAGGGTTCTGCCAATGGAAGTCATAGGAAGAATGAATGCTACGTCGGTATTATGAATCCTACACCTGACGAATGAATGCTCCATCCGTATCATGAGTCCTACACCTGACTAATGAATGCTCCATCCATATTATGAGTCCTACACCTGATGTGTAATTTCTTCACCCGACTTTTGACTGCCACATCCAACTTATAAATACTGCACCTGACTCATAAATGACACACACATTCTACGAATGCCAAAAACAACTTATGAAGGCTCCACCTGACTTATGAATGTAATGCCCTACTAATAAATACTACAACCAACTCATAAATGCTACATCCAATGTTTGAGAGCTTCACCTGAATAATGAAAGCTATACCCACCGTATAAATACTACACCCAACTAATAAATACTACACCCACCGTATAATTGCTACACCCAACTAATAAACACTACAACCAACTCATGAATGCTACACCCAACCAATAAATACTACACCCACTGTATAATTGCTACACCCAACTAGTAAACACTACAACCAACTCATGAATGCTACACCCAGCTTATGAGTGCTATGTTCTTTGGGATGGAGCCTGAGATGTTGTGGGGAACGTTTGAGGCTTTGCCTTTTCTGAGCTTGTCAGCATTGGGTTTGCACAGAAAAGAAAGCCCAAAAAACAATACAAAAGACTTTTCAGGTGAAATGGAAATGTTTCTTGAAAATGAATCCAGAGAAGATCGATCTTGTCTTTGTTTTTTTTAATTCAAAGCAGAATAAGCATAAAATGACGCAGGTCATCTACACAACTCAGTCGTTGAGAGATGAGTGTCTCCCCCCCAAAAAGGAGCAAGCACTTCTCGTACTGAAAAACAGGAAGAGGGAAACGTGTGAGAGAAAAGAGTGAAAAACAGTGAAAGTGGAAAGCAAGTGACGTGTGGGACAGACAGGATTCCTGCAGGTGCAGGAGCCCCTAGTGTGGGAGCAAGGGAGAAAGGAGAGACACAAGAAAGAGTGTTTCCCAGTCCCTTTAATTTTTTAAGGTCCTGGGATGAGATGTTGGTGTCAGTGGGCGCGTCCACCGGTGTTTGGCTTCACTGTGATGTTTCCACAGAGCAAAGCCGTCCTTCGATACAAATGGGTGGTGCGCCAAGGAAAAGATTCGCTGCTCTGTGTGAGGATTTTCCTTTCAACAAGCACCTCTCACATTGTGGATTTGTGTCTTTTATACGACAAATCAATGATGGAGCTGGTTTCTCATCTCCTCATTGACAAAGCGAGATAAATTGCCTCTTTGATGGTGTGCTGCACGACAGAAAGTGTTGGTCTAAGCATGACTTGACCCTGTGAAAGCACTTACACACTTCAAAACTGTCTTATGACACATTCAATTAGTTTTGACGAGGTTTATTTCTTGCCACTGTAATGCAACCTGGAGTTCTCTTTCAGTGACAAGACGCAAAGGTACTGTTACTACACACAAGCAATGTCTGAATATTGATTCATGTGTGCGAGTACGTGAAGCGGAGATTTATTCAGTGTCTCCAGAACTGAAAGGAGCTAACTGAAGGACACGACTCCAATCTAATAAATGTGGATCTTCCTTTTCGGAAACGAGTTTGTTGTGTTCAAATGCTTCAAGACTGTGAAAGCTCGTTTTAGCTGTGATCAAGCAATCAGAGCTGAAACAGCAACATACGACACTGAGTGAAGGTCAGACTGAGACGCAGTTTTGCAATCAGATCATTGAACAAGCGTTCTGTTGATGTCTGCAGGTGTGAGACTTCAGAGACAACACCACCAGTCATCCCAGTAACCTATTTACCACCAGCACAACTCTGGGTCACCAGGAGCTGGAGCAAACCCCTTGACCAACTATGTCCAACCTCATTTCAACACATGCCTCTGAATCCACTGCTACACTAAAGAGCTGCGTCTGGTCGAGCCAAAGAGGAAAATATGAAAAAGTGGATATCAGTGACGGCTGACGTGTGGGAGCATGAATTCAGACGTGTCTATGCGCCTCTTGCTTCCCGGTCGCTGTGCCGTCTGTTCCTATGTTTTCTCAGCAGTGTCTGTGCTGCTGCCTCCAGAGCTGACTGACACGTCAGCTCCTCCTCCTTCCAGGTGAGAGCCTGCGTAAGACAGCGGTGCATGTGTGGAACGCACAGTCCCCTCCCACTCGAGCCCAGTGGATCCACGCCATGCTCGCCAAGCAGTTTCGTCTGCTTACAGACAGACTAAGCTTTTCACATGCATGAAAGTCCTGTTTAAATCAAACCATGCAGGTGTCCAGACACTCTGAAGCTGCGCGTCACCGTCGTGAATGAGAAATGACAGTGATGAAGAAACATCACTTGTTGCTACTGTCGCACTCTGTTTGGACGACAGACTAACACGACAGTGACTTGGATTCCCTTTCCAGCCTCCATCCACCCATTACTGATTCACACATTAAAGTACAGCTCCACCTTCCTGAAATGTTTACACTCAGGGTTTTAACATCATCAGCAGGCATGTTCACATGCATATCGGGCAGAGGGGGGTGCTGATAAATTCATGGACTCGATCGCCTGATTTAATACATCGGTGTGTTTTTTGTTCACCATTCAAATGTGACTGAGAAGATAACAACACGTTCATCTGTTGGATGACTGATTCACAACACAGATTCCTTCCGGCTTCCACACTGGGTGAATATTTTCACTTAAAAGTTGTGGCTCGAAGTGGGGATGTGAATAAAAAAGAGAAGGAAGAAAAAGGAGGAGGGGGGAGGGGGGAGGGGGGCTCCCTGCAGTTCATTGTGGTTTGTTTTCTCTTCCAAATGTCACTAATGAGTGTGTATGAATATTTAATCTTTTCATGAATTTCTATGGTGTTTGAGAGTCGCAGAGAACTTGTCTCTGTCAAGGTTAAATACATATAATGATGAAGTTTGTGTCCACCAGCAAACTCCAAGGCTGACAGAGTCCGACCACCAATCTCCACATAAAGGTACCCCCCCCTCCCCACCCCCAACCCCCGGCACATGGGTGGGTGTGATATGGGGAGATGGACAGAGTCTGAGTCACGCTGATACAGTTCTTTTTCCTTTTTTGACATGGAAATACCACAGAGGCAGAATGTTTGCGTGCACATGGCTATAAACACAGCAGAGGTCCTACTCTTCAATGTGACATTGAGCTAATCAGATCTGAGGGAGGAAAGTGTTTGATAAACAAATCGCGCCCCCCCCCTTGCTCTCTCTCTCCTTTTCTCTCTCACAAAGCCCCCCCCACACACACACTTCTTTCTATAGCCCCCCCCCCACTCGCTCACTAATCAGCAGAAGAGCTTTTAGAGTGCAGAGAGACAGATTCGTATTTACGCGCTAATTCATGTCAACAGCCAAATCTACTCCATGACGATGAATAAACAACTATTTACCCCATAACCACTCTTCACATGAAAAAGCCAACTCCTTCATAAAAGCCACAAAGCATATTAGCAGCAGGGCACCAGCCAGATGAAAGCCATCGCCGAATAAATCACGAGGACTGGTGACGCGCATGTATTAGCACGTGCGGCACGACGATCTCAGACTGGAATTTTGAAACGAGTGGAATTCTGTGTTACAAAAACCGAAACGAAGCCGATCACGAGCCTCTGGCGAGGTTCCAACTATCAAAACCCACCGAAGAGGGGTGGGGGGGGTCCTCTGGATTGCAAGGCAGTAGTGAACAAGCAGGTGCATAGGTGTCAAAGACATTTAACTACAAGGGGACAGCAGCTACTACCACTGCGCTGAAGTGGACAACAGTACTAAAGCAGCAAAGTGATAAAAAAAACACTTTCTCTTGGTCCCAAAATGTACTGTAGTGTCAGGAAGAAAGTTATTAGCTGGGAAGCTACTTTGTATTAATCAGTTCACTGGCCTCATTGAATCGTCTGCTCTTTCTAAAACAACGCAAACCTCAGAGGATAAATCATTAACAGTCATTATCAACACCACTTGCAGACAACATGTTCACCGACACCCCTTCTGCTTCCATTGTGCAGGGAAATTCAGTCTGGCTCTCTGGTTCAAGGTTTTAGGACTCACTCGTCGATGTGAACCAGGTCCCCTCGGTTGTTTGAGTCATCGGGGTCGACGCGGAGCTCGTGCTCATGCACGCGCTCGACTTAGTGTCAGTCCACACTGATTCTTCTGGCCAAGTCCATCAAAGCAGAAACTCACCAGTTTCACCATGAAACAAGTGAAGGGTTTGTAATTAAAGAATGAAACAGCATAAAACGGACCAGTCATGCAACGCTGAGCCCAAATAAAGGCAATCACAGGAAATCAGAAAAGACATGGTTTGTAACAAACTCAAACTGCAGTGACTACCACACTACCACACTACCACACTCCCACACTACCACACGACCACACTACAGTTGGAGTTTTCTTTAGGTATAAAAACCAGACCAGCGCACAGGGAGGTAAGAGAGGTCATTGAGGGGGGGGAGACTCTGAGGCTCTGAACAGAATTGGGTGGATAAGTGATCTAATGCAAGGTACAACTCAGCTCTCAGTCGTTCTGCCCCACTCGCGCAACAAAATCAGCTGGTGGCTCATTCGTTTGGTGGGAGAGGAAGGGGAGGTGTGTGTCTGATAGGGTGATTATCTCTTATTCTACAGTTTAAACTCACTGCAGTGAATTTCAGTCTTCATCTCTGAGTCCCCCCCCACCACATCTCATTCATCTCTTTCACTCAGCATGTTTGCCTGAACATGCTGCGGTGCATTCAAGTGAAGTACGATCATTTGAATTAATTAATTATTTCAATCACCACTCGTCGTCATTGCCTCTTTTCATAGAATCAGGATTTTGCCATTGATAAAATTTGCCTCCAACTCCTCTTGACGACTCAGCCTCCTCGCCACACACAAGTGTAGATGCAAGGAATCAGCAACCCACTTCAGATTGTTTTTTGACCTATTCTCGGTCATTCTCTCCTTCAGTCCCTCCCTGATGGCAGGGAGGCTAAAGGCTTTAAAGTTCCCACTTGCACACTCAAAAGTATTGGCGTTCTATCCGTAACCTTTGCTGAGTGGATGGAGTCATTATAAAAACCTGCGCGCTGTGTACGGCACCACGCAGATGAATAGAGAAGCGTTGGGGACGGCGTGTCTGAAGCAGCTCTCAGAGAGGAGGAGAGGTCCAAAGAGCATTTGGTTGGCACGGCCGCAGTGTTAATGAGACACATGTCACCCTGTCACCTCTCCAGCTCTTTAACACATGACACCTGCTTCACCTTCCAGTTTGCCTCCACTGCAGGCAAGATAGAAGTCCATCTGTCCACCTAATTGAGCTCTCTATCGCTCTCTCTCTCGCTCTCTCTCTCTCATGAAAATCATTTATTCAAACAATCTCAGAGCAGTTTGGCAGATTATGTCAGGAAAGTCAGGCCTACGGTCTGAACATGACACCCCGTGTTTGTTTCGCATAACGCCGGGTCTTCAAAGCCCAGCGAGCTTTGGGTGATACAGTCTCCCTGCATCGGGTGATAGGGATGAAGTCACTGTGGCGTCCAGTCAGCTCTCAGTTTGGTTCTTTTGCTTCTTGGGTAGCTGCTGCCAAGGGCTTCATTGGGAACTGTGTGTTCCTATGAGCTGCTCCCTCTTACGTCGGCCAGACTAGACACAAGAGCGCATCAGGACTCCACCTTGTGTCATTGTGAGGTTTCCTAAACAGCTTTCAAATTCCTACACAAAAAGCTTTTCAAAGTTGTGTGACTGCTGTTTGTTGGGATTTTATCCATGGTGTCTGTTGGCATCTAAAACTAAAAGCGTTGTTGACATTCGATTGATTCCAACACCTGATCCCTCAGCACAGAGTAATAAAGGACCTGGATCTGTGACCTTTGTGTATAAATGGACCTGAAACAGTTTCACTGAAGTCCCGTCAACACCAAGCTGAAAACCAGTTTGTGTACAGACCATTTGCCATTGAGACGAAGAGCTTCGGGGGAAAAGTCTCCATCCACACAGACCTGTTTTCCACAGAACTGCTGCAGTACACATGCCAGAACAGTAGGGGGACATGGAACAGAGCAGGGTTATCGAGTACTTGTACAGAAATGGCTCCGAAGTGTGGACAGACACTATTGAGCATGTGCATTGGCTCACGTCGGCTCTAAAAATGGCAAAAAAAATCCCCTAAAATTACACGTTTTGACATGTTTGTCGTGTGAGTCACCATCTACTGTGCTAGCTCCGCCCCCAAAGACAGCAGGAGTGTATAGGACTTTCATGCATCTGAATACAGACAGAAACAGAAGGTGTTGGTGGATAATGATTATGTTGAAACTAAACGTTAACAGTGTTTTTGGGGACTCAATAGAGGATCACCTAACACAGGGCTGTGCAGCCTGCAGCGCTGCAGCCACATGCACCTCTCGCAGCCCTCGCCGTCGCGGCTCTTTGTCACTCTCACAAAACCAGCTCTTCTCCGTCTTTGTTGCACAGCAGATGATTTCTCCCTGTGACGCTTATCTCACAGCTTGAGATGACAAATGTGACACTTAAGTAACAGGATGTTTCCCAATATTTCATCGGCTGAAACCTGTGTCAAATCCCAATGAGTCGCCCGTCTGGCGCCTCTCAGCACCAGTGGACAACAACTTGGATGATTAAATGCTGAGTTTGTGACCTGAGTGGTCAGTGTTCGAACTGTGGATGGAGCAGGAATGAAGTGATGGAGGAAGGAGGGAAGAAAAGACAACAGAGAGCACAGATGCTTTCACCAACCAACCATCGTGGCCCATTGTTGCTTGTATTCTAACTGTGTGTATGTTGAAAAAAACTGAGTCACGAACAGAAATAAGCTCACAATTAAAAGTTGAAGCCAAATAGTAAAACAATATAAAACATTAAAAAGCTGTGTGATTGTTATTTTTGGCAAAAGTCTGACAATAAACATTTATTCAGTGTTTTACAAACAATCACTTGATTTGACCATCAAAGAGACATACCCCCCCCCCCCATTCTAAGCCCTGAACAACCCCACCTGCCACCTTCAGCTCTTTAAAAAACACCAGTTAAATGAGGCTGTGATGGCATCAGCAGGTCACCTTTCACTGCAGCCACTCAGGTACTGAAAAAATGTCAAGTGTTTTTTTTTTGTGTCTCTCCGTCTCCCCCCTCCCCCAGTTGTGTATAAATACGTGAATGCATTTGTCTGCTTTGAGAGGAACACGTCGAGCTCGGCACCACACGTGCAATCGCGACAAGGAGACCACCGAGGAAATGTCCAGTGAGTCAAATTTATCCATCTCCATTATTCCTCCATTTGTTTGCCTGTACATGCTCCCCGACAGCAAGTCCATTCATCTGTCTGTCTGTGAGCTGGAGCTCTCTTAGCTAGAGGCCCCTCTTTTTTTTTCCCCTCGCGCTTTGCCAATGAAGCAGGATAACATTCTGCTCGTAGGAGGGCTGGCTGAGCCACACTGTTCCCCTTCCATATTTATGACTGAGAGGTGTGCATGGAATTGCTTCCACCACAGCCCCCCCTTTCCCCCCACCCACAATATCTCCTCATCTTCCCACTATCAATCTATCCATCTGTCTGTCCTTCAATAATACCTACTTCTCCATGGGAGGGGGGGGAGGGGGGGTGCTCCTACCTCACTCCAACATACACACACTCTTGAGTCCTTTGCTTTTACTCTGAAACAGAAATCCAACGCTGACTTGTCAACAACATTTTTTTCCCTTCCACTGAATCTTTGAATCCTGCTGCAAGTTTTCCAAGCTCAAGTCTTCCACATGAGCAACAGTATCTGTCGTGGCCCCCTCGAGCCGAGCCGGCGGACCATGACGCGGACAACAAGCAGCCCGACCGGCAAACATACAAACTTCACGGGCTTCAAAACAGCCCAGGAACGCATAGAGGACCCGTGGTTCCTAGCTGTGTCCAAATGAAGCTGAGTGCGACATAGATACTCATGCTTTATATTTGTACGGCTGCTGGGAACGGAGCCCGTCTGACTCTGTAAACCAACTGGTAAATGTCATGTTCTCTGGTGTTTTTGCAGAGTTTAGCCTGAACCTGAAGAAAAAGGCTGAAGGTGACGTCAGAGGACACAGGACGACTCAGTTCCTCTTGTTGAACAATAGCATTTATATCTTCACAGAATTATCAGAGACTCGTCAAAGAACTGCTGTTGAACAGGCAGAGAAAGAAATAGGACACATTGAGAACCTGAACAAGGCTCACAAATGCATTTCTAAATTACACAAATAAACATATTGAAATATCATTTTCAGGTTCAAGCTGAAGTTTCATTTTGTTTTCATAAATTACTAAATTACCTAAATTATTTATGACTAATCAGTCAGTAACTTTAGTTAGTTTACAATTTTAACACAACTCTTTTCATAACTAGAACCCAAGAAAAAACACCTCCGTCAGGGAAACAAGTTCCATAGTTATCTCGGCCCAAAACAGTGGCTGAATAACTGACAGCGTGGTGGAAATGCACTGTGTGTGGTGGAATGGCAGAATACATTTGGCGACAAAATACAGCATTGATACATTGTTCTATGACTTATTTTTCAACTAAAGAAATTACTAAATCAATTCTATTCTTGATAAAGGACCAAAGAAATGATTTTCTTTCCTTTTCTAATGTGGCAGCCTAAAAGCAAATTTACATTTATGCATCCAATTTCCTTGTCATATTGTGAGAAACCTGTGAAATGATGTGCATTTACAACACCTTTTTCTCACATTAGCTGAGACTTTAGACACAACCAAAGTTGGAAGGAACAATGAGCAGATTCTCCTCAGCAAACGTAACTTCAACTAATAAACTGCACAAAGTGAGCGGAGCAGCCAAACATGCAATGAGCAGCAAAACACCGACGGTCTAATTCTCTCAAACAACGAACCAAGTGAACTGGAAAGTGTCCAGTATACATCCATCCAGCAGCATTTGAATGCAAGATATTGGACAATACACATGATTTTGTTGATTGGACAAATGACAAAAAAGTTAGAGTGAATGATGGAAAATGAAGGATTTTCTCCACTTCCATGTTCTTCAGAAACAGAGTGGGAGACAGGTCATTCAGCCATCGGGCTCTTATCTGACTGAAGCAGCTTTCAGTATCAGTTCGGTTTGCTAACAGTTGTTTGTCACACAAATGCCCAACAGTGGTTCGGGTCTCACTGTTGTCTGAGTTGTGATTGTTGTCTAAGTTACGGTGCACAAGTCTACGATAGAGAGTCTCTCTCCTCTACTAACCTTTGACTGTCCTCCCCTTTATGGACCCTCCTCCAGGATCTCAGCCGGTGGATTTCGGAGTGTATGATTGGTGCTTCTTATTCCACCTTCCCAAGACAACAATGTCAACTTATTTTGTGTCAGTCTCTGTTTCTGTCTGAGAGACCACTCTCACCCCAACAGCTGAGAGGGGATTGCAATCATTTTTAACAAGAGGGGAGCTCCAGCAGGGCCAGACAGGGAGGTGGCAGGTTACTGCCATTATATGCTGGGGTTAGTAACAGCCAAGCAGACAGAACAAAGAGCGAGAGCAACAACAAACAAGTTGACATCCCTAGGAAAGCTAATCCACATGTTAGGAATCAGTGACCACAAATGGCTCAAGCCAGAGATCCCACAGGCAGAAACAGAGAGGAAGGAGGACAAAAGCAGGGGAGAAAGTATAGAACACAGGTCAGAACACAGGTCACAGGGGGAGAGCACTGACTACAAGGGAGAATGCACGGACTACAGAAGAGAGTGTACAGACAACCGGAAAGAGAGAGCACAGGACAGAGGAGATAGGAGACACCAGATGGGAGAGCGAAGACTACAGAGGAGAAAGCACAGACTACAGAGGGGAAAGCACGGACTATGGTGGAGAGAGCACAGACTACAGGAAAGAGAGCACAGAGAGAGCACAGACTGCAGGAGAGATAGGGCACAGACTACAGAGGAGAGAGCACAGACTACAGAGGGGAAAGCACGGACTATGGCGGAGAGAGTACAGACTACAGGAGAGAGAGGGCACAGACTACAGAGGATACGCACACATTAAACTGATGTCATGGAGTTTCACTCTACTGCTACGTAACAACATTATCAACCATTTTGTACTTTTCCGATCGTTGTTCAGTCTCCTTAACACAGAAAAAGACAGAAAACCTAAATGTCAAACAAAAAAGAAAGATTTGAGGATTTACTGTAGTTGAACCAAAACAAGGGTTTGTTCCAACACAAAGTTAATCGTTTATGTTTTAGATCCAGATGATCACATCATTTGAACATATTGTGCAGAAGATTGCATCAAACTGGAGAACAGGTGTCTTCTATAAATATGATTATTAAAACGCTTGCTTTTTTCACTGATTGGCTGGAGGGTTAATGACCAATCAAAGGAGAAGGAAAACAAACACAGCCTACACACAATCACATCACTAATGGCGATGCAGAACAAAACACAGCCTTTACGTAATAAGGCAGTGGGGCTGACTTCACAATCAAACAACTGACAAATAACAGAGCTGTGCTAACGACCACAGTTAACCCTCTGATGGGAATCAGCGTCTGTATGGGAGTGACTGGCTGGACTTTGCTGCGAGAAGAAGCACATGCACGCACACACACACGCACGGAGCATCTGAATCAGCTCAGAGAAGATGGTAAATAATGCAACCAGTCTGGCCAGAATGGGACTGCACCAGCTGGACTTGGAGCTGTCACTGTCCATCACAGGCCTGACCAAAGTTTCACCAACATTGGAGTGCAAGGGGGAAAAAACAAACAAAAAAGGGTCCAGCTGAACTAAAGAGGAGGTGGGTCACTGTAAACGTGTGTGTATCTGAGGTAATGAATGAGGAAGAGGTTGGTGGCCAATGAGACGGCCACAAAAGCAGAGTCCACTGGGCCAAACGGACCTCTGGAGGCGGTAATTAGGAGAGGCACCGTCCTCAATGAGCCATTCATTCAGGGAGGTTATCAAAGCCCCCCTGGGGCCAAAGACTGCTACGACTGCAAAAGGGCAAAGTTTGTGCGTTGGGGCTCGTTTTTGTTAAAAGTCGAGGATGTAGTTGCAGGCAGACTGACATCCGGCGTGAAAAAAAACAGTATGTCAGATTTATTTCAAAGCAGTAATCATTTCAAACTTACTCACTGAAAACGCTGGAAAGATTGTGAGACTGACACATTGGTTCCTCATCTGTTCTACTTTACACATATACCCAGAACCTCTCAGTTTCCACTGACCGCGATTAGCTAATTTAAGAAAAGACCTTCGTTCCACCCACAGCTTTCCTCAGTAAAAGCTCCTGCTTGAGGGACAGTTGCATTTATTTTTAATGGTACATGTAATTCTTGGGGGGGGGCACATCATTTCACTGTTCCTTCACTTCCTTGTCCCACGAGTCTTAAAAAAGTTTCCCTTCTAACCATGAATATAGAAATCCTAAAGAATTGAGGCTTTAACGAGTGAACAAGAAACGAGGTTCAGGTGTTCTCAGTGTTTGGTTGCAGCACTCTGATGAGTGTTGCCAAATCAGCAACTTTCTGCTTAAATCGCCATGACATGAAACATCAAATCACGCATGGTGTGATTAACTGCTGACGGTTCAGGGTGCTGCAGACATTAGTTTTTGTTGACGTCCACACAGCAGCAGCTTTGAAACACCGCCATCTAAAGGCTGGTGCTAAAACAGCACCAAAGTGTCACGTCTGTAAAATGTATTCTCCAAGATTTAGAGACCAAAACGTGTGTAAACTATGATGGCATTGTGGTGTTGGTGTGTGGTTGTGTTTGTTGGGTGGTCGAGTGTGTTCCCCATCACGTCTTAAACATCTGCTGCCTTTGACCTCGGAGAAAACTGGGAGCAGGGGGCACTCATTGAAACTCAAGCAGTGGCAAAAGGGGAAAAAGGTTTGTGCAAAAAAACACTGAGATGTAAAAATTCTTTGAATGACAGGAGATGTGACTGCTTTAGAAAGGGCCCCGGGGAAATGGATTACAGGCGAGTAAGTGAATATACAGCCATTAAAGAAGGAAACCATACCGGTAGTGCACCAGCAGGGCAGCACCACTATCTCCATGGAGACGCAACATCTTCTCTCTTTTATTCAGATTATCCTTCAAAAGGTTGCCGCCACTCAAACATGTGTCCCGTTTGGTAGCATTTCACAAAGCTGCAAAGGTGGACTTCCTGTGTGATGTCGGCCAGCAGACACACATTGGTCCAATCGGAACCCAGAGGATCGTTTCCGGTTTGGATTTTCAATATAAAGTGCGCTATGATGCATATTGTTTTCTGTTCTTCAATAGTTTGAGAAAAAGTGTCAGATCTAGTCATTTAAAGCCACAAAACAGGCTAATTTTGAAGATGAAGCTAACAAATGGTCTCAAATTAATTTGGACAGAGGCAGCAAAATACAAGAACATACGTGCGTTTTCACTGACACAATGATGTGTGTCGACATTTTGAAATTGCACTTTAAAGACCCACGACGGAACTTTGCAGGTTTTTGCTCTCTACCGCCCTGAGACCCGGACGCTGCTGGGTAGCGGTGGTTGGAAAAATGTGCTTAAAAAGAACAGTCCACCCAACTATGTACCTTCATTTTCTACTCACCCCCATGCTGAACAACACTCTGAAGCACTTTTCTGACATCTCAAATGCAGCTGG